>JAJJKE010000032.1:0-380858 GCA_022376655.1 Xylariomycetidae sp. FL0641
TTTTCTCACGCTGCCGACCGGTTTTCAAACGCATCGTCCCTTGTCACACGTCGACCATGATAGCAATCCTGCCTACTCTCTAGTAGTGCAGCTGGCGGTTCACCAGATTGATCAGCGGCTTGCCGGCCGCCATATTGCGCAGGTTGAGCTCGAGGATGTCGAGCAGGCGATCGAAGCAGCGGCGGCTCTTCCAGCTGACGTGGGGGGTGATGAGCAGGTTGGGCGCCCTCCAGAGCGGGTGGTCGGGCGGCAGGGGCTCGGGGTCGGCGACGTCGAGGGCGGCGCCGCGGACCTGGCCGGCCTCGAGGGCGGCGACCAGCGCGGCCTGGTCGACGTGGCCGCCGCGGGCGAGGTTGGCGACGAAGGTCCGCCGGTGCCGCCCCAGGATCGCGAACTGCGCCGGCCCCAGCAGGTGCCGCGTCTCCGCCGTCAGCGGCAGGCTCACCACCAGCACGTCCAGGTCCTGGCCCAGGAACGCGTCCACGCTCGCCCGGTCCGCGCCGTGGAACCACCGCGCCGGCAGCGACCCCGCCGGGTCCCCCGTCCCCGGCACCACGTAGCTGTCGTCCCGCCGCGACTCCGCCGTCGGCCGCGGGTTCCGCGTGTAGGCGTAGACTTCCATGCCCATCGCCGTCGCCAGCCGCGCGCATTGCCGCCCGATGGCGCCGTAGCCTAGGATCCCCCTTTGGGTGCGCGTCAGTACCTAAGTTAGGTAATTAAGCGACGACCCGAAGCGATGGGACGGGGAGGCGGGGAGAGCTCACATCCGCATCCCTGGCGAGTCGTTTACGTCGAGATGGTTCGGCTTATCCCATGTACCGGTTTTCATCTGCGCCGCGTAGTGCATGAGATGGTGTTCGCTGCCATGTGGCGTATTAGTGTACCTTATCTCTAAACCACCGGCGAATAGGTACCTAGGTAGGTACCAGGCGACTCACTGCGACAGCCAGGCACTCATGACCCAGTTGGCGATCTGTGGTCTTCGCAAACGTCAGAATCCCCTGCAGTTGACAACCCCGCCCGACGACTGGATAGGTACTCACGCGTGTATGCCGTTCGCGGTGCAGAACACGACGTTCTTGTCCTCATATGTCGGGTGACCCGGCCACTTGTCGGCACCCGCCGATGGGAGTTGGACGTATCGCACCTTGGGCATCAGATGCGCCGGCGGTGGCAAGTAGGTCGAGATCATGGTGAGGCCTTCCCAGGTCGACGAGGGAAGGTCTTCGGCAGTCCTGAAGTTGCCGTGCTCATCGAAGGCATCGGCCCAGCGTATCTCGAGACCCGGATGCTCTTCCTTGACGCGCCGGACCCATTCCGTCCGCTCGGGTCCCGGGATGAAGACGAGCAGCACGTCGCCGCTGAGTGGATTTGCGCTGTCGGTCTTCGTCATCTCGTCGGTTTCGTTCAATGCCGGTTACTTGCAATGCACGGCTTGTGTTCTCGCCGAACCGGGAGATCCATACTTCCATACCTTAAGTACCTTATAGACACGTCCTAGACTAAGGTTTTGCTTTATCATCAAGTGGGGCTGTCCCGCCGACGGAAGCTGGAGGCTGGAGATCGATCCATCGTCGTCCCGCCAGGATCAAGGCTACCTTAGAGTCTTTTGCGGGCTCGTATCAGTCTCCAGGAAAGCCGTTTCAAATCGCCCTTCGTAAGATCACCAGATAGACTCCTCTTATCCAACGCCTGCCAATCCAAAATCTTCCATCTGATTTCCCCGCCTCGTTCCCGTTCCGCCGCAACCAAGTGTCACTTGTAGCGCTAGAGGGAATCGGGTGCATTCAGCCTAATGATGTCGCCGTGGGTCTGGATTCTGCTTCAACTTGCACATGAAGAGCAAATATTCGACAAGACTCACAACGGTGCGGCAGGTGCAACCACGACACGAAAACTGCCACGAAACACCATTGGAATTCGAGGTGATGACACTAGACTCTTCCTAGGTACAAATACCTATGCTCAGGACGGAAGGGACCCCGAATATCCCCAGTACACCACATAGTTGAAGCCCTGCGCATCATAGAAGGGCCCCAGCTCAACACTCTGGCCGTCAGCCGTGGCCGTGAAATCCAGACTAGCATCATCCACCCGCTGGATGGACGCGAGATCCAGCGTCGGTGCCGAGCTCATCGTGCTATCGCCGTACTTGCCCGACAAGATGGTCGGCCCGTACGCGACCGCAGCCAGGGACTCGTCGTCGTTGGCGGGGATCAGCCGCAAGCCCATGGGCAGGGTGACGGTGACGTTGTCGCCGGAGGCCCAGGTGCGGGACACGGTGGCGTACGCACCGGGGGTGACGTCGATGTCCGGCTGGACCTCGCCATTAACGGCCACGGAGGCGCCGGCGGTCCAGGCGGGGATGCGGATCTTCATGTCCCAGCTGCCGCTGCCGCTGCCGGCCACGGAGAGGGTGGCGGAGTCGCCGACGGGGAAGGCGGTGGTCTGGGTGACGGCGACGTCGCGGTCGGCCCAGGTCAGCTTGGAGGGCGTGAAGAGGTTGACGTAGAGCGAGGCGTTGTCGTACGCGTAGACCGAGTCGGCCAGCTTGGTGTTGGTCTCGAGCCCCGTGCCCTGGCAGCACCAGAAGGAGTCGTAGTCGGTCGACCAGGTGCCGCCGCCCCAGGCCGGGCCGATGCCGCGGTGGCCGCCGGCGTTCAGCGCCGTGAAGTAGGTGACGTGGCCGTGCGCGCTGCCCGGGTCCTGCTGCCCCAGCAGGTGGTCCAGCAGCGCGCGCTCGTAGAAGTCGAAGTAGGCGGCGTCGGGCTGCACCGTCCACAGCTCGCGCGTCAGCTTCAGCATGTTGTAGCTGTTGCACGCCTCGGCCGTGTCGTTGGTCAGGTACGCCGCGATCGCGTCCGCCTCCCGGAAGTGCTCCGCCTGGCTGTTCGCCCCGATCGCGTAGCTGTGGTGCTGCACTGTCATCTCCCACGCGTTCCGCGCGATGTCCAGGTACCGCGCGTCGCCCGTCTGCTTGTACTCCCACACCGCGCCCACCCACTTCGGCACGTTCGTGTTCGCGTGCAGCCCGTTCAGCTGATCCTCGTCGGCGGCGAGCGGGTCGAAGACGGCCGCGTGGTCGAAGCGCTCCGCCATGGTCATCCAGTTGCTGTCACCGGTCCAGTAGTACATCTCGGCCATGATGTCGTTCATGCCGCCGAATTCGGTGTCCAGCACGCTTTGCATCTGGTCGTAGCTCAGTGCGCTCGTCCGCTCGTCGACCCAGCCGGCCATGGAGAGCAAGACGTTTTGGGAGGTCTCGTCGCCGGTGTAGCGCCACACATCCAGCAGCCCGGCCATGGTCTTGTGGATGGCATACCACGGCACGTTCCCGTTCGTCAGACTACCACTCTCCAGAGCATCGAAATCTGACTCTGGGAAGCCCGATAGGTAGCCCGCGTTGAAGCCCGCAGCCTCATTGTTCTCCTGGCACTTGGCCAACTCCGCGACGAAGTTGATGGCTCGATCATGGCAGTCGGCGTCTTGTAGTGTTGCGTAGCATTGAGCCCATGCTGAGAGCATGTGTCCCTGGACGTGAGATCGGAAAGGGAAGGTCGGGTCATCCCAGCCTCCGTTGGGTTGGGCGCCGTTGGTAGACAGCTTGTGAGTATTGCGGAACACGTACAACATCCGGTCCACGTCGACGTCTTTGAGGTAGGTTAGAGTCCGCGCCTGGTTGTCCATGAAGCGGCTGTCCGTAAGTTGGACCTGGCTCAGGTCGAACAGGTATGCCGAGACACCGATCTGATCCCGAGCAGGTTCCACGGCTTGACCTGTCGCCGGTGAAGCATTGAGGACGAGACTGGAGGCCAAGGCCAGGCAGCCTGTGAGGGCGTCCATCAGGCCATGGAGACCCATCGTGAATGAATGGCTTACGACGTGAACCGCGCTTGACGATGTCGGTTAGTCACAGGAAGAGCAACCACGGACAAGGTGACGGGAGGCGGGCTCACGATGGATACAGAGGATCGACGTCTTTTATATGTAGGACGATAGGTAGTCCAGATGCGGCGGCCCAAGGAGCAAGATGCTAATGGAAACAACGCTGGCCCCTCCAATGAATCCGATCTCGGTGTATAATTCCACCAGTCGCCATGACAGCGGACCCAAGCGGACTTGCATGATCAATACCTACCGGCGTCGATGTTTGGATGTGGCATCACTGCACCAGAGATCATGCTTCGGCTCTATCCGGCTATCCCGCCGGGGTGGTGAATCGGTGATCGTCTTCCCCGCGCTCTGCCCGCAATGGGCTCCGACCCGGTTAAGGTAGCATTTTATGGGGGTTTCGGCTCATCGCATGCAGGTCAGGCGAGCAAACTTGACAAGCTGGGGACTATACGAGGTTGCATCGATTGCATTGTCTCCGACCTCATTCGCGCGCCAAAGTCGGTCTGGATCAGGCGGCCCTTGCAGCGACTCGTGGCGGCCAAGCTCTTGGTCTTCTCGTCTTCTCGTATTCAACGTCGGGGAGCTTTCGCTGGGCTGAAGACAAGTCACGGGACTACGCGTCAAAGCACGTGGCATGAAGGGGGGTTGTCATCAATTGCAGCCTCCGCAGGGACTGGACCTGTCGGGTCGGGTTTGGGCAGCTGGCAACCCGGCTGGAGTCTCCAGCCTGGAGATGTCGGTTTGTCATGCACGATGGAAGCGGCCGGTGACAATCCTGTCGGCGGCAGGTGCACAAAGGTTTGTTGATGGCGTTTGGATGGAATGGCGAATGCTGAAGGCAGCTCAGTACATCTGCCGAGGCGTCGCGCTGTCCTGTCGTTGACGTCATGAGCCAATCAAGGCTCGTCTTTTGACAACAGTTAGCCCCAATGGGGCGATGAAAGGTTGTTCACTAACATCAGCAACGCCATAGCATTCATTGTCTCATTCGCATCTCCAACTTTGCTTCAACCTGCCTCATGAAGGGCATCTGGAAACATGGTGTCCCTTCGAGAGCATCCCTCATGAGGACAGCAACAGGTACAGGACGTCCTCTGAATCCGTCTGCCTTCCCCGTATCCACCATCCCAAGCAGAACGATTCGTGGCTTTCGATCATCTGCAAGTCTTTGGGAGACTACTGATAAGAAGATGAAGCGAAGCGCGGAGGGAAGTCCTAAACCCACAAGCCGGGCGAAGAAAGCCAGAGTCGAAGTGCCCCAATACCACTTGACGCCATCGGTCCTAGATGAATTTGGGGATGCCATATGGCCGGCTCCAAAGGACCAAATTCAAGGTGCTCGGGACTTTATCAAAGAGTGGCATGTTACCCATAAGTCATGCTAGATCCCACAGGCTAACTCGTGTTCAGCGTCAAAGCCAAGAAAAAGACCTTGATCGTTCCTGACAAGGACGCCGACGGCTTGACATCAGGAGCGATTCTGCAGAAGACCCTGGTTCTCCTCGGGCTGCCCGAGGATCAGATTCAGGCGCATATCCTGCAGAAAGCCCACACTATCCACGACGAATCCGAAAGAAGCGTGATGCAAGACCACCAGCCAGCATTCATCTTTATCTTGGACCAAGGGTCGCGGAAATCCGGGCCCGTGATCGACACACCCCACAAAGCACTGGTGATAGACCATCACTGGGCGCTGGACGACGACTTCCCGGCCAACGCCCAGCACGTGACCGCGTGCAACTCACCGCCCGTGGCGACGAGCTCGCTGCTGACCTACCACATCTGCAGCGCGCTGCACCCGTCCGTGGCGGAGGACTGCGCCTGGCTGTGCGCGGTGGGCACCTACGGCGACCTGGGCAACGCGCTGAAGTGGGAGGCGCCGTTCCCGGACATGCGGGCGACGTTCAAGGCGCACACCAAGAAAGCCATCCAGGCGGCGGTGTCCCTGCTCAACGCGCCGCGTCGCACCGCCGCCTACGACGTGCCGGGCGCCTGGGCGGCGCTGGTGGCCGCGAACGACTCGCCCGCGGCCCTTCTCGCCAACGCCACCCTGCGCGCCGCGCGCGCCGAGGTCAATGCCGAAGTCGCGCGATGCGCGCGGGCGCCCCCGCGCTTCTCGGCCGACGGCGCCGTCGCCGTGGTGCGGATCTCCAGCCCGGCCCAGGTCCACCCCGTCATCGCCACGCGCTGGGCCGGCACGCTCGCGTCGCCGCGCCTCCGCGTCGTCCTCGCCGCCAACGACGGCTACCTCCCCGGCCGCGTCAACTTCTCGTGCCGCGTGCCGCGCTGCGCCCGCGGCGACGATAGTCCGCCCGTCGACATCATCGCCACCCTGCGCGCGCTCGCGGACCGCGCCGCCGACCCCACGTTGCGGGCGCGCCTGGGCGAGTCGTTCGCCCGCGGCCACAAGGAGGCTAGTGGGGGGATCGTGCCGGTCGCCGAGTTCGAGGAGTTGATGGCGGTGCTGCAGGTCGGCGGCGGGAAGAAGGACGGGGTGCCCAAGGACACTGGTAGTCCGCAGAAGAAGCCGATCCAGAACGGGGAGGCAACGCAGGCGAATACGTTGATGAATTACTTTGGCAAGAAGGAGGTGGCGTAGTGCTGGGGGCTTGGGGTACGGCGTTAGGGGTTGCCTGGATGCACCGGGCTTCGGTTCCTAGGGAATGGCAGTGTTGGCCACAGGTTGGAGAATAGTCGGTGTTGATGCGTTGCCTAAAGCACCTAGGTACTTAAGTACCCTGGCCCACAGGAGGTGGCGCAGTTCTGCCGTGTTGCTTTAGAGCTGTGACGCTAGGGGCTTGTTTGGTGCATGCGGATGGCGACCTCCCGGGCTGTGAATGGAAGGACTGCCATCGTCTTCAACTGCAGCGGTGCTAAGTCCGCTGCCCGGTGACCTGGCCGCCTATTCTGACGAACAGGAGGTGGCGTACCTCGTGCTAATGCTGCAGGACTGTGGCGTTAGGGGCTCGCGTGCGGTACTATGGGTGCCCTGGTCATTGACAGTGGGTGGCAGCACTGGCCATCGAGGGGTACTTCCCTTTCGGAACTCAGCGATGGCTTTGTTGGTGCCCAAGGTGGCAGGTATTGTCCCTTCAACCGTTCTAGCCTGGGTGGCAAGGAAGTTTAAAACCCCGGGATATTCAATGCTAAGTAGTTGAGCGACCAGGAAGATGGAGATCGCCACATGCTGCTAGGATATCACATGAAACGGCTATCTTGAGTGAAAGCCAACACCAACACCCTCCTTGAGATCGAATGGGAAGGAGATAGATAGAACCTGTATCCCAAGGAGCCCAAAGCAAGGTGCGCACAAGGCGATGTTCATACAGGAATCGATCTGCTGTCCCTTTAATAGCTCCTGGGGTATGGTGAGCCCTGCAAAAAGCTGGGGCCCGTAAAGGATTCCTGTCCCCGGCCACCGAGTATCATAGCTTCCCGACAGCCTTCAGACCCTTCTCACCATCAACCAAGACACACCACCCACCGTGTCCATTGCCTCCATCACCAGCAACAACTTCTCCTTGATAGCCTTCTTCTGCATGTCCTTCGTTATCCTCGCCCTTCCCACAGGCAAAGGCCATCACCTTGTCATCCCAAGTACCTGGTTGCAGCCACACAGCAGGGATGCCGAGCTTCTTAGCTTCCCGTAGGACCTCAAGGGTCGCAGGCGGTGGAGTTATGATGCTAACTGAGGTTTTGGTCGGCTCAGGCAGCTCCGAGAGTGTCTTGGTGGTTGTATGCGTCCCAAAGCTCGTGTGGATGCTGGGAGTAACGGGATTTATCGGTGTCACTGGCAGATTGTGTGCATGATACCACACAAAGACTTGAACATTTAGTCAGCCAGAATCAACAACTAATGAGAATGACAACGAAAGGATGTACTGAATCGCAAGCTCAGTGTCAGCTGCCGTTGATTCTCCTTCCAGCCAGACTCCACAGCAATGCCTGGACAGTTGCAGGACAGTCAAGCAATCGGGCATTCCAGTAGAACCGATCGGAATCTGATAGCCCTAGGTCGCGTGGGAAGAATCGGATTAGATGACACCGGCTGCGACGGTATCGATTGAGCTGAACTACTGGCCAAGCTGATCGACTGACAACATTGAACACTTCGAGGACACCACAGTCCATGCCTGAGAGACGCATGGAGGATGACTCAGTAGTTGGAGATCAAAACTAACCCTTGTGACCAAATTTCGCAGGATTTGAGCTAGCACCAACCACTGCAAACTGAGGGGAAGAAAAGAAGGCCCGGACAGTAGCTTCAGTTGTCATCTTGAACATTGGGCGAAGGTTGTACCGAATACCTGAGCGGCCGAACAGATCGACTGGAAAGTACAATTAGAGTAATCTCGAAGCTTTATATCACATTGATATGCGGGATTTAGGATTCAGATGTTGTCGTTTGGAAAGTCACAAACGGCTGGGTGAGGTGAGCGGCACGTGTCCGATGAGCGGACAAAGGGGATGACGTTGGAAGATGGAGACCCAACTTGTCAGCTACCTTCATGTTGCAATTAACCGAGTCCTTCTGGCTCGGTATGCACTAGAGACAGCAGGCTGAGGGCGACACACATAGCGCTAACCAGGTATCTTGTACCGTTCGTCTGATGTTTAAGACGGGACTTTGCCTCCATTATTCCAAATGTTTCTTCCGATGTTTGGTACCTATAGAAAACACTCACCCTTCTGCCCTGGAAATTCTGGCACAGGATTGCATGCATTTCTCGACATAGGTACTTAGTACTTATCTATCTATCAGAGTGAGGGGAGGACCTAAGACCAGATTGCCACCCTGAACAGCAAAGCATCATCGATAGAGATGGCGACGTTCGCGTAAGTCCCCGATAACCATGGCGAGCAAGCGCAAGATGGTGGCAGGTTCTAAATGTCCATAGACGGGCAACATACTCCGCCAAGAACTACGCGGCATTCCGCCCAACTTATCCGACGGGACTTTACCAGACTGTACTGAAATACTGCCGTCCAAGGCCAAATGCCAGGCTGTTGGACATTGGTTGCGGCCATGGGATTGCCGCCCAAGGCCTGGCGTGGCGCTTCACATCCATCGATGCCATCGATCCGTCCGTGAGCATGATCGAACAGGCGCGCGAACGCGCGCAGAGCCCAGACAGCAAATCATCCAAAATCACATTCCGGCAGGGCAGGGCCGAGGATCTGTCGTTCCTGGACACGGGCTCCGTCGACCTTGCCGTGGCGGGCCAGGCGGCGCACTGGTTCGACTGGACGAAGGCGTGGCCCGAGCTGGCGCGCGTGGTCCGCCCCGGCGGCGCGGTCGCGTTCTGGGGGTACAAGGACCCCGTACTGGTGCGCGCGGAGGCGGCGACGGCGGTGATGGAGCGCTTCGTCTACGGCACGGGGGAGGTGGCGCCGGGGCTCGAGGCCATGGGCCCGTACTGGGAGCAGCCGGGGCGCAACATCCTGCGCGATATGCTGCGCAGCGTGCATCCCCCTCCCGAGGACTGGATGGACGTCGTCCGCCCGGAGCACGAACCCGGCGCGCTGGTAGATCCGCCGAAAAGCTACTGGTTGCGCAAGAAGATGGCGCTTGGCCGGTTTGAAAGTTACGTTCGTACTTACAGCGCCTACCGCGCTTGGAAGGACGCCCATCCGGAGATCAAGAGCAGGGCCGATGGCGGCACCGGCGATGTGATGGATGTCATGTGGGATCGTATGGTGGATGTGGTGCCTGAGTGGAGGGAGATGGGCGACAGTTGGAGGCAAGCTACGGTCCAGAGCGATTGGGGCACGTTTCTCGTAATGGCACGGCGCAGGGATTGATTGCGTGACTGTGTGTGTAATGGTGAGCCTCTCCGTCCAATGTTGCCTACCTAGGTACCTGATATTCGGGATAACCTAGAAAATGTGCTATTGGACCCGACAGTGGCTATCCGTACAATGACTCGGTATCAGGACAGCTACCTTTGCTACAGTGATGTAACACCAGGTACGGAGAGGTACGGATAGGTATCGAGCTTTTTGGGAGTGCCCTGTCAGGCAGTCAGGGACCTGACCTTTTCCTTTTAGAGCCTTATCGGTTATCTATATGGAGTTGGTCTTCAGCCTCTTTCAACTTACCGGCCGACCGGCCCGAGCGCCCCAAGCGGGGGCCAAGCTGCAAGCGGGTGTCCACTTGTCGCCAGCCCGACCTCCAAAATTTCCATTCGCGCCATTCCGAGCTTCGCGCTTGGGCTTTGACTTCACCTCATCCAAAGCAGCCCTACGTGTTGCATTAGCTGCGCTTGCTGCACTGCCCGCATCGGCAAACCCTCCGCACGGCATCATCTCGATACGACCAGTCGTACAAGATGATGAACGGCGCGAACGGCCCTTTCGGCCAGCCATCTCCTTGGCAAGAATTCAAGACCCCCGATGGGCGCCCGTATTACTTCAACCCCATCACGAAAGTGACGCAATGGACCAAACCGGAGGAGATGTTGACACCGGCGGAGGTATGCCGAAGTCCCTACCTGCAGTGTTGCCAGGATACTAATTACTGCCCCAGCGCGCGCTCGCAAACCAGCCATGGAAGGAATACACCCACGCCGATACTGGGCGCAAATACTGGTACAATACTGAGACCCAAAAGAGTTCTTGGGAGATGCCCGAGGCTTACAGGAAGGCGCATGGGCTTGATGCAACTCCATCTACCCCCACGTAAGCACCCACGCGCCTCTACTGTCAGTGGCTGCAAGACTGACACTCCTCACAGTCCTGCCACGCCCTACACTCCAGGCGGCTATGACCATTCACGCGACCACCGCGATAGTATACCCGAAAGTCGACAACTGACCTTCGGAGGCGACCCTCGAGTCCAGGCGTTCGTGCCGGCCAGCAACGAGCCCGAATATGCTACGGCTGAAGAGGCCGAGGCTGCATTCACCAAGTTGCTTCGTCGCAGCGGCGTCCAGCCTGACTGGTCTTGGGAACAGGCTATGCGAGCTACGATCAAAGACCCCCAGTATCGTGCGATTAAGGACCCGAAAGACCGTAAGGCCGCCTTCGAGAAGTACTGCCACGATGTCATTATTCAGGACAAGGAGCGTGCAAAGGACCGATTGGCCAAATTGCGCGCGGACTTTGCGACCATGCTCAAGCGACATCCCGAGATCAAACACTACACTCGCTGGAAGACTGCTCGCCCTATCATAGAGGGCGAAACCACTTTTCGATCAACCAACGATGAAGAGGAACGACGTCAGCTCTTCGAAGATTACGTGGCTGAGCTGAAGAAAGCCCATGTCGAAAATCAAGCAGCCCTCCGGAAGAGTGCCATGGATGGTCTCATCGATCTACTGCCTAAGCTAAATTTGGAGCCTTACACTCGTTGGTCTGAAGCTCAGGGCATCTTGAAATCGACCGCCCCTTTCCAACATGAAGAGAAGTACAAGACCCTTACCAACTTTGATCTTCTTACTGCATTCCAAAACCATATCAAGTCATTGGAGCGCACCTTCAACGAGTCCCGCCAAGAGCAGAAGAACAAGAAGTATCGCGTGGAACGCAAGAACCGCGATGCGTTCGTTGACTTACTCCAAGAGCTCCGCAGAGCCGGCAAGATTAAAGCTGGGACAAAGTGGAGCCAGATATTCCCCCTGATCGAGAACGACGAACGCCTGAAAGCAATTTGTGGACAACCTGGCTCGGGACCCCAAGAGCTATTCTGGGACGTCGTAGAAGAGGAAGAGCGTGCTCTGCGCGGGACTCGAAATGATGTGCTTGACGTTATGGACGTGAGTAGTCGCTTCTCGCTTTGATGGCTGGGTTTTGGCATTCGCTAACACTGAGCAGGACAACCGATTTGAGTTCAGCCCAAAGACCACGTTTGAGGAATTCCACACCGTTCTCAAAAATGATCGGCGCACTGCTAACATTGATCGTGACATTTTGACGCTGATCTTTGAGCGTGTAAGTCTACACCACATGTTATGGTGGTATACTAGGTACTAACAGTTTCTGCAGCTTCAGGAGAAAAGATCCAAACGATCAGACGAGGATAGGCATTCTGAGCGTCAGCAGCGGAGGGCCATCGATGACCTCCGCTCTTACATCAAACATCTGGAACCGCCTATCCTCCCTGACGATACATGGGAGAAAGTCCGTCCTCGCCTTGCTCGAGCCCCCGAATTCCAGGCTGTGACGTCCGAAGATGCCCGCCGCGGTGCATTTGAGAAGGTTCTGCGACGTGTGAAAGATCGGGGAGAAGAAGATAGGAACCGTCACAAACGTCGTGATCGCGACCGGTCCCTTGACCGTGATCGTGCGTACCGAGACAGGGATAGAGGAGATCGATCTCAACGCGGTGAGCGCATCCGATCTTCTCGTCATAGCAGGACCCCGGAGCCGGATGCCTACGAGGCAGACCGCCGTAAAGCGATTGCCGAGCGCGAGAAGAACTATCGTAAGTCGAGCATGGCTGAGACCCTGCTTTCTGACCGTCGCACATCGGACTCATACCGCGACCGCGACGTGAGGGAACGAGATCGTGAGCGCGACCGTGATCGTGACCGTGACCGCGAACGAGATCGCGACCGTGACCGCGATTACAGAGATCGTGAGCGCGACCGCGATCGGGAGCGTGACCGTGATCGCGAGCGCGACCGAGATAGGGAGAGGGATAGAGCCTATACGCCCCGTGCTCGGCGCGACGATCCGCCAAGCCATTACGATCGCGAGAGGCGGGATCGCGAGGAAGAGCGCGAAAGGCTCTACCGACGTCGCGTTGAGAGGGCACCAGTGGATGAGCTCCCCTATGGAGATGAGCGCCCGACTTCCTCTAGACGCCGCAGAGCTGACGATGATGATGACAATGAACGTCGCGACTCCAGGGATTCCAAGGTAAGCTCTGCCGTTACTGTACAATCCGTGTAATCAGGCTAATGCATCATCACAGAGATTGAAGAGAGAGAAGACCCCGCGTGAGCGCTCTCCCCTCCGAGACAGCGGTAGTAAGACTAAGACACCTCCTGCCGCTCGAGCACCGCCAAAGGAAGATTCCGGGGTACACTCTGGTAGTGAAGAGGGAGAGATCGAGGAGGACTAGATTCTCTGTTTATCTGATATGGAGACCAGGAGTGCGACAGCCTTCGCCTCGGAAAGAGGCGCATCTTTCATTTCAAGTTCATGGAGAATGGGGAAGAACGCCACATCCAGTATCACCCGCTCTCTCGACCAAGAAAATCCTCATCGATGGATGTACGCACGCTCTTGCCCATGGGGGTCTATCTGCATCGCCCACACGGCTGTATGCGGGCTTGAGGAGGTGCCAAGCTGGGCTGCAAGTACGTTCGTAATACTCCGACAATGTTCTCATAGTGAACCTGATGACCGGGCACACGTCGATACAGTTCGGGCTTGCGTCCCCCACGAGTTCTCACACCCCTCCAACTTCGGGTCGGTCTTCACGCCATACATTCGATCCTTACGCACAAGAAACACGAAAACCCTTGGCTTCGTACGTCTTCCGGCTTTCTGGCATGCTCTCATCATCTCGGGAGGTTTTTTTTTCTCACGCGGCCGCAGGATCGCGAGGGCGGCCCCTCTTGGCGCGTCGCGCGGCTCTTCTCGGTCGGTCGCTCAGCGACCTGGCGGAAAACGGGGCAACAGGTTCATCACTACTTCGGTGTGTATCGTCCCTCCTTTCTTGCCTAATAGTCAGTAGCGTGCCGTGCCGCCCTGCCAGGCTGGGCTGGTATAGATACAGGTAGTCCATTTTACAGGTTGATTATTCGGCAAGTTCTCCCAATCCTCGCGTGAACGGTGTCTTGCATGTTCTGCATCGCCACTTTGATAGGTAGTTCTCATGCAATGTAGCTGTCATAGAGTCCGCTGCTGTCAACACGAGTACTAAGAGCAGGCATTGCGTGACTCCGGCCAACGCGTGATACCCATTAGTAATACCTTGGCTCCCATATTTGCTCTATAGGGTGAAGTAAGTACTTATTGTCTGGCTGCCGTGGGGACTCGTATATTGTTGGCTGATATAGGAAGATGCAAGATGGACCGCATTTTGACGGGGACTGCCTTCCGTCGTAACTCTCTTCTTACAACCGAGATCCAGTGCCGTAGCATCACCAGGTCTTCTGGTATCTCAGATCTTCGCACACGAAACACTGCTGTACTAGGCGCAAGACGAAGCTATCCACTGAGCAGGTGGCCATCTCCAGAGGAACATACGAATGAAACAAAAGGGACCATGCCTCCAGCAGATTAGAATTCCATTTCCGTTAATCTGTGTCTAGATAGATAGATACAAAGTGGTCAATCTAGGTAGCCTATGATGTTACCACTTATGCAAAGTAACTACCTACCTAGGGAACTGATTGACGGCAGTCACCCACTTGATCCATTTGCCCTTCAATCTGCATCTGTAGCTATCAACAGCAAAAGTCCGTTCCTGACCGCGGACACATAAAGTGTTCGGTTGAGACTCTCACGGAAGCTTGCAAGTCCGAAGATGCTAGTGCAGGACCAGGCAAACAGGGGATAGACCACCGTCGCTGTGGCTAGTCATCGGGATCGTCACTATCGTCTCCTCCCTCCTCATCTAAGCCAGTCGAATCGTGAGGGCCATTGCCACTACGGTGACGTTTTTGTACGCCGAGAACGCCGTGGCCCGATGCCTGTGGTTTATGCTGAGGGTATCTTTTCTGATGACCATGGCCCTGGTCATTGTACTTTGGGGTGCCCCTTTCAAGAGCTGTCTTCCTCCAAGAAGAACTAGAAACATGATAAGTATCGATTCATACAGAGTTCGCAAGCGAAACTTACGTAGTTCCCATTCAACTTCTGTTCCTGATCCAACTGACTGTTAAGCTTGTTGATTCGAGGTCGGTAGTTGGTGGGGTCGCGACGGAAAGTGACGTCCAAGTTCTTCAGGAACGAGTTACATCCAGTGAGCAGGGATTCGGGCTCGTTGGCGTGAGCATCAATACCCGGCTTGCCGTCAAAGACGATCACACGGTCTGCCAGGTACGTGGCCATGATGAAATCGTGCTCGACGATGAAGGCCGTCTTCTTGGCGTGCATGATGAACCGCTTGATGACACGAGCAGCGATGATACGCTGCTCGGAATCGAGATAGGCAGACGGCTCGTCGATCAGGTAAATATCAGCAGGTAGACCAAGGGCCATGACGATAGCAACACGCTGCAGTTCACCACCCGAGAGGTTCTTGACTTCCTGGTCAATGAAATCGTCAAGCTTCAGGGGCTTGACCACGTCAGTCTGAAACTGGGGCGACAAGAAAGCCTGCTTTATTCGCTTGAAGAACAACTGTCGGACGGTACCTTCGAACTTGGGAGTGATGGTCTGCGGCTTCATGCTGATGCGCATCTCGGGAACCGGCTTGCCCTTGTCTGGCTTGAGCGCGCCGGCCAAGAGCCTACAGAAGGTCGTCTTGCCCGTACCGTTCTCACCCATCATGACAAGAATCTCGGAGTCGGTAAAGCTTCCTGATTCGACGCGCAGTCTGAAGTCACCCAGGTTCTTCTCCATCTTGGGGTAGCTGAATGCTCGGCCCTTATCAGCCTGGAAATCATCGGCGCCTTCCGAGATACGGAAGGTCAGAGACTCATCTCGGAATCGCAGGTTCTCGGTAGGAATGTGACCGTCCAGGAAGATGTTGATACCTTCACGAACGGAGTGAGGTAGGGTAACGACACCGTAGACGGCCGGCTGACCGTAGAGAACGCAGATGTAGTCGGAGAGGTAGTCGAGAACGGACAAATCGTGCTCGACAACAATGACATAGTTGTCCGATCCGAGCAGGGAACGAATGATGCGTGCTGCGGACAGACGTTGCTTGACATCCAGGTAGGAAGAAGGCTCGTCGAACATGTAGACGTCGGCCTTCTGGACGCAGACGGTTCCGACAGCGAATCTCTGCAACTCACCACCGGAAAGGTGAGTTACATCACGGTCGAGGATGTGACGAAGCTCAAGGGTGTCGAGGACCTCGTCCATGTTATCCATAGCCGATCGGTGGTTAAGGAGGAACTTGACAGACTTGTCGGGGGTCTTGACGGCACGAGGGAGTTGGTCGACATACTGAGGCTTGACGACAGCCTTAAGATCGTCTTCCAGAAGCTTGGTGAAGTAGTCTGGTCCAGAGTCAGATACAAGTAGCCTTCGACAGCAGGATTTTTATAGCGACGCACTTTGCAACTCGGAACCACGGAAATACTTGATGACATCCTCCCAGTCGGGCGGGTTGTCGAACTTGCCCAGGTTGGGCTTCAGCTTACCGCTGAGAATCTTCAGGGCGGTACTCTTTCCAATACCATTGGTTCCGACGAGACCCAAGACCTGACCAGGACGAGGCATGGGCAGACGGTGGAGCTTGAAGCTGTTGGCGGAGTATCGGTGGGTCACCTGGGTTTCGAGGTTGGTGGGCAGGTTGATGATGGTGATGGCCCCGAACGGGCACTTCTTTGGGCAGATACCGCATCCGATGCAGAGACTCTCGGAGATGAAGGCGAGCTTGGAATCTGGAGAGACTTCGATGCAGAGCTTTCCGCTACGGACCACCTGCAAATATGACGATCAACAACTTGCACCCTCTCATAGATGACCCAACCAACCAGCCAGCCAGATGGTACAAGCAGGTTGATTCTGTGGTTTGCAAGAAGCATATATAACAGTGCTTGGGGGGAAACCAACCGGGCATGACTTCTTGCACTCCTGGCGACATTTCTATGAAACAGGTTAGGTTCAGGTGTCGTAAGGCGTTGGTCGTCTTGGTTTTTTACCTTGGGCTTGCACTGTTGGACAACAAAGAAGTGTTAGCGAGAAGCAGGCAAACAGGACAGGGCAGTAAGCTAAGTCGCACCTTGTCATCGTTGACAATGGCAATACTGGTAGCCAAAAAAAAAATCAGCAAGAGGTATTTCCCACGCGCGGTGACCCAGTTCAGGACAGAAGACGTCGAACAATGATGACGGGCACAGGCAGGATGATGCGGGTCGCATACCGGGTAAGCTTGGAGGCCATGTTGTCTGAAGCAAAGCCAGAAGACTGGCAGCAGGACACGGGTGCTCGAGTACGCAGAAATCACCAACGGCGAGCACAAAGTCGCAGACAATGTCAGCGGTGGGTGGTGTGGGAGCGGACCCAAGGAAGTGCGCGGCGCGATGGGAGGAGGTGGAAGTAGAGGCGGCGAGTGGTGTGTACTGATGGAAATGACAGGTTTTTGTGCGCGTGCCCGGCGTGGAGGGGCAGGTTGGCAGGCTGGCTGGCGGGCTGGCGGGAAAGGCAAGGTACATAAGGCGCGGTGGAGGGGGGGTGAGAGGGGTTCTCTCTGCTGGTGCTGCGGCTCCTGGAGGGGGGTACCCGGCCTTGTTTCCCTAGCGAATGGAATAGCTTTCTTGCTGCTAAAAATGACGGAGGTGAGCAATCAACCACTGCTGATTGGGTACGCTTTCCAGGTGGGACTGCAATGCTACACCACCAGCTACTCGAGGTCGCTGCGCTCTAAAAATATGCCTAAAGGTTTCCGGCCCGGGCCTACTTGCCTAGGTTACCTAAGGCTACCTTTTGTCACATATTTTCTAAAGTTACTTATGGCTACCTTTTGTTACATACTTTTTAAAGTCATTTATAGCAACCTTTCGTCACATATTAAAGTTACTTATGGCCACCTTTTGTCACGCACTTTTTAAGGTTACTTAAGGTTATTTAGGGTCACCTTTTGTTATACATTTTCTAAGGTTACTTATGGCCACCTTTCGTTACACACTTTTTAAAGTTACCTATAGCCACCTTTCGTCACACACTAAGGTTATTTATAGCCACTTTTTATTACGCATTTTTTAAGGTTACTTAAAGTTATTTAAGGTTACCTTTCGTTACGCACTTTTTAAGGTTACCTAAGGCCGGGAAACCTTTCGTCACGTACTTTTTAACTTATTACCTTGATAGTTACTTGATAAATTTGCTTGCGCGCGCGCAAGTAAATTCGTTAGCCACTTATTTACCGGCTCTGTAACGAAGGGTTTTTTTTAGGTATTTAGGTTTATTATTTAGGTATGTAGGCTATTGTGTTACTATCGCTGCTAAACTAGGCCACGGTCGCTGGCAAACCAGGTTATAATTATTACTAGGTCGAAATCGCTTCGCCCACCACTAGGTAGCTATTACTAATAAACTAGGCCACGGTCGTGGCAAACTAGGTTGTGGTTGTCGCCAGGTTAAAATCGCTTTGCCCACCACTAGGTCGTGGTCGTTCTAGACTAGGTCGTGGTTGTTTTTAGGTTAGAATCGCTCCGGCCACTATTAGGTGGCTGTCGCTGGCAGATTAAGTGGTGACTAGGTCGTGATCGTTTCCAGGTTAAAATCGCTCCGCCCACCACTAAATAGCTATCGCTAGCAAACTAGGTCGTGGTCGTTTTTAGATCGAAATCGCTTCGCTTATTACTAGGTAGTTATCGCTGGCAAATTAGGTCGTGGTCGTTTTTAGGTTAGAATCGCTCCGGCCACCACTAGGTGGCTATCGCTAGTAAATTAAGTCGTGGTCGTTTCCAGGTTAAAATCGCTTTAGCCACCACTAGGTGGCTATCGTTAATAAACTAAGTCGTGGTCGTTTCTAAGTCGAAATCGCTTCGGCCATTATTAGGTGGCTATCGCTAGTAGACCAGGTCGTAGTCGTGAAAGTGAAAAAAAAAAGGAAAGGAAAGGAAGTTATAAGCCGGGCGGTAATTTAAATAAAAAAATTTTCGGAAATGTGGGTGCGATAAAAAAAAAACGGTAAATAAAGTGAGGTGTAAGCGAACTAATAAAAAAAGACGAAGTATAATAGCTAATTAAATGCTAAACGCGTAACTTAATTAGATAGTTAAACCTGTTCCTCATATTAACGAAAATAACCTGAAGGAGACCTTTAGGCATCGGCTTAGATCTGATATGAATCTGACCCCAATATCGGGTTCTCTCGTCTGTCGCCTTGTAAATTCAAGGGTTTGACCGAGGCTTCTACTGGCATCCGGAGATATGCCGTAAGAGCCATCCAACAAAGCTGTCTAAAGGCTTTGTACTACCACGCAGACCATATTTGCCTGTCCATGGCCACATTTTGGTTATGTCACAGTCCTTGTCTAGATATCTACCTAGGTACCTAGATATCTACCTAGATATCTACCTAAAGTACTCAACTCACACCTCCTTCGACAACACTAGAACACCTACTTCGAGCCATGGTCCAACATCGTGTGTCCTCACGGGCTCCTTCGCACCTGATCTCTGACTCACAGCCGTTGGCTCAGAGCAGCATGGGACCGCCGTCCAATCAGACAAATAGGTCGACAATATAGCGAGGGGTACCGGTACCGTACCTGGCGTCTGTTGGTCGTAAGACAGCTGCCACGGTAAACCCTAGACCTACCACACAGTAGGCAATATGGCCTTACTCCTCGGTTTAACTCGTCAATCTGGTTATGGATCGCATGGCCAAGTCCAGCTGTGTCCTGGGAAGTCTCTCTTGTTACCTAGGTACATGCAAGGTCAGAATCCCTGTTTCTTAGGTATTTGCCGTCAAAGTAAGAAGCGCCCCGAGTCCACCAGCAGGTAGACAAGTGAATAAGGTAATGAGGCGTACAGCGGGAGAAACGTCGCTGGTAAGACGAAAGAAAGTAGAGTTGAGGACCTCCATGTCTAGCCACAGCCACGAAGAAATTTGCGCGGTTGGTCAAATGCCAATATGATATATAATAACCGTAGAACGCGGACTTTAAGGCGGCCAACATCAACCCAAAAATTGACCAGAAACTACACCCAGCCCAGTATTTATCACAGCACAAAGCATCCGAGGTACGCGATTGAGAGCTGGAAAAGCAAGGCTGACACTAGGTACCTAGGTAGGCCCCCGTGTTTGCAAGGGTCAGCTACGCCTTGGTCGTGTGCTCGCCCGATTGATCTGCCATATCTCCAACTGATCAGACTGGAGGATATCGTTGCGTACTATCCCCCCTACCCGAGGTACCTACCTTGCCAACCACCCAGACGCTCTGTCGTTGACCTCGTTGGGCATCCCTCCTCTGTGAAGTGAATGCACTTTTCTAACACGTGTGTACAGGATCCTCTGCATCGCAACGGAATTGTCGCTGGCTTATTTACAGTTGCACTCTCCTGCTTGGCGGCTTGGATGCGCTGGGCCGGGCTTGAAGTTTGAAGGCCGTGACCACTGATAAGACAGGCGATAAGCCGCACCGGGGCGTCGGCAAGCAGAGACGAGCGAATTGAGGCTGTGGCGGTGCGGCACTAAACCCAATTAGCACCAAATCTGGGCGGTCAGATCCCCATCGGCCCAGCAGACCTGGCTGACCAGCCAGAGCTGTCCTTCCACCCGCACCTACCTGGGCCACTGGGCACTTCCACTTTCCCTCAATATTCCACACTGCCATTTTCTCTGCACAACCACCACACCTCGACACCCCATCCACCTCCTCCGGGGCCGCAACCCCGTTATTCCATCGACCTCACCGGTGCACCCTGATCTCGCATCCGCTGGTGTTCCGAAGCCTTACTCCGTGGATGACTGGTAAGTGCTGCTCCCTGCCTCACACCACCGTCTCTGCGTCGCCGCCTGCGCGAGGCTGGGTGTTCTGTCACGTCCGCGTCCTGGACGCCGGATCCCATCCCCATCCACCCCCCATATACAACCCTGCTACCTTGCCTTTGATGGCTTCCGAGCTCGTCGGATGTTCAATTCTAGATGGATGTACCTGTCCTCGATGGTTTGAACGCGTCGAGGGTTCCTTGTGCTGCCCCCTCTGCCCCCGACCGGTGCCAATGCCTTTCCATCACCCATCAGCCTCGCGTTCATCAAAACATCGTCCAACTTGCGCCAGATCACCTCCTGGCTTCAATCCCCATCTTTTGTGGCGTTTTCTCCCTCTATTTGGATCGCTGATTCTCGCTCTACCTGCCGATACCAGTCACGTAGCCGGACGTGTCCTGATCAGTGGCTAACCTCATCGTGCCAGGCAATCGCGTGTAGTCCCAATATGTCGAGCTCACCTGAGCCCAAGCTCTCCGACGGCGACGCGTCGCCAGTTTCGGAAAGCCAGTCTCAGATAGAACCGAACGACCATGCCAGCGAGAGCGACTTGTCCGACGTGAATGACCACACCGCACATCCTGCCGCCGCGACTCCTTCCCCTGAACATCACGAGTCTTTCGAAGATGCCGAACCCGAACATGACGTTGAGAATGGCGCCGGCTCCAGCCCCAGCGCTGGCAACGCCTCAGATGACGCCGACTTTGATATGGACGATAGCCCCGCAGCCTCGCCTAGTGAAGCTCGCCGAGAGGACCGTTCTTCATCCAACGACTCCCGTCGCTCGCGGAAGCGGAAAGAGGAAGAGTACATTCGCGAGAATCCAGAGCTCTATGGCTTGCGACGCAGTGTACGTTGTTCACTTGCTGTTGAGGGATTATTATACTGATAGTAGCCCAGTCCCGTCCCACGAAGCAACCCAAGATTGTAAGTCGGCAACCTGCCCTAGCTCATCCCCGTTGCTGGCAAGTCCACTAATCTCGGTCTTGTAGGTCGATTCCGATGACGAGTCTGAGGAGTCCGACTCCGATGTCGTGCCCACGAATAGACGCACAAAGAAGCTTCGAGTCGAAAATATATCATCACGGCAATGTAGGTTCATGCAACTTAAACCGCGTAGTATTGTTGCTCTTAGGCTTACCATGTCATGGCAGCGTCCAAACGTGGCACGCCCGCACGCCAGACTCCTGCCGATGACGCCTCGGATTCTGATACCTACGGCGGAGCCCGTGCCCGGTCCTTCATCAAGAAAGCACGGCGTCAGCAGACACAGGCACCACAGCCATCGAATCTGCGATGGTCCAACCGTCGCGCGGCCCAGCAAGTGCAAACATACGAAGAGAGTGATGTAGATGACGAAGACGAGTCTGAGCTCACACCTAATTATTGGGCCGGCCAAGAGCTCGCCGAAGATTCTCAATACATTGAAAAGGTCGTTGGCCATCGCGTCATCGGTGGCGGGGAAATGACCGAAGACATGACCCGAGACGATTTCGAATACAATATCAAGTGGCAGGGCAAGTCGTACCTCCACAGCACCTGGGATACCTTCGATACGCTACGCGGGTACCGCGGTGTCCGCAAACTAGAGAACTACCATCGGAAGGTGGTGGAGTACGAGCTAGACCTAAAGTTCGCTGGCGACGAGATTCCGCCTGAAACACGAGAGCAATACATGCTAGACAAGGAGCGCGAACAAGATGCGCTCGAAGATTACACTAAGGTCGAGCGAGTCGTTGCTCAACGAAGCGGCGACGAGGGCAGAGAGTATTTCGTTAAATGGAAGGGGCTGACATATGAACACTGCACCTGGGAGCTTGTCTCCGCCATCAGCGATGAAGCCCAGGACAAGATCGAGCAATTTCTCGATAGACAGTCGCGATCATGGGTATCGGACAAAACCGAGTCCAACCCGGCCACCCGAAGCAAGTTCCTGAAACTCGAGAAGCAGCCAAGCTACATCAAAGGGGGTGAACTTCGAGGTTTTCAGCTTACGGGGTTGAATTTCTTGTCACTCAACTGGTGCCGAGCGAACAACGTTATTCTTGCCGACGAAATGGGATTGGGCAAGACCGTACAGACGGTTTCATTCTTGAGCTGGCTTCGCAACGAGCGCAAGCAGGAAGGACCTTTCCTCGTCGTGGCGCCCCTCAGTGTTATTCCAGCCTGGTGCGACACGTTCAACCTGTGGTCCCCGGATCTCAACTATGTTGTGTATCTCGGGAACTCCGAAGCGCGCAACACGATCCGGGAACATGAACTGATGTTCAATGGCAACCCCAAGAAGCACAAGTTCAACGTTCTGATCACCTCATACGAGTACATTCTCATGGATTCGGAGTTTCTGCGATCTATCAAGTGGCAAGCACTTGCTGTTGACGAGGCTCACCGGTTGAAGAACAAGGAGGCCAAGCTTTACTCCGAGTTGATGAGTTTCGGCGCACCTGCACGAGTCTTGATCACGGGAACGCCAATCCAGAACAACCTAGCCGAGCTGTCCTCACTTCTTGACTTCTTGAATCCTGGAAAGGTTCACATCGACGAGGACCTCGACACACTTGCCGGAGCTGATGCTCAATCGAAGCTCCAAGATTTGCATGCCAATATCGCTCCTTACATCCTGCGCCGGACCAAAGAAACGGTCGAGTCGGACTTACCACCCAAGACCGAAAAGATCATTCGCGTTGAGCTCTCGGACGTTCAGCTCGAATACTACAAGAACATCCTCACGAGGAACTATGCTGCCCTTAATGAAGGCAACACGGGCCAGAAGTCATCTTTGCTCAACATCGTCATGGAGCTAAAGAAAGTCAGCAATCATCCTTATATGTTCCCTGGTGCTGAGGAGAAGGTCTTGGCCGGCAGTGAACGTCGTGAAGACCATATCAAAGGCCTAATTGCAAGCAGTGGCAAGATGATGTTGTTGGACCAGCTGCTTGCGAAGCTGAAGAAAGACAATCATCGCGTCCTGATCTTCAGTCAGATGGTCAAAGTCCTCGACATTCTCGGCGATTATCTACGACTCCGTGGCTACCAGTTCCAGCGCCTCGATGGTACTATCGGTGCTGGTCCTAGGCGTCTTGCCATCAATCATTTCAATGCCGAAGACAGTCAAGACTTCTGCTTCCTTCTTTCAACGAGAGCTGGTGGTCTTGGTATCAACCTCATGACGGCCGATACCGTCGTGATCTTTGACTCCGACTGGAACCCTCAGGCCGATCTGCAGGCTATGGCTCGCGCTCACCGGATAGGGCAGAAGCGACCTGTCACCGTGTATCGCCTTGTGTCCAAGGAGACAATAGAGGAAGAAGTCCTCGAGCGTGCTCGCAACAAGCTTTTGCTCGAGTATTTGGCTATCCAGGCTGGTGTCACAGACGATGGCAAGGCCTTCCGAGAGGAGTTCAAGCAGAAGGGTCTCAGGATGGACGAAGCCAAGTCCGTTGACGATATTCAGTGGGTTCTCAAGATGCGGTCTCAGAAGATGTTCGAGCAGTCCGGCAACCAAGAGAGGCTTGAACAGCTGGACATCGATTCTATTCTCGAGAATGCCGAGGTCACCAAGACCAAGGTGGATGACAAGATGAACCTCAGCACCGGTGGTATCGACTGGGACAACTTCATGCAGTATACTGATGTCAAAGTGGATGATCTTGCCCTCGATTGGGACCAGATCATCCCGCCTGAGCAGCTAGCTGCCATCAAGGCTGACGAGCAGAAGAAGAAAGATGACGAATTCCTCGCCCAGGAAGTCGAGCTCAATGCTCCACGTCGGGCTGCGCTTAAGAGTTCGCGGGCCAACGGCGACACCGAGAGAGCTGAGCGCATTGCGAAGAAGCGAGAGAGGGAACAGCTGAAGCAGGAGCGCCTAGAGGAACAGCGGGCCATGCTATCAGACCCTCGAAGACCGCTGAACGAGAAAGAAACGCGCAATCTTATCAGGGCGTACATGCGCTACGGTTTCATTGAAGATCGGCCCGACGAAGTACTGCGCGATGCTCGTCTGAGTGATCGCGATCGCGACTTCATCGCGGGCATCCTCGAAGACCTGGTCAACACATCCCGCGAGGCGATGGAGAGGAACAACGACGAAATCCGCGCGCAGGAACGACAGGCGAACAAGAAGATGACCAAGAAAGACATCAAAGCCGTTATGTTCGACTTCGGTGAGGTACGGAAGATCAATGCCGAGACCATACTGGAACGGGCACCTCAACTGCGCCTGTTACGACGTGTCATCGACGAGCAATCGGACTGGCACGATTTTCGACTCCCGGAAGCCACCAAGCAAGCCCACTACAGCTGCGAGTGGGGAGAAAAAGAAGACGGCATGCTTTTGATTGGCATTGACAGATACGGATTCGGCGCGTGGACACAGATCCGTGACGATGCACAGCTCGGTCTACAGGACAAATTCTTCCTGGAGGAGCATCGCATTGAGAAGAAGCAGGAGCGAGAGCACGCCGATACCAAGGGCGCGAAGGCCCCCGGAGCTGTGCATCTAGTCCGGCGTGCCGAATACCTCTTATCGGTGCTCAGTGCAGTCCACTCGGATGACGCCAACGCGCACAAGATCGTGGAGAACCATCATCGCAATAACAAGAAATCCGCCCACGCAGCCATGAATGGACACCGGCGCGCAGAGAAGGGTGGTTCCATCTCAGCCTCGCCCATTCCACAAGGCTCCAAGAAATTGTCACATCGCGAGCGAGACTACGACCGTTCGCACTCCCGGCTCGATTACCACCACCGCTCGCGCAGCAGCCTTGGGGAGAGCACTTCCCTCCGACCCGAGAAAAAGCGGAAGCACAGTGGTGAGCTTGAAGACCACCGCTACAAGCAGCGGCGTACGGACGAGCATCGTCGTGGCGAGGGCAGTCAGCGCGATGCGGAAGAAGAGGACGACGAGAGAAACGCGCCGGTTATCGAGTTGCTGATGCAGCCAATCTGGAGCCACGTCGAGAAGGTCGAGTCCTGCACCAAGACCAATATCCCAATTGCCAAATCGAGGGCCAAAGTGTTGAAGTCTGAGATCAGAGCCATTGGAGACTTCATCGAAGGCCTTCAGCGAACGTCAGGCGTGCCCCTTGAGCAGCTTGAGGAACTCAAGCCCAAGCTATGGTATGTTGATATCCAAATCGTCGATGCGAGATGACGGCAGCAAAGCTAACCCAGCTCGCAGGAGATTTATTTCTAAGAGAATACCTCCCTCGGACAAGCAGCCTTCCGGCAAGCCAGAGAAGGCGCAAGACAAATCGGCGGCGGTAATGACCGGTCCACGGCTCGCAGCGCTGTACCAGCAGCTCGTAAACCAACCAGAGGAAAAGAACGGAGAGTCGGCCAAAGTCAAGGGCCCGGACTCCGGTGCGATGACGAACGGGGTGGCTCGCGAAGAGACTGCGAAGGCGGCGCACTAGGCACATGTCTGTACACACGCAGCGACGCGGAGGATGGACGCCTTGTCTGTCGGCGGCACTTGACTATACTGCATTGGCGGCGTTACGGTACGGCATCATAGAGGGACGGAAGCTTCCTCCGGTCTGGAGTCATGAAGTCATACCCAGAAAAAGCATCCATGTTATTGGCAGATCGGAGTTTACGGTAGGGTTCAGCTGACAGCAGTTATGAGCAAGTTTCCGCCATTCGAACTCCTCGTCCGGGGAGGTCGGGTGATCCTGCAAGGTGCAGGAAAGCCGGGGTACAGAAGACCAGTGCCTCGGCAGGCGATCGATCCTACATCTCTCTGGGCTACAAGATTTACTCGCTTGGTAATATCGGATAGTGATGAGTCGACGCGTGTTACTATTTCGTATGGTTCTTTGCAGCTTGACCAGGCCGTACCGGTCTCATGAAGACAACCCGTGTGCGATGGATATATGTGTGTTGGCAGCCTGAGAGATGGGTGCTGGCTGAGTGATGCCTCTTGTGCTGCGCTTCTAGTATAAATACCGCTGATGTGTCAAACATGGCGAGAGCACGAATACACAAATGAAGTTAATCAACCGTACGATGTCTGATGTGCCGCTGTGAAGTGACGGTGTCGGCTGGCTGGCGGAGCACGTGACATCGTGTGTTACCACGAGTGGTGGTGGCAGACGACGGAACCGAGGCACTGGGTACAGCGTCGAGAGGGACCTCGATCAAGATGATATATATGTTGATAGGCGGTTTATCGTTGGTTCAGTCCCTTCCAAGCCGGTGACAACTGATGTTGATGCCCTCCATGATACGTGTGCTGGCACTCTGGGACAAGAGGCGGCATTACACGCCCTTACCTGTACTGTACGTTGTCAGGCGATGAACGTAGATAGACTAAAGTACAAAGGACGTCGAATCACGAGGGATCCCTTCTAGATAATTGCAGCTCGGAAGGGGGTTCCATGGTGCAGCGCCTCCACGCAGAGCCCCCATCGGCCAACCGCCTACGCAGCAGCAGTCTCAGGGGGGCAACACAGGCAGTAGTGGCCCAGGGTACTTAAAGCATTAAAAGAGCATGTCCCTTCGACGTTCCCGTCAGCCTAGGGCCCCGTGGCCTAGCTGGTAAACAGAGTCGCCAGGAAGAACCAACGCGGTTTTCCGATGGCTAAAGGTGCTAAACCGTTTCCGCGCGCCTGGCCATTCTTTTTGCCGTCGTTTCGAATCCCAGACTTGCCTCCCCTTTTTTTTGGCTTTTTGGTTTTTGGCTGCCACGCTGCCCCTCGTGCTTGATTCTGCCTGCCCTCTTGCCGACCCCATTACGCACGTCGTCGCCTCCTCGCTCCCATCACGAAGGCGTACGTCCGGTCCCGTCGAATACCTGTTACGGTTCGCATTATCGTCAACCTGCCTTTCTCCCTTCTCCGTGTGAGCATGCACTTCGACGGCAGTAACTCCTCTCCCTCACGCAGCCATTGCCGCCCTCACCCGTGCCCCCCGCCCCTATCCATCCTGCCACGTACCACCACCACGCCTGTTTCACGAAGCAGTGACTCGCGCGGGTTGCTAATTCCCGCTATTGACCAGTGATGATCAACCGTGGCTTGCTGGCGGAGACGGCAGGGTAGGACGAGAACTTCCTGTCCACGTGGATGGTAGTAACCCCAATTTCAGGGCGGCACGCAGCAGTAACTTATGTAGTGTCCGTACGTATTCAAGGGGTTGCAGTCTGTTCTTTCATCCTTGCCTTATAGCAGTTCACAACTCTGGTGACTGACACTTGCTTGTCCGCTTCAGTCCAGTCCCAGGCGAACGTAGAACAAATATGAGGTCCTGTGCTATTGAGCTATGCCGAGTGACATAGGTTACCCGGAGAGCAAGTGCAGTAGTTAGCTCATCAGGCTCATCATTTCCAGTGACGGCTGGGTCTCTTCAACATCGCACTTCCCTTATCTTAAGTAAGTATACATCCTCTTCCCTTCGTGCGTCTCACCATTCGCCTGGATTCCTCGAAAGCGCGGAGTCGGGAAGAGTTTGGCGACGGGCTGGGGAGCACCGGGGCTTCGACGTCTTGGCACGTCCTCTCCTTGCCTAGTCGCCCAGTCGCCCACAAACCACCAACACCGCCCGCTTGGCAGCTCTCAACTCGCGTTCCCATGATCCTCGGAGTATGCGGCGGCGCGAGGAACGTCTGCATTGGCAGGTTACCTCCGCATTGCGAATGCTCCACCACTGGAACCCAACCCCCGGCCGGCTTCGATATCCTGCCAACGTACATACCTAGTGCTTTTCATCGCGCTACACCCGCCGACCCAACGGTTCACCCATCCATTCATTTCCTGGTCTTTTAGTATTAGGTATAGGTAATATTGACCCCGGTAATATTCACTCAGCCTTGCCCGTCCAACCCCGGCCCGCCATACCCTGGAAGCGACCTACCTACTCTCTCGGCAGTCAGCCGCACTAGCCGAGTTCATCCGCCATGGCCGTGACGATTGGCCTGCGATGGCCATGCCAATGGAAAGCCAAGGGGGACAAAAAACACCCTCATCAGCCCTAACCTTAGTCTTCCATGGTCTGGAGAGTGCGGCCGCTTCCTGACCTAAATATAGCGCTCGCTCGCTTGCTCAGCCCAATCGCCAACCCCAACCCAACCATGTCGGCAGTTCGACGCCCGCCGCGGTGCACTACCTACTACTATGAGGAAGGGCGGTATGGATAACAGCAGAGCCTCCGGGAGTCTGTCTGCCTGTCAGCAGCGGCACGCCGAATGCCGCAAGTTGAAGCACAGCAGAAGGCGCAGCCGCGCCTGGTGGAAATCCCACGATGCGGGTGACCTGGCGTCCAAAGGCGCGACGTTACCTACTTGACCTATCTACATAAGTATGGAAGCTGAGTTCCATACCTGTGCCACCTGCGTCGTTGTATCACCTACTATCGTCCGTTCCGTTTCACTCGCCGTCAGTTTGCCTGTTCGTGTGTCACATTACCTTTGTTTGTTTGCGCGAGGGAACATTCACTGCAGAGAAAGCAAACCTGTGACCGACCTTTCCCGCCTCTTCGAGCGAAGACCCCAGAAGACGAGTCGTCGCATCGCCTCGCCTCGTCCTCTCTTCATCTACGGGCCGCTTTTCCCTCTCCCTCCTTCTTCCCGACCAGTTGGTCCCCCCCAACACACATTCCCCGGAGTAGTAACCAAGAAATGCGCTCGACTCTGTTGGCAAGCTTACCGGCGGCCTTGCTGCTCCTGCTCTCCAGCGGGCCGGCCCCCGTCGCCGCGAGGAGCCAGGCGGCGTGCCTGCGCGAAAACGCGGACCGTATCGCCGCGGCGGCCGACTGCGGCGACCACGGCGCCCTGACGCATTGCCTGCTGAACGTGGCGGAGCGCGGCGGCGACGCCGACAACGACCTCGAGGCCTGCTATCGGCGCGCGGGCTGCCACGAGGCCGAGGCCCGCATCAACACGCAATACACACTGAAGCACCACTGCGCGGCATCGTCGTCGTCGTCGCCGGCGGAGCTGCGGCGGCGCGGCCCCGAGCCCGTCCCAGGTTCGTCTCTCTCCCGTCCCCTTTTTTTTTAATGCGAGAAGAGGGAAGAAAGAAAGCTAACCACCAGCTCCGGTCGCAGCGCCGACGCCGATGGAGACGGTGATCACGACGGAGGTGCCGCTGCTGCGCAGCACGACGCTGCCGTGCAGCACGTCGAGCCGGCTGCAGTACACGTCGTGCCCGACGCAGTCGACGGGGCCGGACGCGGGGCAGCGGCTGGGCGACTGCTACGCGGCGACGACGTCGGTGCTGACGTGCGCCGACTACGCGCTGTGCAGCACCAACGACTTCGGCCGCGCCTACTGCATCCCCGCGCGCACGCCGCTGACCCTCAGCGGCACCGTGGCCGCCGCCGCCCTGGGCGCCCTCGTCGCCGTCACCACCCTCGTCGTCTGCGTCCTCTACTGGCGCGAGAAGGCCGCGCAGAAGAAGAAGCTGCGCCGCGCCGAGGCCGACGCCCGCCTCAAGGAGGAGGCTAAGCTCGCGGCGAGGGTCCGCGAGCACGAGGTCCGCAACGAGGAGCATGCCGGGCTGCTCAATCCGTTTGCTGAACCTACGCCGCATTCGTGAGCAAGGGGCGTCGGGCGGATACTGCTGAGCGTGTGGGTGGTGGTGCGGCGGTGGCGGCGCGGTGCGCGCGAGTTAGTATGGTGTACATGTATACTTTATGTATATCGAGACATCATATGTCGTGGATTCGATAGAGAACTTCTGGGCTGTGATCGAGACAGCTCCATCGTTGAGCCCCGTGGATATAGGGGTAGAAGAATCGATATTTCTGACTCGGTGTTGAAGGGCGGGCTTGGGTAGGAGTTATTGGGTTCTTATTCGGGTTAGGCCGGGAAAGCCTCCTCGGCGTGGAGGACTTCGAGTAAAGTTTCTTGCCGTTCAAGGACTACCTTGCACAAGAATATGACAGCGCCTGATGATCATCAAGCCGTGCTTCAGCCCTTCTAGGATGCCAATTCTTGACCGACTCGCGCGCTCAGGCGGTGACAGTTGCGCGTTCAAATGCACAAGGAGTCGTTGAGGGACCCAGACCAACGCCACTTCCACAACGGAGACGAGCTGAGGTGGGGGTCATACTGCCGTGTTATTTGTGGCGCTGTACCTGACGTGCCAGAGTGAAGTTGGGATATCCATTGAGAGGGTTTCCCTGGTCCGCCGCCTAGCACGAATGCCCCCCCAAAGTCTGTTGATTGGGTCCGGAGGACTAATCCGGGGAGACGAAGAAAAGAAAGGGAAGAAGAACACGGGCGCAGTCAGGACAGACAGCACAGATGCGAGAAAGCGGGCGATAGGGACACCGTACTCGGGCAATCAGGACGGGCAGAACTGATCGTCTTGAACATGGACAAAGATACGCGTCAGTTGGTGAAGATCTACAGTACGTACCCTAGTTATTGCATGAGATTCGGGCAGGCCTTTCATATGCAGTAACTGGGAAATATGCAGTAGCTAGAAAACACGTGACTGGGTCCACACCCTGCTTGTCAGCTCTCTATCCTACCGAAAACAGGTACGCGCGGGAGCAAGGTGCCAGCGACGAAAAAAGGAAAGGGTGCAGCGGCGTTGTTAACGATATGTGAATAAGAAAGGGACGAAGGTGAGATATGCGACCGGTAGAGGGCTAAAATCTGGCCTGCCGAAAGCTAACTAGGCCCTGCACAGGCCTAAAATATAGGGGGAACTTGGTTTTCCGCACCAAAAACTAACCCCTGCTACTGCATATATTTAGAAAGTGTATGCAATAGGCACTTTATGCGGTATCTGGCGTTTTGCCCATACAAAAAGATTCGGGCAGCAAAAAAATATGCAGTATCTCTGCAATATGCAGTATATGGTGTATGCAGTAACTAGGGTATGTACTGTATACTGTTTTGCTGCTGTTCTCGGTAGTTCCCGGCAAGAGCTGCTGCTGATTGACCTCGTCGGAAGGGTGAACCTGGCGGTTCGCGGGCCGAAACAAGCTTTTCCCAGGCGGTGGTGCTAGCGGGCACGAGCCGCGACGGCGCCCGAGTGGTCGCGTTATTTTTTCCTTTTTTCATCTGATCCACGATACGGACCTGTACGTCATTCCGGAATGCCTGAATTAGACGCGACGGGGCTCGAAGCTTGGAAGCTTGGACGGCACTGCAATCTGGAGCCTCAGCAGTTCACGAGAAGGAAGGAATACATACGGGCGCGCGTTCGGCTGCCCAGAGCAGGTGAAGACCGGCCAACCGGCGTGCCCGGTTTCAAGTGCGCTGACTAAGGTGGTCCCTACTACCTACTTAGTAGATCTGGGCGACTTTTCGGTGCAAATTTCACGGAGCGGTCGCGCAGTTTGAAGGGCACAGGTTGGAACTTGGGTGAAGAGCTGACTCTCATTAGCGAGTTTCAGCGGCTGACTGGGCGTGTTGGCATGCTGCTCCTCTCAATCTGTGACGAGTATAGATGGCTGTCTCAAGGCGGTAGTTGGCTGCAGTTTGGCGTGTGGTCGATCTAATTACAGAGGTGACGCGTAATCGGCGGCGGTCGTGCTAGGCACAAATCAGGGGGTTAGAGGGGGTGGGTACCCGACTGCCCGACTAAGGTAACAAGTCACCTCGGAAAGAATATCCTCGCTGGACGCTCCCGACGGATAAGCACATAGATAGATGCCTCCAGGTACCTAGCGCAGTAGACGTCATGCATGGAGGTGCACGTGTAGAATAGGGGTTTATCGGCAGGCGGTGGCTGGGCGATAAGAGCGAACAGACCCCTGGCTCCCGCCTGTCGCAATTCCGGATTGCATTCTGGTGCATGACAACGAGTGGCTGTGTGACACTGGTTGGCCTCGCGGGCCGTGACTGGCTGGACGCCGGGGTGGGGCCAGCTTCTCCCCTTATTCCCGGTTAAATCTGGGACTTGGCCAGTTCTTCCAAGCTGCCACATTTCTTGAACCTTCAAAGTTCAACCTCTTCTTCGGCCTGTGACAGCCTTCCGCTCGTTTCCAGCGCATGCGAGAGACTCGGACTTGAACAGACCGTACAGAAGTCAGCCAGACAGACAGTCAGTCAGTCAGTCAGACAGTCAGCCAGCTAGCCAGCCAGCCAGCGCCATGAGCTCGCAATCACAGCAGGACGAGCGCAAGCTCGAGACCGGCGGAGTCGCGCCTCCGGCTCCGTCTCGCAACATCCATCCGGCACTTTACATCGCGTATGTCCAACGTCCAACGCCCACGCAGCCGCAACCGCCGGAAGCAAATCGCGGCATGCTGACCTTCAATCTGCCAGTCTCTGGATCGCCCTGAGTTCCGCCGTCATTCTCTTCAACAAATGGGTTCTTGCCAGTGCAGGCTTCAGTGAGTTTCATCCTCATAATCCCTTTCAATCGCAAATTTTACTGACCGATTTCTAGACTTCCGTGAGTTCTGCAACCACAGGCGATAGCTACCTACACCTGAGATGATGCCTGAACTGACATTCTCACCCAGCCTTGTTCCTCACAACATGGCACATGGCCTTTGCCACGCTCATGACCCAACTCCTGGCGCGCTTCAGCACCGTGTTGGATTCGCGTCTCAAGGTCCCCATGGACCCGCCCACCTACATGTGAGTGGGCACTCATTCCTGTCCGATAAGGGTCAACGCTACCAGACACGTGCTCATACCCGACGACAGGAAAGCCATTGTGCCCATTGGCATCATGTTCAGCTTGAGTTTGATCTGCGGTAACCTCGCCTACCTGTACCTCAGTGTGTCCTTCATCCAGATGCTCAAGGCCACCAATGCCGTCGCCACCCTGCTCGCTACCTGGGCCTTTGGCATGGCTGCTCCGAACCTCAAGGTTCTCGTCAACGTTTCCGCCATTGTCATCGGTGTTGCCATTGCCTCGTTCGGAGAGCTCAAGTTCGAGATGTTCGGTTTCCTTGGTATGTTGCGCACCAGCTGGATCGACGTCTTCAAAGTGTCTCTAACACCGCCCAGTTCAAATCAGCGGTATTGTCGCCGAGGCTCTGCGATTGGTCATGGTCCAGCGCCTGCTCAGCTCTGAGGAGTTCAAGATGGACCCCCTGGTCTCGGTCTACTACTACGCTCCCGCCTGCGCCATCATCAACGGCGTCGTCACCTTGTTCGTTGAGGTGCCGCGCATGAGCATGGGTGACATCTACAGCGTCGGCGTATTCACCCTGATCATCAACGCCCTGGTCGCCTTCGGTCTCAACGTCTCCGTTGTCTTGCTGGTATGCTTAACTGCCTACCTGTTTGACTATGACTTGGTAATGCTGACACATGCAACAGATTGGCAAGACTTCGGCAGTTGTCCTCACCATGGCCGGTGTCCTCAAGGATATCCTGCTCGTCATCTCGTCTATGCTCATTTTCGGCGACCCGGTCACCGGCCAGCAGTACTTCGGTTACTCCATCGCCCTCGGCGGCTTGGTCTACTACAAGCTTGGAGCCGACAAGATCAACTCCATGGCCACCGACGCCAAGCTCGCGCTCGGCGAGGCCCGCCGCAACCACCCCGCCAAGGTCAAGATGGTCGTTTTGTGCGCCGCCTTGGGTGTTGTCACGCTCCTATTCTTTGGCTGGTCGCGGAGTTTACCTGAGTCTACACCGATTCCTGCCTCCGGTTTGACGACGAAGATGATCTAACTTTCAGACGACTATACGCCTTGAAAGTTGTGGGATGCTGTACAACCTCGGACCCCTTGTCTTCTGTGTATATCCTTCCATCTGCATTTGATTAGGCTGTTGCGCTCGCGTATCCTTAACGTCGGTTACGCATGATCCAAAATGAATCTATGGAAGGTGTTCGGCGGGCTGGAAATCATCATAGAGAAAAAAACTCACTAATTCGATCAGACCCGATTCTTACTGTTTATCGCAAGTGATGAAGCATTCATAGGGGGGACGTCGTGTGACGCCACCGGCAGCAGTCCGGCGGGTTCAGCTTGTTAATAAGGCGCAGATCACATTTGAAACTAACTCACTTCAGCGCGAATAGACCATTACAGTCGTGGTTCACTGGCATCTCGACGAGATACGATGTCTGCATCCTTCGCAAGGTATCGAAGAAGTCAGCCGGCCCATTCCTTGGCTAAGTTTCGAAGTCTGCTCACAAGCAGGAGAAATGCCACGCCTTGACCGCGCACCTCCGGAGGTAAGGCCGCTTTCCTTGGCAATTCTTAGCTTGCATTCTACCGCTACGACTACGCTGTGCACAGTATGTTTTGCAAGAGACTCCCGACAATAACGACAACAAGAACAACCCGGAAGACGGTTGACTGGAGTGCTACAGCAAGCCTCCCGGCCTCTCTATATTAAGTCATGAGCCTCACGTCACTTGCGATATACTGTGTGGTCTGAGAAAACGCAATTATAGAATAGAATGTGCCGCGGTAGTATGTAGCGTCGGGGTTCGCGCAAGTCGACAGGTCGTGGTCTGCGAGGTCTTCGACGACGTAGTGAAACGTCTTCGCGAATTTCCAGATGATTTATTGCTTCCCCTGCCTCTGTCGCCAGGTGGAAGGTATCGCGGCCATCGGTGGTGCCAAGCGGGGTGGCCCGCGCAGAGGCTTTGTCGTCAGCCCGCGGTGCGCTTGATGCACTCCCGGATTCTTCGGCGCCGCGGAACTGTGCTACGGCGCGTGTGGCGACGTTCCAAGGTGCCATTCGGCTTTCTCGCCTTGTTGTGGGGCCGTCGGGCCGTCTCGCACGGAAGGGCTCTGTGAATCGGCAGCCGGCGCGGCGGCGATGGTGGTGGTATTGGTCCGGACCTATGAAGCCAAACCCGCCGGAGTTTCCGGGTGAGAAGAGCTGTGGCTACTCGATTGGAATCCTAAATACACCTGCAACGAACCCGAGTGGAAGGCAGGGAAAACGGGGTCGGGTGGTATATCGGAAAACCCGGAATTGGCGGCAACGGTGAACAAAATACTATTTGAGGAAAGAATCGTGGTGACTGCTTGGATATATATACTACCTAGGGGACGGCGACCCGCCAACATGCGGGAACAGTTGCCTTGTGCCGCCACCACGGAACAGAGTTGGCGAAGGGACATGCCTCCACTGGAACAGTCCGTCCAGCAGAGGAAGAAGGGTTATGTCTCCCAGAGCGGAACGCAGTAAGTGGGAACCAGGCGCGTCGTGTGTGGACAGCGAAGTGCGTGACTGGTGCCGGCGCCGGTGGAAGAAGCTCCGGCATTGCGCTGGCGAGCCTGGACGTAGGCATCGACGACGCTCTTCACCTCGTCAGGTCCGAGTTACTCGAGTACCGTCTACTTATCGCTGACAAGCTTCCGATAGACCGGGCCATCACGCACGGCCAAGCCCAGGGTCCCGTGCTTCAGACGGAGCTAACGGCCATACTCTGCGTCCTTGGGCTCTGCTGCGACGGCCGCGTCCAGGTGGTGAGGGTGGTTGAAAAAAAGACCAAGGCTTCGGCAGCTACTCTTGCTCTTCTTCGAGTATGCGAGATATATCGCCGTCAAGTGAGAACAGGTACCATGCCAGAATCTGTTTTGGAATGGGTTATATACTCCTCCCAATGCCGCAATTGAGCCACGATGCCTAACGCCGGCGCTGATGCTCCGTGAACGCCTCCCCTAACCCAACCCCTGATCTCAGATATACCATATTGCTCGGTCAAAGGGCGCTACCGACGCCCCTTCGCCCCAGGCTACTGTTTCCAGGCCGTCTTCTTGTTGGCGCACGCAGATCCATCCTTGTTCAAGGTCGGGTAAATCAACTTGGGATCATCCGCCGGCGCCCCCTTGCCTGCCACCGGGCCGGTGGAGGACGGGGCCGGGGGTGAGGAATCTGCCTTGGGTTCCCGGGCCTTGGCGCCGGGGACCTCCACTCGCGGCATGCGCAGTCCGCTTCCAGGGTTGCTTGACGCACCGGCGCGTCGACCCGGGCCGAACGCCGGGACATCCTCGCCGGACCCGGGGCGCGCGGGATTGGGCGTCTTGGCCATCTGCTTCGTCGTCTTAACGTCGGGGACAGTGTCTTCAGAGAGCGTCGGCCCCTGAAGCTTGTGAGGTTTGCTGTCGTTCTGGTGAAGAACGAGGGGGTGGATGTATCAGGAGTGCTGTTCTACCCAGAAGCTCTGTCAGTGGTCGTGGCAGGTGAGGTTCGCGGCGGTGTTGGCATGGGGACCGGGTAGGTTTGGATGTCGACTTACGTAGGTCGTAGTTAGGGAAAGGTCGAGGGAGTACCGTGTTAGAGCGGGCGGTTCTCAGTGAAGGGGCTATTGGATCATTCAATGTTAATGGTCAACATACATTGAGTGCTGGTGGCGGAGATTCGCCCCAGGTTGTGCCATTGTCTGGATAAGGGGTATTAGAGAACGACGTATCGCCAAGAGATACTCGAAATCACCGCTGCTGGGAGTCGAGACCAGAATAAAGGCTCAAAACAGGCATCTAGTCCCGCCAATATAAGTAATAGACATTCTGACTCCATTGCTGCTGGCGTTGGATCTACTGGACCTTTGACCAAGACCGGGTGGCTAGTGGCCATGATGGTGCCTGCGCTCTCGTTCTCGGCCTACCGCCGCTGGGCATGATCAGGTCGGTCACTATCGCTATAGAGAGTGGGAGGAAACCAGAGGGTATCTACTTGCGCAAAAGGTTCCAGATCACCAAGAGTAAACTCCAAGCGCCCATGCTCCTCCTCCGACTGAAGTCATTCTTCAAGATCACTCTTCGCACCTTTCCAGCCCACCCCCCCGCGCCAAATCCAAACTCCGCCAAGTGCCGTGTCTAAAACCACGGCGTCTTCTTCGAGGCATCGGCCGCCTCCGCGTTCTCCAATATGGGCTTGAACTCGCGAGGGTCGGTCGTTGTGCCGTTGTTCGCGCCGAGGGAGCCAGTGGCCTGGGCCGTGGTGGTGGTGACGGCGGGCTCCATGGTCATGAGGCCGGGCTTAGCGCCAAGGGGGGGCGGAGGGCTGCCGCCGATGATGATGGCGGGGAGCCGCATGCCGTTGCCGCCGATGTGGGAGTGTCCGGCGCGTAGGTTCAGCGCGAAGGGCGGCAGGTCCTCGCCGCCGCCGCCGCCGGAGCCGGCGGGCGCCCGCGTCGGGCGCTTGGCTGGCTTCTTGGGCCGCTTGCCGGCGGCGATGGCGTCGGCCGAGAGGACCGGGCCGGTGAGCAGGTGCTCGCGCAGGTCGGGCATGGTGGTGGAGGTGTCGACGTTGTAGAAGCGGGGGTCGGTGGTGTGGAGTAGAGACAGCGCTGGCCTGATAGAGATAGAGGGTGTGTTGGTTAGTTGCCGTGACGAGCGATGGATGGTAGGAGGTCGTCGTAGGAGAAGTCCGCGGGTAGTATACCAGGTCAAGCCAAATGAGAAGAGCCAGGTGCTCCAAAGCCAAAGTGAGGGAGGTGTATTTAGGCCGGCGGAGTCCAAGGTGATGCTCCGAGACTGGACTTTCTCACTTGGGCGAGGAAGGGCAGGAAGGAGGAGAGTTGAGGAGGGTAGCCCAGGTCGAATTTATGGGAAAGGCGGCTTCGCCCACAGGCGCGTCGAGTGAAGCCATCGCCATTGTAAGAATGCATCCAATGTGATATGATGGTACAACCTATATCTAGAGGACACCGCAATAGAGGGAATTGAGGTATCGCGGCGGGGTATTTGACGAAGAGCCCATTGAACAGTCCAATATCAGTGGTTACAGTATATGTCGAGCGTGGAGTAGCGAGACTACAAGGGCATTACGACGAGGGACGGACCTCCAAGTACAATGTATGGGCTGTTGAATGGTCCGAAGCCAATGCCCAATGGAGATACGAAGATGATCCGAATGGCAGTGACAGGGCTCTCGCCCTCGAGAATGGTGGCTTTGGATGCGTCGTGATGACTTCGCTTGAAGCCGACTCCTAGAGAACACCCGCCGATATCTGCTGAAAGGTGAGAGTGAATATTCGAGCGTGGACATTCGGAAAGACACATTCACTGGAGAAGTATTGCCACGTAGAACCCCGTCGTAACGCCATCCATCCCTTAATATACGGGAACCATGATCAATGGAACTTCTGGAACCTAGAGGATGGAGCACAGGAGATGACTGTGAACTTGGCTCCTTAAGTATCCGGATAGGTTGCCAACGACACCCCCAATTCAGATGAACCTGATAGCCGGAGTCATGTTTTCTAGGGCCTTGGAGCTTGACTCATGTCCAAGCTCGCCCTGTCGCAACGTTACCTGTAGTGTGGTTGTCCTCCTTGATTGCGGTTCTTGGTCCGACTGCTGGCTCTGGAGGGCGGCTGAGGGGGGGGCCAAGTGAATGAAGCAAAAGCCGTGATCATCATCGCTTCATCTCCTCATCAGCTGTGTTGTCATTCACCTGGTCAAGATGGGTTTGCCGCAATCAGCGAAGTCATCATAATCTATCGTATCAAGCGCGACGATGGCGAAGGCGGAGGCGTGGGTAGGGGGGGGGCCTCGAACCAACCACGCCTCCTCCATCTGAAGCAACTCAGCGGGTGGGTAGGAACACCACCTCTCGCTTAGCAAAGAAATACTGCTGCTGCAACCAGAAGCGTCTCGACTGACCAGGTAATAGCGTGATCTAACCGCTACAACCGGGCCGGCGCATGCTCACCCAGCGCCGAATCCCGGACGTTCCGCTAAGACTGCCATAAGCAGCCAGTCGGACAGGACCTCCGACGAGTCCCGTCTACTCGCATAACTTCCTCCCGACCCTCCTCCTTCGCAAACGATACTTCACCTGCTGCCCGACCGACTAGGCCACACGCCCGAGAAGTCCACAGACCCCCGCCCCTAGCCGCGCGAGCTGAAAGGTATTCTGGCCGACCCAACAATCGGACTCCCTATCTCCCCAGGAGCCCCGACTGTCCGCGGGAACTGCGAAGAGCCTAGCCCTCCATCCATCTCGAACTTGATCGCGACCTTGCCATCCGCGCCCCTCCTTACGTCAAAGGTGCCCCCTCCATTGTGCGCATTCCCCTCCGTCTCACACATGTCCAAAAGCTCCGGCTCGGTAACCGACTCCGACTGCGACATATTAATCGAATCGACGTGGGCCTTGATCGCCGACATATCGATATAGCCCGTGGCGTCGGCTGCGTGGTTTTCCAAGTCTTTGCAAGATTGAACCAACATTAGACGCACGGCCACCGAACGGGGTTGGACAGGTTGGGCAGCTCGCATGGTCGGAGTCAGTCCCGCAAAACTAGGATGAGTCGGCGGCGGCCACGAAGGCTGTGCGAAGCCAGGCGGCGGTGGCGAGAACACATTCGCTCCGCCCCATCCCGCACCCAGTGCTGATCCGAAGGGCGCGTTCGTGAAGGGGCTCCCAGGGAACGGCGGCCGCGCTCCCGGTGCGGCGGTCCCTCGGTGAGATGATCCAACGCTGCCCGCGAGGGGTTCGTCACTATCGTCCAACAGAGCACTGCTGCCCAGATGGTTGCTCATGTCATCGATGTCCGTGGATAGATCATTGCTGCGCCGACCTTGAACCACGCTTGCCGGCCGACCGATCGGAGTTGGCTTTGCGATGGGCTGTGCGGTTGAGCCTTTGGAATCGTGTGAGCTCACGTCGAAGGACGCAGACGCTTGACGCGAATGGGGCGCCGGGTGACCCGGCATACCGTCCGAGGGCGAGAAGGCTTGGTGCATACCTGGTAGGGGCTGGTCCGCAGGTTGGGGGAAGCCAGGAGGAGCGTGGGTCATGGGGAACGGCCGGGCACCCATGTGGCCGCCTAGCCCTGGCGGAGGAATTGGCATGCCGCCGGGGCGGAAGTTGGAGGCCATGGGCTGGAATAACGAATCGTGCATTCGGCCAAAACCAGGGCCCATCGGAGGCATCCCCGGAGGGTACTGCATACCCATATGAGGCATGCCCATGTCGAAGGGGGGCTGGGGCAGGCCGGGAGGCGCCTTGACTCCAGCATGGAGAGGTGAAGCGGGATGAAGCGGGGGGCCGGCCGACGACGACTTGCTCGGAGGGCCTATCGGACCCGGGCTCGCGTGAGAAGGCGTAATTGCGTGCGGCGAGGCCGCTTGGCTGGCACCAGAAGCGGAATGAGACGCTTGGGAAATGGACCGCGTCACCTCTTGAGAGACACATCGGGGTTTCATTGGCGTTGGCGCCTTCGGCAGGGCAGGCGTAGCGACGGGGATCTGGGGCGAGGCATGGTTTATCGGCGGATGTTGAGGGAGCGCAGGCACCGAGACCAGGTGCTGTTTCTTGGCCGGCTGCGTAGGAATGGGAGCAGCAACAACAGGTGTCTTGTGGTTAGCCTTCTCCTCTTGCTTCTGCTTCTCCTTAGCATCGCGTTCGGCCTTCGCTTGAGCGGCTCGCAGCTCCTTATCCCGCTTGTCCTTCTCATGCTTCTCCCGCCTCTCCCGAGTCTCGCGCTCCTTATTTTCACGGGCCTCTTGCTCTTTGCGACGCTGCTCCTCTTTCGCCTTCTTCTCTCGCTCTTTCGCTTCGCGGGCTTTCCGTTCCTGCTCGGCTTGCTTGTCTTTCTGCTCCTGAGCACGTCGCTGCTTTTCCATCTCTTTGCGCTGGCGCTCCTCTTCTTCGGCCTTCCTCTGGGCGTCCTTCTTTTTCCGCCTTTCTTCGGCTTTGAGCTTAGCTTCTTCTTGTCGCCGGGTCTCTTCGGCTAGACGAGCCTCCTCCTCCGCAGCCTTGGCAGCTTCACGTTTCGCCTTCTCCTCCAATAGGGCCTGTTTCTTCTGCGCAGCCTTCTCCTTGCGCTTTTGGGCGTCTTTGGCCTTCTTTGCCTTGCGTTGCGACTCTTGAGCGTGTTCCTGAGCAAGCTCCTCGAGAAGCTTTTCTTGTCGTTCCTTAGCAACCTTCTCCCTGTATGCTGTTAAGACTCGTTGCTCGAACATGCGCGCGGCGAAGATTTGGAACATGCGACGGCCCTCCTCCATACGCTGTTCTTCGGTCATGGTGTCCTAGGACCAGTCAGCGATTACGGCAGGATCAGTAGGCCATTACGCAATACCTCTTCCTCTTCGTAGTCTTCTTCGTCCTGACTATCGTATTCGTCCTCGTCTTCCTCGTCGTCATCATAGTCGTCCTCCTCTGGGGGGGGAATATTGTGAGGATTCGGCAGGGGTCCACCGTTGACAGGATGACCGTACGCTCCCGTGTAATGCGCTCGGGATTCTTCTTCGCGTGCCATTCTGCGCTCAGCCAACTGCTCCATCATCTCGATGAATTTCTTTCCATCATTCTTAAGGAGATCGTCTGCTACAGTGAGAATGCCGCCTGCACGTGTTACTCAAACGCATTGAATAGACGAGTGACAGAGACAAGGCTTTGCATACCTTTGACCGTGAGACTCTGGCCGAAGTTGAAAAAGTCGTTCGGATAAGGGTCGCGAGATATTTCCTCGGGTTCGTCCTCTTCTTCCTCATCTTCTAGGTCCTCCTCGTCACTATACTCCTCTTCCACCTCCTCTTCCTCTTCCTCGTCTTCGTCGTTGTCCACATGCTCTACTATGCGGCCACGCGACGGAGGATGATTCGAATAGCGGGATGTCGGCGCTCCAGGTGGCAATCCAGGGGAATGTAGCCCGCTCATAGACCCGAATCTCTTGCCGGTGAACATTGGTGGTCCATTGGGATGGTTCTGAGGTTGGTTCGCGAAGGACTCTAATTCTTGGTAGTATGCGTCGTACAGCCCCTCTAACTCCTCTTCGATAGCGGTTCGTTTGCGGCCGCAGACCGAGCAACTGCAAGTGTGTTTCTGCTGCTCCTTCATCTTCTTGAGGACGGCATCCTTCTCGACCTTAACTAGGGACTTCCGCTCGTCCTCGCCTAGTCCTAACCAGAACTGCTTAATGCGCTCCCGCTCTTCTGGACCCGAGGTATTCCATATCTTCTCTTTAGAAATACCAGAAGGATGTTCATGCAGAGGCTCGTCAAAGGAGTCTTTCTTGGCCTTCTTCTTCTTTTTCGACTTCTTGCCCTTGGGAGCAGGCCCGTTCGTGTGGAGGTAGTCGGGTTCACGATCGGCGCCATGACGATGGCCGTCCTCGCTCTCGGTTTCATCCCCATAGTCGTCGCCACTGTAGGTGTGGTCGTCCGGTGGGGGTTGCTCAGAGGGGAGGGCTTTCCGGCCATTGGGCGCATGCTTCCGCCCGGCTTCGGCCACAGGTGGCGGGGGCGCGCTGACAGTGGAAGCCGGACTAGGGAGACCATTAGCAGCAGCGTGCTCCTGCTCAGCAGCAGCTTTGGCAGCAAGCTTCGCTCGGCGCTTCTGCTTCTTCCGGTTTACTGGCGGGGCGGGCAAGGGTTCCGAAGCCGTCGCCGCGTTTGCTGGCGCACCCCCACGAGATGACGACGTGGTTGTGGGAGAAGGCTGAGTGGGCGGAGTGGAAGCGGGCGGGATCGAGATGTACTTAGTCCCATCCTTGTTGGTGTATTTTGCGGTAGCCTTCGAGGCGGGCGACGCAGCGGCGGGCGGCGCCGTTTGTCGGTTGTTGCTAGGCATTCCGAGACGGTAATGATGCAGAGTGGGTAGCAGTCACATAGGAGAGAGAGAGAGGAACACGGTGGCCCGGGGGGTGTACTACAGAGCGGCAGCGCAGCGGGCGGTCATGGGCGAACGAGGTGAGGAGAGCGTCGAGTTGCGGGGACCCCAGCGCCAGCAGTGGGATAGGCGAGCCCGGAAACGCGTGTGCTCGGTAAGGCGGTGATGCGGTGATGCGGACAGCGTCGTTGTGGGCAGCGGCGGTGTCGACGCCTCTGACGGAAGTGCGCAGTGAGCAAGTGAGTGCCCCTCTCGGACGTGGGAAATTGGCCAGCAGCCGAGCCCCGAGCAGGCGTCGCGGAGCGCAGACAAGCAGGCAGCGGAGCGGGTGCTGGGGCGACGGTAACGAGGGCAACAGTTGAGCGGCAGTGGGCGATCACGGTGCGCGGGCGGTGGCTCCTGTGCGGTTGGCGGCGTGGGTGTTGGTGTAGATGCAGATGTAGTGGATGGTAAGGTAAGTAGGTGGTGGTGGTGGTGGTAGCGGGCAGGTGTTGCGGCTGGAGGGTCTGCCGTTGCAGTGTGCGGGACAGGCTGATTGGCTTGCTGGTGTTGGCGTCTGGCGTCTGGCGCCTGGCGTCTTTGCTTTTGCAGGTGAGTGAGCTGCTTTCTGACTTCTGGTTGCCCGAGATGTGAATGTGGATGTGGATGCGGACGGGTACGATCTGGCGGTACGTACCTGTCTAGTGCGGGAGTTCGTCCATCGCCTGCGTCCAGAGGGCCAAAAACCCGCAGAGCAAGAGCCGAATTCCATCAATTCGTGTCATTCAGGCCATTGCGTGAATGCGCCCAGCCCCAAGTGGAAGCCCCAGCCTAGCTGCACCAGCCCCAGTTTCCAGTTTCCAGCTTCGGGCAGCTTACAGCTTACCTTACAGCTTACACGCCCTAGGCCAACTACCCGGAGTGCCTGCAGCACGGCATCAGCATCGCCCAATGTCCGCCATTTATGATCCAGCCTCCCCAGTGCCCCGCCAGCCGCCCCCAGCGGTCCGGCACTGCCACATGCCTTGATCTTTCCAGGCAGGCAAGGCAGGACAGGCCCGGGCTCACGCGGCTGGAGGGCGCGCATCACGTGGCAGGCGGGCAGCGGACACACTCTCGGTTCCGACCATTGATCATCTCGCCTTATCGATAACGTAGTCGGGGAGTCGGGTGTACGAGACGGCGGTAATCCGTAGATCTGGATAAATGAACGCATCCGCCAGAGACCCGCCGTTCTCCCGTTCTTTGTCAACTTCAGACCCGGGCGCCGGCCTGCACATGGCCATGCCCCGTCGCCCACCAAAGAGTATTTTCGCGCTGAAAACCCTCACGCTCGAGCTGTTGAAGGTACTTACCTTACTTTGCTCAAACTGCTGCATGTGTCCAGGCCAGCAGTGCCCGAGAGGGCACTCCATTGCCTGCTCAGTGCACAGCGTCTCCCCTGACGAGCATGGACTCCCATGGGACCACCTGCCCGCCAAGTTTGTGGGCCACGTCGTGATGAGCATCAATTGTATCTGACATCTGCCAATTTCCAATCTCTCCATACCTATTTCCCTGCCTCGTTCGTGTCAAGGCATTGTACGGAGTTTGGCTTGCCTGATCGACATGTCGAACTTAAACCTTTAGGTCCTTTACTCACTTACACGCTTCCGCACAGTCGCCGTGCCAAATCATCCGCGTAGAGATCAGCTGATGACAGAAACCCAAGACTCCTGAGGGTCTCGTTCGTACATGGTCTACTGTGCCTTCGGGTCACTGGGACAGTACGGATCGGGTAACCCGCAGCCAGAACCTCTCGTCTCTGCAGAATTCAGCGGCCGTAGTCAGTCGTACCACCGAGCACCAGCTCAATGACATGGACATCACGTAATGGACCATCGCAATCACCGACTGGACTCGGGAAAAGGCCGTATACAGAAGCAAGCTGCTTCGTCTCGCCGTCGGCATCAGCTGGAGAGCAGTCCAATCACGACCATATGTACGGCGTGTCTAGTTCCCTCTGCGATCTCCGACAGCATGTGGGGTAGGACATACGATCTCGAGCGAGCCCGCAATTGGCCGTAAGCACGAGTTCGCGGCGGGAATATGTAGCACGCATTTTGACGCTGAGACTTGCAGCCGTTGCGATGGGCGATCTCAATCAGCCAAGCTGGTCAAGATCGAGGCGGTCTGTTCTCGCTTCCAGCTTTGGGCTCGCCGTTGACGACAGCTCGAGTCTGCTCAGACTGTCCACCACCCGTCGCCAGAAGTGCATATTGGCAAGTTGGCAGAACTCCAGGGCATGCAACGCGTACTCGCTCTTCCTCATGAGACGCCCTCACCCGTGAGTAAGGAAGGTCCTAACAATGGTTCCGGCTCTGGTGCTCTCTCGTGGACACGTCGAGAACGGACAGCCCAGGTCCAGATGATCCAAGTCCAATGATCCAAGTCAAGGCCGGTCCACAACCTATCTTTACCTTCACCCGCAGCCAATTAGCCAATTAGGATAGGTAGTCCAAACGTCCGGACGATGACGATGAGGAGAAAAGTCGCTACGTTCTAACACGACCTCGCTAAATGTTGCAGTAGTTGGTAGTGTTTACTGTTTCCAGTTAGGTTAGGACCCTTTGGCTTGGTAGTCTGACACTGCAGCAGCCCAAGCAGCACAGCCTCACGTGTAGTCCGGACGGAGCGTGGTTCGAGCAGCGCAGCACGGCACTTGTAACGTAGCAGCGCTGAGCAAAGACGTCCAATGATTGAAAGGGCTGTACCGCTGCACGTCGGATCGCACATGACGAGGCGGGCCGGATAGGATGAGATATGTTGGATGATTGCATGCCGGCGACGGCATTGTTAGCAAAGGGCGCTGAAGGAGGAGGCGGACGGGAGGCGCACGACAGGAGGCAGCACGGCAGGCTGGCCACAGTGAAGGAAGAAGAGGACATTTATCTAGATCAACGGTATCTGGCGACGGTCGCATCCAGATTCTGGGCATGCTAGGCGTGCTCGGCACACCAGGGCGGCTCGACCTGGGACTCGTTGCCCATTGGCCCTAACGGGATGCGACTGGGCCTGACTGGGCTCGATAAGCCCCGATAGGCAAGTTGGGGTCAGGGCGGGCCAATGATGTGAAGACTCAAGCGGGAGCTGAACTGCAGAGGAGGGTCCAGGCGGTCCAGGGTCGCCCATGTACGGCCGCAGACGGTGGACTCCCCTGGAACAGCAGCAGGTGGGGACTCTGAACACTGATGAATGTCGGACACTGGCGACTGGGCAACTGGAAGGAGGTGGACAGAGATGGACAGAGGTGGTCGCGCCCTCCAACCTCCAAACCTAAGCTCCAGAAACCCCGGGAAGGGGCTAGTCCAGCAGTGCCCCAGCCAGCAGCCAGCAGCTCAGCAGCCAGCCTGGCCAGCATCTCATACCAATTTCCTCCGAGAAGCTGCTACTGTACACCTGCCATCCACGCATCAGTAAAGTCCCCGTCGAGGTCGAGGCAGTGACCAACCCCGGCCACCGCACTGCTCCTGGCACCCTGGGAAGGCACCTGGCCACCCTGGAAGGCGCCGGGGCAGCTGGGCAGCTGGGCAGCAGTCGCGAAAGAGCATTGGCCCGGAGCTGCAACTGGAACTTGGAACTGCAGAGTCTCGGGCGGCCATGGCCGTGGCCGTGGCCGTCCCTTTAAAATCTACCGCGCAACCCGGTTTCTTTGTCACCTACCTGACGCTGGCCGCTCGTATTCGACAATTTTTGCTGCTCGGCCTCGCCTAAGGAGTAGACTGCTAGATGTCCGTATCGCTACCTCGATTCTTGAATTTCTAGACTCCCTTCCCTCTCGTCTCCGTGTCCCCGTGTTCTCCTGTCCTCCCCCAACCTTCCTCTGAAAGCGTGCTAGAACGGGTTCAACCGTCGACGACGCCGTCATTACGCAATACTGCAAGGACCCTTTACCCCCTACACCCCTTCGCAACGTTCGACGCCAACTGTCAACGCCGAGGCTCAACCAACGTCCACGCCGAGGCCTCGAGCCATCGAGAAACCCTGATCCGACTCAGTACCTTAACCTTCGATCTTGCCTGCCACGGTGTTCGATCATTCAAGAGCAAGAGCCTATCCTCGGCCGAGGCGTGCTTCCGAGTCCCAGCTCGATACTCGTCGACTCCCGTTCCCACGCGTCTCCCGTCTGCTGCCCTTCCGTCTGCCCGAAGCTTCGTGACGATCCCACCGTAGCAGTTCGGCCACTCGGTGCAGAGCAATGGCGAACTCCAATCCGCAGAATGTTATTCGCAGGTATGTCTGACTTTGATGTCGATCTCCTTAGCGGACACTGCAGCTATTGGGTGTTGGGTGCTGGCTGTTCAGTACACCCTTTGGCGACTGCACCACGTCATTCGCATCCAGTCTTTTGGTCAACACACTCCAACCTGCCTCCCATTCCCGCTGTCTTCGAGCAAAGCAGCGCGCGACGCCAGCCTGAACCCTTGGTGCATTGGAGACCCTGCATCTGCGAAGACCCTCGTTGTCCGCTCGGGCCTACAGCTCTAACTCGAACACTAGGAAGCTAGTTATTATTGGCGACGGTGCGTGTGGAAAGACCTCTTTACTGAGCGTCTTCACTCTAGGATACTTCCCAACTGTAAGTGCTCACACCCCAGTGCTCCCGTCGATCCAATAATCGTCGAACTCGCTGACATGCTTCCAGCACTATGTAAGCCAACTCGCATAACGACCTTTGTCTGCCGCAACGCTTGACGACCACCAACGATCGACTAACGATGACCCCTCGAACAGATCCCGACCGTATTCGAAAACTACGTCACAGATTGCCGAGTAGATGGCAAATCCGTACAACTGGCGTTATGGGATACGGCCGGACAGGAAGACTACGAACGGCTTCGGCCGCTCGCCTATGCCAAGGCGCATGTGCTGCTCATCGGCTTCTCGGTTGATCAACCAGACTCCTTGGACAACGTGAAGCATAAGGTCCGTCAACCCCAGGATCCTGGGTGGCCTGCCAATGACTTGGACACTAACGGCTGCACAGTGGATAGAAGAGGCCACCGAACGATGCCCAGACGTCCCGATCATACTAGTCGGCTTGAAGAAGGATTTGCGAGACGATCCTGTGGCCATAGAAGAGATGCGCAAGAAAAGCCTCAAGTTCGTGACAGAACGGCAGGGCGAATCGGCCGCTCAGGATATAGGAGCCCGCAAATACCTGGAGTGCTCAAGTCTGAGCGGCGAGGGTGTTGACGACGTCTTCGAGGCTGCTACGAGGGCTGCACTACTGACGTTCGAGAAGGGCGAGGGAGCTGGCTGCTGCGTCATATTATGAGCGGGACACGCTGCCAACGCTATCGGGTGGAACCGAGCTATGGCGTTGGAAGTTGGGTGGAGGTCTTTTTTTCCGAAGCCGGCCGACGGAACTTCGGGACAGGGCTGCTTTTCGATTCCCCTACGACAAGGCGTTCGCATGCTTTGGACGTCACCCGGCCTGAGGCTTTTGTTGGGCAACAAAGCTCGCCCTCGCGGCCTCGACTGGATTCCTGAAGGACACAATCCGATCTTCTGGACACACATACACTTTAATCGGGAGGCAAGACTCTTGCACTAATAATCTCAACCAGCCCCAATTTCGACAACTACCTCACGGCCACCATTTTCATCCATCGTATAGACAACGAGCGGGCTCGACTACCCCTCGCGGCAAGGCGCAGGTTGCAACAAAGGACGCATCTGATCTGAAAGTGCATTTGGATCTGGGCCTGATCTGGAACTGTTTTTGATTTTCATTTGCGGGCGAAATGTTGGATTTGGTGGGGGAGAAGAAGAAGCAGAAGGAAGCAAAAAGGTTCACGACCCCACTGCTCGCTTGGTTCTGGACGGGAATGCTTTTCTATCTTTCCTCTTGCTGGCATATTGCCGGCGGAGCAAGCAAGCAGGCAAGTAAGCAAGCGCAAGATTGGTTTACATCAGGACCTACCAGCCTACGTGATAGGAGAACAGAACAGATGGTTCATCTGGGTAGCGGGAGCAGAAAGCAGAGGCTGTGTGTAGCTTACCACAGACCCGAACAGCAGAATGAGATGCTAGTTAGCAGGCGAAGTCCAAATTTCCCAAAAAAACAAAATTATCTTCCGTGCGTAGGTAGGCAGCTGCTCCGCGGGTGCAAAGTACCACTGCGACGTGTGAGCACGGGGCATCCCCCGTTCCCCTCCCTTTCTAACTGGCAACCGGGGTGTTTTTTCATCTGGGATGGTCATTCGCTTAGACACGAAGAACAGCCATATCCGTTGAATCTCACCTCTCTATTGAGCCGCGATGCCCGCAAGGTGACCCATTGTGGTAGTGAAGTATGATTGATATTGTTGAATACGGTTGCCCAAGTGTCAGTCTACACACTGGGCACAGCCCTTGTGCCGGTCAATTGGATCCCGATCTGAACAATTCCCTTGTTGAGAACAAAGGACATTTCGAGCACAGGAATAAAAGAAACATGGCAATTGTCAATCCGCTATCGCACTACCCTCATCCTTGCCACCAGGTCATCATGTTCGCCGTGTTTCGGAACATTCTCTTACAGTTACGGATGAGCAATTGAATATATAAGTCAAGGGAAAGCATCACCAACCCAACCTCATTCTCATTCCACCATCATCATCACCATCAACAGTCAACATACACACACACACACACACCAACATACCAAAGTGATCTCCTAAGATCCTTACCATTTCCAAACCCACAGCGAAAATGGCCTCCAACAGCATGTCCCTCGTAACCCTGAAAGCCAGCGATGACGTGCTGGTGACCGCCACCCGCCGTGCCGCCGAGAAGTCGGTGATCATCCGGGACATGCTCAGCGACCTGGACGACGCAGTGCTGGAGGGGGCGATCCCGATCTTCAACGTGGCGGGCGCGACGCTGGAGCAGGTAGTGGGCTGGTGCGAGCGGCACGCGGCGGACGCCGAGCCGTCGTCCGCGAAGCCGCCGCCGCCGCCGCCGCTCGACGACGACGACAACAACAACAACAACAACCTCACCGACGAGGACCGTGCGTTCCTGGGCGCGCTGGACACGCGCGAGGGCCTGCTCGAGGTCATCCTCGCCGCCAACTACCTCGACATCAAGGACCTGCTCGACCAGGCCTGCAGGACCGTCGCCGACCGCCTCAGCGGCAAGTCCACCCAGCAGATGCGCGAGATCCTCGGCGTCGAGAATGACTTCGACCCCGCCGAGGAGGAGCAGCTGCGGAAGGATAATGCCTGGGCTTTTGACTATGAGTGTAAGTGAGTGAGTGAGTGAGTGAGTGAGTACCTGGGAACTGAGGTAAGGCACGGCCAAAGGCCGACAACAGCAAAAACACAACGTCACCGTAAGTCGTAGTCCGGGATCGCGGGGCGTGTCCCGGTCGACTGCCTCATGGTGAACGTCCCGGCGAGGCGTACCTTAGAAACTCCTAGAAGTGTTCCTCTGGCAACAGACAGTGTTCTTCTTGCAATAGACATCAAAGATTGACTCGACAAGTACATCCCAGCATTTGCATTTTCGTGACTTGAGCGTGATCGTTGTTCTCTTTTCGAAATAGAATCAGCTAACAGAGCCAGGCTGTTCAGACACTGTACGGTGCTCCATTCACGTCGTGGTATCTGCGTTGCCCCGATGGTGTTTCTCATTTTTGTACTGGCTTAGATTGAGACTCGGCATCGAAACCGCCTTGCCTCGTCACTGGTCTGTAATAGGAGGTGCAACCAGCCATATACCGATTGCAACCAATGCTGAGCATCAACTTTACCGGCTCAATCTGAACGAATGTTAACTGTGACGCGATTGTAAGTCGATTGATATCGACTGAGGGCTTAAAGGAGTGGAAGCCCGTGAACTCACCGAAAATAATGCATGGCCGACTCCCACGACTTGAATAGAACGCCCCGAAAACAAGCCTCATCCCTCCAAACATCCTCCAAAGCCTTGCCTTCGTAGGCCCAGGCCACCTAACACCCCCCGGTGGGTCCCTGTGTCCGGGCCTCCACGCCCAAGACCCTTCGCAGTGCCCCAGGCGCACACGTAGCGGCGAATAACAGCGTGGGTATCACCGCCGCCGCAGCTGATTAATACACACAACAACTGTAATTGTATAGAGAGGAGACCGAAGTAGAGAGGAGGCTGAAGACCTGAAGCGCTCGTATTCGGGCAACCTAAGTAGGTATATACATGGAGAGGACGCGGCTACCATCGCGATCGTAGGGAGCTTGTGTAAGCTCACTACTGTGTGTGGCATGCTGCCAGAATTCTGTCGAAGGACGGCGTACCTGATCGGATTCCTGTCACCCAGCGAACATAGAGAAAGCAATGTGTCAGGATACTCCTTGAAGACCGCATGCAAAGGGTACGGGGGCCGACTGGACTTTGTGGTACGTCGAGCCCCAAGTTCTTGTACGCTGCGAAGTCGATGCTACATACTGATGTTGGTCTTCCGTTTCCTTCGACTCTTGATGACATCTCCCGTTGGGGGCTTGGTGATGTCCTTAAGATGGGATATGCCTCCAAGGGGCTTTTCTCCCCCTGAGACGAAGGAACCTCCACCCAGAGAGAATATCAAGCAAGAGGAGCTCGGATGATGAGAAGAGGAAGGGGACTTACCCGAGGAACCAAACGAGGGCAAGTGATACTCACTTCACTCCATTGTGGTTCTTGGCTTTCGCTAGCAGCAAACTCATTGCCACAGTAGAGGTCTGGACGTTGGACACTGAGTCGAAGGTCAGGGGAGAAAACAAAATCGACGACTGCGCCACACATGGGGAAGAGAAACAGATTCCTTTTATGGACCCACGGAGACGTACCGACCATTCCAGGCCTAGTTTCCCTCGCAGTTTGGTGCTGTTGACTGATCTTACAGGCTAGAGACGAAGGATAGTCGGCCACTGATCTCTTATCTCTGAGTGTCCATAGGCGGTTGGCGAGACTGGAGGCTGGAGGCCGGAAAGGGGTCTATCTTTAAGGTTACTACTAACGAGGGCCGGTCTGGCCATAAGGCTTTGACAACGGCGTGGCCGGTTAAGCGGCTTTCCGCGAGGATCGACAGACCCCAGACCAGACCTGCTCGGCAGATCGAAGGTAGGTTAAGTGGGAAGCGTCTCGGCCGTTCGAACATCCATTGGCTGGGAGGGGGAGGAGGGGGGAAGCGCTCTAGCATGACTCCCGTTAAGGTTCGGGTCCGGGGACGTGCCTAAGGTAAGGAGGTAGGTACCTAGTTACCTAGGTAAGGTTATCCGGATGGCAAGTGGTACATACAGTACAGCGCTCGCGAGATCTCATGACGGTCGGTCTACATGCAGGTAAAGCGTTCTACCCATGTGGCCGCTAACCAGTCTCGCGCCCCTCCCCCTCCCCCCTTCTCCCCTCCCCGCGCGCGCACAGGAGATAAAAGCACGCCACTTTGCTTGCTTCTGGCCCATGACAGCCGAACGCTGTACTCTTGGGCCGCCTAATCTCCACTTCGACTTTAGAGATCGATCGAACGTTTACTACGCTCTTCTCTCTCTCTCTCTCTCTCGTTATCTATCTTGTCTGTCGTCGCCCCGTCGACACCGCGGCCTTCGTCAATGCCTGTTCTCCTGCGCGGATCCGGACCGGAGCTTCGGGTTCATCCCCGCAAGCAGCAGCAGCAGCAGCGCAATGGCCGAACCGCTCGTTCTCTTCGGCATCGGATGCGTCGTCATCGCGCTGCGCACCCACGTTCGGATCAAGATAGCGGGAAGACGTTTCCGGGCGGATGACTACTTGATGTTCCTTGTTCTGGTAAGGCTGCTTCGGGGATGTGTGTGCGGGACAGAGAGAGAGAGAGAGAGAGTATATAATGTGTGAATCAGACCCTGACTTCCGTGCTAGATACCCTACATCGCCGAGACCATATTGGCGTACGACTTCCACAACAAATACGAAGCCAAGTCCAACAACAGCCTGACGGAGGAAGAACGTGCGCAACTCGCGTTGAATGGCCGGGAGTATATGCTGAGGTGCGCCGAACTCCTCGAGGGCTTCCGCCACCGCACTGGCTGACCGATTCGCGCAACAGAGTCAACGGCGCCAAAACCTCCCTCGCCTACTACGTGCTCTATACCCTGTCTCTCTGGATGATGAAAGGCGCCGCCTTGTCCTTCTTCCTCCGGCTCACCGTAAGTCTCCTCTCTCTCCAGGGCTCTTTCTTGCTCCCGGCCGCCCCGTTCCGGAACTGATCGAAGCGCGCACAGGAGCGGCTGGGCAACTACCGGCGGCGCATCCACTTCGGCTTCCTCCTGACGGTCGTCACCTGGGTCATCGACGTCCTGACCATACTGTTGACCTGCCGTCCGTTGCATCGGTATTGGCAGATCTACCCGGACCCCGGAGGTGTGTGTGTGTGTGTGTGTGTGTTCGTCCGTCCATCCATCCGTCCGTCCCGTTACCTACCTACCTACCTACCTACCATATCCCACGGAAAAAGTCGTCGTCCGCCGACGACGCACAATCCAGAAACAAACAAACAAACAGACTACCTAACTAACTGACTGACCTTTGCCAACGCCAGAATACTGCCACCCGTCGGTGTCGCCGGTGAACCTATTCGTGACCTTCGGCCTGAACGCGGCGACGGACCTGTACATCCTCAGCATCCCGCTGCCGCTGCTGTGGATGGCGAGCATCAAGCTGTGGCGGAAGCTGGGGCTGATCGCGCTGGTGGGCGGCAACGTCTTCGTCATCGCCGCCGGCGTCGTGCGCTGCTACCTCATCTTCTCCACCCGCCAGCACGACGCCGCCGCCCAGGCCGGCCTCTGGACCACCCGCGTCACCTTCGTCTCCGTCGTCACCACCAACCTGCCCATGCTGCTGCCCGCCGCCCGCCGCCGCTGCCGCCTCCTGCTCCGCCCCTTCCTCGGCCACCGCTCCGCCACCCAGAACATGCGCCCCCTCCGCACCATCTCCGTCGTCGCCCACGTCGCCACCGCCATCCGGGAGGCCGAGCAGTTGATACCACCGCCCGCCCGCGTGCTGAGCAAGGATGCCGCCGGTCACAGGGCCAGCCCGGTTTTTGATGATATCCGGGATGTGGAGAGAGCGGAAACGCATGTTGACTATGCCTGTTCTCGTAGAATACCCTAATGTAAAAATCAAGCTACGAGTACAGAACAATAAGACCATATAACAAATGCATGGGCATACCAATAACAGGATCAGCGACTCTTGCGGTAACTCAGGTGGAGGGAGGAGTGAAGCTCCTCGGCCATTATCTCATTATTAAGCGTGAATATGTAAAAACAACATACCGGTTAACCAACGTTTCCTCAATCCGATGAGAGACCTAAAAGTCGTATAATCCTCGTAATCGTAATTCCACATTCATCTCCATACCTCGGGGGACGCGCCCCGGGTCAAGCCGGAGTCCAAGTTATTCATCTCGTATTCGGTGCGGGTGCGGCACTGCTCGGAGGCGACGTAACTCATCCCATTTGCGCCCGGCGATCGCTCGCCCAGCGGCGTCCAAGCACCACCCGCGCCCAGTTCCAGACTCATCAATGCCTTACTCCTGATCCTGCGCACGCGGACGGGCTTGGTGGTGAGGGAGAGGCTGTGGCTGTGGCTGTGGCTGTGGCTGTGGCTCTTGGCCTCGACGTCGCCGACGGGGGCGGGGGCAGGAGCCGGAGCTTGGGCGGCAAAGATGGGCGCGTGACGGGAGTCCGGGCGGTTGCTTGGGGGCGTGCCGCCGAAGGTCGCGAAGGATCGCAGCTCGGCCGAGTGCGGGGCCTTTGGGTGACCGACCCAGCGGCGGAAGAAGCGGCGGAGCATCGGCAGCGAACCGGCGATCAGACCGACACCGCACTCAAAGATGGACCAGAGCACAATATTGCCGATGTTGTCTGGGTGTGGCTGGTGTTAGCCTGGTAGTGCCCGATCTCGTGGGCCTCAGGCCACAAGAAAAAGGGTACGAGGGTATCAGGTGGGCACGTACATAGATAGTTATCAGCGATTTTGTAGAAACGAATGTACGGCATGCGTATGATGGTGGAAATGGAAGCACTGATTTTCCGATTAATCCACACCCTTGATAGGTTTCGCGTAGGGGTGGTTCGACTTACACAGCACCCAATCCCAAGACTATACCAACCGAGACCTTGACCTCGGTGCGCATCTGAGCTTTCCAAAGCATGAGCACCGGCAAAAGAGCGCATGACCAATCCGTCAAGATGGACGACGCCGATACCATGTAGTTGATGCCGGTTATTACACTCGGATCCGCGCAGTGACCAGGCGACGTGACGTTCCAGTTGGCGGAGATAGGCCGGCAGACCGACAGAACCCCCACAAAGCCGACGAGGGATGTCGCGGCAGTGATGGCCATGACAGCCCAGATGAGAATCCGGTGTAGCCTCTCAACTGCAAGACGAATGAGCGTCATGCAGATGGAGACTTTGACGCAGCCGAGACACAACATGTAAAACACCTGCCAGAGTAGAATATACTGTGGTAGTGGCGGCCGGTCAGTCGACGTCTTTGCTCGGATGGCGCGATTCGTGACTCACTTTGATACCTTCACTCTTCATAAAGAGGCTAAGCTTCGAATGAACTGACCCGAGGCCGACGAAACAGTCGTATGCCACGAGTCCGCAATCTGTCATGTAAAAGAGCTACTTGGCGTAGTCGTTAGTACCTGTTGCTTATAGATCATTCCTTTCCCACAGACAATCCTTCTGTAGAAGCATGAGGACTTACCAAGGCCACAAGCATGAGCCAGTCATCAATTCCCAGAGACCCCGCATTGAACCGAACGTAAGCTCGTAACGGCACTGCGAGTGTTGACGCCGTGAACAAAATGATCGTTATCGCCAGTATCGTGGCCGCCAGGCCCTCAGGCATCAAGAACCTAGAAGTATCGTCAAACTGCGAATCTCCGGGTATGGCCCATGGAGGAAGGGGAGGCGGATCGCCATTCCGCCAATGTGGATGATTGTCCATATCCCCAGATCATAAACTTGCGATCTCCCGAGCTGTCGTATCCATGGGTACTGGTCGCTCGGCCGAACGTTCTGTTATCGAAAAGTGTGACCTCGAACCCCGAAGCTTGAAGCTTCATGTGGCGGTCTTCAAGGTCTGAAGACGTTCGGCGTCCTCAGGGTCGGCAAGGATGAAGACATGCTCGGATTATAAACATATTTAGGCAGAAGCTTGTGATCCTTAGCAGTGGAAACTTCATCTCCGGGTCCTGCGGTTTGGCAGTTCCTCTTTTGAGCTTCTCGGCTTCTCTTATTATTACCGCGACTGCAACGACGAGGGAAAGGTGTGCACCCAGCAGCCAGTCCCCCGGGTCCGAAGGTCCGTAGCCCTTCGCCTTCAATTATAAACCCTTGCCATCGCGAACATGGACTGGGTGGCTCCTTGCAAGTGCTTAGCCCGGTCCACTCTCCCCACGTTCGTGGTCATAACGCCGAAAGGATCCTTGAGGCTCTGTTACACTGGTCAACAGCCAGTCTTGAAATAGGAGGACCAGAATGTCTTGTTTACGAGCTGCTGTACGCATCGGGAAGATCTTTGCAGGCCGTTAGCATGTGACCATTCCCATTCCAGGCTCGGATTCAGCAGTCTCGTCTCCGATTCACTCTTGACCATTGTCTTTCAAGCACAGAGTGAACTCCAGCGACGAAGGCCAGCTTCAGGCTTCGATAGGCTGATTCACCATATATGGGTGGCATGGTAACGTTGAATGAGCGAGACGACCGACCAATATATATCGTTCATCTGTAGACAGCTGTCGAGAGACTGCTTGGAAATTTCGACTGAGATGAAGGTGGGATTCGGGGAGCCTACCGGATGTTGATATTAAGTCAGGTACTTGGTACTTGCCCATGTGGAAAATTCCCGAATGGGCCCACCCGTCGGTACCCGACAACGGGGTCCAGTCCCGGCGGTATCCAGCAGAACTGTTTCATGAATCATGAAATCTCTTGGCTCTTCAATGGAGTCTTTACCTTTGTTCCCAATATCGTAAGCGTGCCCGATGCAAGACTTACCACAGTAGACGAGCATACGAGCTTGGAACTGGTGCCACGTGCCGTAACCGTGCAAATGTTAGTTGATGTCATACAAGTAATTACAATCCCACATGGGCGAGGCTCCTTCGGGGCTCCGTTAGCGCGCAGCGTATCCACGCATGGGTAGCTACCTCGGTATTCAGTAGCTCGCGGGCCCTATCCGCTTCCGAAGTGGCAGTCGGTCTTCAAGCGCGAGCCTGGAACACTTATTCGAAAGACACTCCGGCCATGTTCTGTCGGAGGAATCGCTGTGGACTCGTCATCCAGATCTGTATTCGTGTTTGGGAGCGGCCTGGTGAGCTTGGGCGTAATCTACCGGTTGGTAGTCTGGACCTATAGATCGGTACCTAGGTAGTCTGGAGTGGTAGTAGCGAGGTAATAGCGTCATACAATTTTGGAGTTGACAGATTCTTGGCGAGCGAAGGCCAAACCTCTGTTCGACTCCATTGGATGCAGCCAGTCGCTTGAACAACCCCGCCATTCCACGTTACGATGGAGGGTGGTAGTGGTGGCAAGTGAGGAGAAAAGAAGTGAGGAGAAGCGTGGAGGGGGAGAAGGGTGAAGGTCGAGCAAGGCGAGCCTCCCTTGCTGGAAAGCCTGCATGATCTGTAGGTCTACTGCTGGGGGCTTCATGCTTCCAACCGTGTTCTTCGACTTCCATGCTTTGGCTTCATTCCCCGTCACGTTGTGAACTGTTACTTTGAGTGTCGTTTCACTAAGCATAAGCCCGGAGGAAACAGTCTCGCAGTCCGGCCCTCGGGATCGCATGCGACAATCTTGGTCTTCTGCACGATGGCCCAATACGACGTCTCTGGCAAATTCGCCGTGGTGACAGGAGGCGGCTCTGGTACAGTTCAGCACCAGCACCAGCACCAGCACCAGCATCGCAGCTGTCTGCGCCGTATCAAGTCCGTAATACTGACGTCGACGACCTTCAGGAATCGGCCTGGCCTTCGTCAAGTTGCTCCTGGAAGAAGGATGCTCGGTGATTGTGGGAGACCTGTCACTGCGGCCCGAAGCTGAGGCCCTGGCGAAAGCGTATCCGCACCCGCCAGCTGATGAGTCGGGGAAGCCCTCGTTCGCCTTCCACAAGACGGACGTGACGTCGTGGCGGGATCTGTCGTCGCTGTGGAAGATGGCGCTGGCGACGTTCCCGCGCGTCGACATCGTCGTTCCCGCTGCTGGCATCTTTGAGCCCCCGTGGAGCGACTTCTGGCACCCGCCGGGTGTGGAGGATGGACCGTCACGCGATGATGCCGACGCAGAGACGGGCGCGTACCTCACCTACAGCGTCAATCTTGTGCACCCGACCCGGCTGTCCCAACTAGCCATTGGCTACTGGACTACCAACAAGCTGCCCGGCAACCTCGTCTTCGTGGCCAGTCTTGCCTCCTATACGGCGACCATCGGGACCCCGTTGTACTTTGCCAGCAAAGCTGGGTTAAAGGGCCTGGTGATGAGCCTCGGGCACTTGCACAAGCGCTTAGGTATACGGGTGACCGCTGTTGCGCCCAGCTGGGTCCGTGTGAGTAGCTCCCGACTTGGACTGAACTTGTGCTGCCAGTAGGAAGTAGAGGAGAGCTGATCAAGGAGAGGGAGACAGACACCGATGTTCGACCAAGAGTACTGCAACGAAATACTGGCCGATGGCGGGCTGGCTCTCACACCGGAACACGTAGCTGAAGTCATGCTGGACCTTGCCGAGAATGAGAAGTACGGGGATGGAGAGATCGTGGAAGTCATCCAGAGAGACGAACCGAAACCCACTGTTCGAGTAGTACCGGTTCGCGACTTGGCTCCCCCTGGCTTGGGGGAAAACATGAAGCCGGGAATGATCGCGAAGGCGGCTGAACTGATGCAGAGACTCGAGACGGAAGGACTCCAGGTGTAGCAAACCTTGATACCTTTAAGTAACCTACCTACCTTAGGTAGGTAGCTCGTAGGTAAGTATGTAATAGAATTGAACAGGTATGCAAGCAAGCATATGTCAGCCAAATATTCAACTATCCAATACCACCAGGCAACAGGGCAGCAATCAGCCGGCAACCCACTGCCCTACACAGTCTACACTCACCATCGAACAAGTGAGAACGCCCCCTCTGGAACGAATAATGGCATCGTTCAGTCTCTTCCTGCAGCTGCCGCCCGAGATTCGTCTCCTGGTATGGCGACAGTACTTCCTCTCCGAACACGGGAGCCGGATCCACGTGTTCGAGGCATCGCCGACGCGAGGCAGCAAGTCGTTTGGGTTCGAGCCCTCGTATCCGCGCAGTCCCAAGTACTACGCGCTCGATGCCTCCACGCACCAGCCCGCCAGCGATGATTACGCGACGACGGCGGTGCACCCCGAGGCCCTGGCCGCCTTCCGGGGGGTCTTCCACGTCGGGGCTATGCGGTGCTTCCACCCTACTACCATCGACGCCGAGGCCGTCTTCGCCAAGATCTTCATGCCGCGCCAGGAACACGACGAGCAGTCACATGCTGGCTCGAAGGCGTACGAAACCTCCCGCACGATGTTCCTGGGCCTGCTGCAGGAGGACCTGGACCGGCTGTCGGTGCGGTTCGGCGTGGACGCGGAGCGGGACATGGTGTACGTGATCGACGGCGACGCCGGCGCGTTGCTGCCGGCGCTCTGCGAAGCCGCGCCGTGGATGCAGGAGATCCGGCGCGTCGCGATCAGGCCGATCACCGAAGCAGGAGAAGTCCGGATAAGGTATCACAAGTTGCAAGCGCTCACCCACAACATGCCGCCGGGGTTTGAACGTTTTCTGCAGAGTCCAAGGCTCGAGGCCATTTTATTGGTCACCTCCTCCAAACACGAGCTCGACACGTTCCCAGTAGCAGAAAGGCCTCCTTACGGTTTTCGGGTGGCCACTGTTCACGGTTCGGTCATTCCCACTCGAGAGATGCGTCAGTATTCCAGTCACCTCAGGGCGGAGGTGACTGTGCGTCAGTATTTTACTAACCTCAGGAAGGAGGTGGCGGTGCTCTATGTGAAGGACGTACTTGATGACTAGTAGTACATTTCATCCTACTTTCTTAGGTCGGTGGCGGGTGACCTGTGGTGGAATAGTACTGGTATGCGGTGCTGCTGGGATTGAGCTATGAAAGAGATCCGCGTGTGGGATAATCACAGCCTTGGCACACCCGTTGTTCACTCAGAAAATACACCCAGAAAGTACAGCAAACCATTGTATTACACTCGATTTGTCTTGGTGTCGAATTATATCTATAACCCTAGAGTTACGAGACGCACGCGAAAGACGAAGGCCAGAAAGACGAAGGCCTGTGCCGAAACCAGGGGAGACCATTCTAACAGGCCCACCGTCCACGAAATGTGCAGCGTTCCGTTATGGAAAAAATACCGCATGGCTGGTGATATCAAGAATCACCGAATCCAACGCACCTTCTGCTCTACTGCTCTATCGACTGCGATCATGACAGCCTTGTCCCGAGAAGAGAAGTTCTCTCAAGGCCAACTGCAGAAATCTCAGTTTGCAATGCAGTAAGTGATGCTCTATCTTTCAAGAGCAGCCGTTTGGTTATGATGCGGTCGAAGAGAGCTCGCGGGAACCACCCCTTGCGGCAACGCTTCTGTATATTCTCGACGTAGCAGCCTTGATCGCAGCAGCCCCCTCAGAAAGTGAGCATGACGCGGTAGGCAAACTTCAGACCCGCTCGTGCTCGCCGAGACAGTTCGCATTTGAAGCACACACGGAGGCTGCAAGGCGGTTGAGGGATAATCGGTGAGGGTTTCGGTTGATGTTCGGGGCTTCGCAGGGGTTCAATAAACACCCACATCCAAGTGAACACGGAGCTTTCGGTGCCGTGTACTCATGGTCTGCGAGACTTCTGGCGAGACCTCTAGTTGACGGGCAGCCGATCCAGACGTCCACCGTTCTGGAGCCACTCCTTCTCGACTAGTTCGTCGCGAGACTGGTACAGGAACCGGTATGCAGTCTTGATGGTGCCGTCACTAACGCCGGCGACAGTGGCGATCTGCTTCGAGCTCCTGGGCTCGCCCATCAAGTGACAGACCATGTAGATGCAGGCAGCAGCCACGGATAGAGGAGATCGACCAGCCAGGTCTTTAACCGATGAAGTCTTCTCGGCCAGGTCGCCAGAGTACTTGCCCATGCGGAAGGTGTTGTCGAAGCGGAGATCTTGACAGAAGCGTTCGCACAGCTGCTTGGGACTGGTGGACTCGGCAATGGGACCTTGTTCCTCGTTGATGGGGCCCATGAGGTTAGCACTGGGATTGCTCTGAAGGAACTTCTCCAATTGCTTGAACGTTCGACCAATCTCTTTCTTGGACACCTTGGTAAGGGCGTAAATCTCGCGGAAAGTACGCGGCACCTTTGCGTGACGGCAGGCAATAAAGATGCAGCCGGCGATGACGGATTCGGTGGACTTGCCCTTGAACAGTTTGGCATCGTCGGTCAGCTTGAAGATATGCTTGGCGGAGTCCTGAACGGCCTTCGGGATGTTGATAGCATCGCACAGATTGCCGATGTCGCGGTAGGCGGCAAGAAGAACTTTGGTAGCCTTGTCCTGTTGGGTTCGGTTCTGGGCCCGGTGCAGTTCGCGCGAGCGGGAACCCTCGCCGAAAGCGATACTTGTCTCCAGCTGCGAGCCGTTGAGAAGGGGATTGACGGAGTCACCGACACGAGAAGGATCGTCGTTGTTCTGGTCGTCGTTGGCAAAGGTACGCCACTCGGAGCGGGTGTCGATGATGCGGTCGCCCAGGACGAGGCCGCAGGAGGCGCAGACCATGTCGCCGGAGGAGAACTCCTCGATGAGGTTCGGGGGAGTTTCGCGACAGTCCGGGCACATGAGAATCTGGTTGAGATTCTGCTCCCAAGCCTGCTTGTCCTCATCGCCGCCGGAACCGCCGGTCATAGCAGCCAGGAAGGCAGCCTCGGAGCGTCCTCCCATGGTGGCCATGATGCTGGTGGTTGAGGGGGATGTGGATGGCGTCGCGGTCGGGTTCGGAGTCGCAGTCGCAGTCGCGATAGGGAGGACGCCAGGAGATTGTCGAGGCTGGGGAGAGGGATGGCGAGAAAGGCGACGGCGAGGACGAGGGCGGACCGGCGGCGATTCTCTGAAGCGCAGCGTCAGAAGGAAGGTGGCTGCCTGCCCGTCTCCTGTAGGAGGTGGATTGGGTTTGGCGGGCGATGATGTGTCAGCAGGGATTATCGGCGCGGTCGGTGACAAATGGCGGTGCATCTGATACTGTGTGTGGCTGTGCAGTGGCTCTTACCTTTCCCGAGGTGAGCCTAGGTACTGACAGGAATGACTAAGGTAAGGTGATGGATCTTGTTAGGAAACCTACCAGCTTCAAAATCGTCTGTTACGCGACGTGAGGGGAGAGTCAGAAGGGCAAGTGTCACAATTGGAAAGATGTAGACAGATGGAGGCAAGGGTGCTTGCATGCAGCTTGGAGGACGTTTGCCTGCTTTTGTGATGAAGTGGACAAGAAACAGGCCCTTTCGACCGTTCGGATGGACAAGGGTGCTTTTGTCGCTACGGAGACAATCACCACCTACCTCCTTATGTCTACCCACCACACCCGCACTATCGGAGAGATAACGCGAGAGGGAACAATGTGGTTTCTTTTGCCTGAGTTTTTTTCATTGTGATTTCGTTCCTCTTACTTTGTACCGGCCAACTTAGACACCGAATTGCCGGGCCGTCCTGTGACAATGGCTTTGATGGCTTTCGTTGACACGAGCCTGACCAGTCAGTCCAACCCTCTCCCTTGCTTGAATCAACCCAACCAGCAACGCCGCGCCAAGCCATACCGCGAACGCCTGTCCACGAGACACCCTGCCGGAGAAAAAGACAATGTAAGAGAATGACCAACAGCAACGAGCGAGTAAGTATACCGCTACTGCCAGATCATAGCTGCAGGAGGTACAGCGACGGCGAGCTGAGGTGGAGGCGACTCTCGTCTCGACTGGACGACACCCGGTGCCGTCGCCGGCACGCGAGATGCTTCGGGCGCCCTCAGATGAGTCGAGAATGCCGGATGGTCCGACCAATCCGAGTCGTGGCGACTCGGCCCTGCCCGTTCGTTCACGATCCGCGCCTCCCATGACTTATAGTCGTCCTTCAACGTGACCGCATCGCTCTCGTCCGAGATCTGGCCCAACGAGAAGTCCGATATCCCCGATAATTGTGACGCCCGTTTGCTCCACACCGTCGAGTTGCGGCTGGCGAGTGACTTCCGGATGATCTCTTCGCGCTCCACCTCCTCCGCAATCGTCCGCCGGTCTTTGTCGAACCGGCGTGCCCACGGTGTCTGTCCGTTGACCACGTCGGCTCGTCGGATTTCTCGTCTCTGCCGTCGCGACCTGATAAGGTAGAAGACGATTAAGGCTATGAGCCCCACCATGATGAGGCATCCCACGACTATGACCGCAATAAACCAAGGACCCGATGACGAGCTGGATGGTGGGTTCCTCGGTACCGCTTGCATGTAAGGTGGGCTACGAGTCTCGTAGCCCGTATGTGGGGGTATTAATAGGCCCATCGCCCAAGTTGACAGGCTTGATACCTTGAAAGATGCTACTGGTAGGTGAACAACAGGAGTAATCTGGCGCCAAAGTATCACAGATGCATTGGGAAAGAAGTGTTTGGCAACTAGTAAGAATAGAGGAAATGGGCAGCGAGGACGAAGCAATAGGTATCTTGGGATGGCAGCCGAGCTTATACTTGCCCGACGGAAGATCTGGACTATATACGTGCTTGTGTGCTTCAGGGACGTGACCCTGGATTTGCAGGACAGCCTTGGGACGACTCGGGTACCACACACCATCAGGATGGCGCTCGCGGATACGAAATACGAAGACCTCCAAAGGCAATATTGAGAGCCGGTGAGCCGGCTGCTCTGTTGTGCTACAATTGGCTGCTCTGCCTGCAGACGTCACTGGTCTCGCAGGGCCTGAACCATTAATAGGCGCACGTTGAGTAACAGCCTGGCCCGTTCGGGACATATCAGTGAGACATCCCTGTTCCCCGAGAGAGCCAGCACCCCAAGCCCGTCCGTCAACCCGTCAACCCGCGCCCGTAAAGATGCTGCCGGGGCAAGCTCCAAGCAAGGCAGAAGGGCATGCGATGGCAGGGTGGGATTCGAGCCAAGATAGCCATGTTGTCCGCCTGTTAGCCTGCCTCGACTCGTTGCACTGCTTCTGAAGCTCAGCATCGCCATTGGGCGTCGCTATCTAGATACTTTGGACCGTGCATGATGTGCGCCTATGGGAAACGGCCCCCAGCCCGTTCGCTGGCCTTGGGGCCGGCCTTGAAGCTAATAACTTCGCTCGCCCATTCAATCATGCAGCGCGACGGCTACTCTGGCCACCGTGAAAGGCACGGAAAAGCAGGCAGAGAAGCATGGGTTTTCTGGATCGTGGCAAGAAAACTGTCGTCACCCAGAAGAGTGAACTCATACTTTGCCTCCAAGCGGCCGAACCTACCGATAGCGACAGGCTACATAGATGGGCTTGGGATATTCGACTGAGCATCGTGAGCAGCGCCTTGGGGCGAAGCGAGAGTTCATGTCCTTTACAGAGCCAACAGAACCATTAACCCCGTTACCGGGAGTTGGAGAGTCTATTTTAGAGGCAACCCCCAGCGCATGAATGTTACCGACGCGTTGGTAACAGCTGCGCCAGACTGCGAATTCCAACATTCTGGCTGTTCGGTAACGAGGCGAAGCATCGAAGCATCGAAGCATATCGACCGTGATTATGCGGCTTCCATTTGCTTTCACTGGTAGGTCGTTCGTCGTTGAGGTCCAATAACCCTGCAAATCATGGTGAAGAGGCCATCGAAAATGCAGAGGTCAATCAAGACGATGACGGCCGTTTACAGCGGTCGGGTCGGGGTTTAGTGGCGGGCTCGGCGGGCGGGGTACTCCGTTAGGGGGGCTCTCCGCAGTTCTCCAGCTCCTCGTGGGTGAACTTTCACTTGGCGCCCGTTTTTCGGCATCGAGCCGGCTCTCCTCCGACCCTGCCTCCCTCCCTTAAGGCTCACCAGCATCCAATCGCACTGCCACCTGGACTCTTTCCTCACATATTGTGCTGGAGAAGATTGTAAGTGTATCGGACATCTGCCACGAAACCCAGACGGCGGGCATTCACGAGACAGCCCATCCCACCCTCCCATGGTCGATGGCTGACTAGAGGGGGCGTCATATGGTACTGTGTTGAACCGCCCCTCCGTCCTCGCGGGTCGTCCCGACAATTCCTATAATGCTTAGCCGCATCGTTCCTCGGGTATACAGCCGCAGCAGGCTGGTATCATGCAATCGGTTCCAAAGTCACACTAGGCGCTGCTACTCGGCTGTTCAAGATGCCACCTCAAGCAGCTCGGCGAATTTGCCTCTAGCTGGCTATCGCGTTCTGGATATGACTAGGGTCCTTGCTGGGGTAAGATGAACTCCTCAGCGAAGGTGCTCGAAGATCACGGGCATAGAAGCGTGTACATACTGATCCGGGTTTTGGCTTGTATAGCCTTACTGTACACAGATACTTGGCGATCTTGGGTATGTAGACATTCCGATGCAGGCGACAAAGGCAGGGCTGTTGTGGGCTGACCACATCCTGTGATGCCAGCGCAGAGGTGATTAAAATCGAGCATCCTACCAGAGGTGACGATACACGAGCTTGGGGGCCGCCCTATGCCACCTACCGAGAAGGCTCCAGCCAAGAAGGACCAGGTGAATCGGCCTATTTCCTTGGAGTAGGTTGCTCATCTATTCCGCCGTCGTTGGTGCGACAAACCATCCGTTAACAGAGCCTTGTTAGGTCAACCGCAATAAGAAGTCCTTAGCATTGTCTTTTCAGCATCCTGAGGGTGTAGACATACTACATCAACTGGCGGCCAAATGTGACATTCTCGTCGAGAACTACCTCCCCGGCAGCCTCAAGAAATATGGCATGGATTTCGCCACGATACACAAGATCAACCCCAGCCTGATCTACGCTTCCATCACCGGCTATGGCCAGACAGGTCCTTATTCGCAGCGAGCAGGCTACGATGTTATGGTCGAGGCTGAGTTCGGGCTGATGCACATCACTGGTAGCCGTGATGGGCCCCCAGTCAAGGTTGGCGTGGCAGTCACAGACCTGACGACTGGACTGTACACGAGCAACAGCATCATGGCAGCACTTCTCGCAAGAGCAAAGACTGGCCGCGGGCAGCATATAGATGTTGCTTTGAGCGATTGCCAAACTGCTACCCTCGCCAATATTGCCAGTAGCTGTCTCATCAGCGGCAAGAAAGACACGGGTCGGTGGGGTACAGCACATCGTAAGTAGAAAATCCTTACATTCGATGGTTTACCATATGGCTGACAGCGTCTTCTAAGCATCTATCGTTCCTTACAAGTCCTTCAAGACGAAGGATGGAGATGTCCTCTTTGGTGGTGGGAATGACAAGCTTTTTGGCATCTTGTGCGATGGTCTCGGGCGTCCCGGGTGGAAGAGCGATCCCAAGTATAGCGTGAACTCGCAGCGAGTAGCCAACCGTGACGAATTGGAGACCGAGATCGAGAAAATCAGCGTTCAGAAGACGACCCAGGAGTGGTTGGAAGTATTCGAGGGTTCCGGTATGCCGTACGCGGCTGTCAATGATGTTCAGGACACCCTGAACCATGAACACACCAAAGCGCGCCACATGGTGATTGAACTTGAGCATGATCAGTGTGGGCAGATCAAGATGGTCAACACCCCTGTCAAATACAGCGAAAGCAGTCCGGGCGCCCGGACAGCGCCGCCTACTCTGGGACAGCATACAGACGAGGTTCTCGAGTCAGTGCTTGGCTTGAGTGGCAGCTATGTGGCACAATTGAGAGAGAAGGGAACTATAAGGTAGATGTCAATCACGATAAGACAATGAGTGCCCATAGAGGATCGTGCGCCTCTGCTAGAGCTGATACAAGTGAACAATGTGCCAACTTGGCGGGAATCCCACTGGCTCAACGCCTTGAACGTAGCTCACAGTTGTGTATCAAAGCAGATCATGCCAGCTATAGACATAAAGCTTGGAAGGTTGATTGGACATCTTCGCCGGGGAACAAATGCCATCCCATCGCGTCGCGGACTCACAGTCCCGGTAGATGCCGAGTGATGGTCACGTGAGAAGCACGTGACAGTTAACCTCCACCCGTGACTTCCAAACCGTGGTCAGCGATTAAGCACCAGTTCCTTGAGAAACCAAGACTCCCTCACCCTCCGCGCGCATCCAACTGTGTTCCGGCAGATTTTCTGTATGGTGGTGGCAGCCAGGGTATCACTGATGGTGTAGAGCTCACGGTGTAAGTCCTCCGGCCGGCTCGCCACATTACCGGTACCTCTAACATACTTACTTACCGATAGGTACGCAGATCTAGCTGCACCAATGACGTGACCAGCCTTCCGAATAGCTATCAACTAATTGCAAGGAAACAATGAATGAAGACAAGATGGAGGACAAACCCATTCAACCAAAACAGGAGTCAAGTCCGCCCTCAAACACGGCGGAGCCATCGGTCCCGGTCAAGGCTTCATCGGGGCTGTCCACGGCAGCTTCAGTCACGGCCCCGCATACAATATGTTCCGATAAACCGTCGTCTACCCCAAAGCCCGAACCGGTAGCCTCGGTCCCTGCTCCAGGTCCCCCGAGTGCCTCTCCTGCCTTGGCTTCGAGCCCAACACCGAGCTTTTCAAGTTCGGCATCCCGGCCTCCCTATGTGCCGCAGTTCTCGGCTGCAACGCAGATGATACTTAATCGGATTAAGAGCCAACCAGGAAGCCTTTCTGCAGCACTAGCAACAGCTTCTTCTCTAGCCAAGCCCCTCGAGAAGCCCAGCACCGACGAGTCTAAGAATCACCCGGCTATGAACCCGAATCCGTCTCTGACGATGACGATGCCCGCACCCGCTCCCGCTCCCGCTCCCAAGTCTACCACATTTTCCAAAACCGCCAATACAGTGAAGATGCCCAGCGATAGCGCCTTCCAGTTGCGCACTCCTGTACCCAGGAAGTCTGGTCCGGTAGGACCCCGGAAGTCTGGTCCCGTTGGAGCCGTCAAGGCCGCACCCCCGAAGGCGAAGGGAAAGGCCGCCCGGGGCGCCAAGCGGAAGCGAGGAGGCAAGACCGGCGACGGGGACTCGTCGAGCCTGAGCGACCTCTCCGACAGCGACGTCGAACCCCCGAGCAAGATCCCGTCGGCGGCGGCGGCGGCAGGCCACGCACCGTCGCCGGTACTCACTATGACGAAGTCCGGGCGGCAGGTGCAGAAGCCGACGCAGTACAACCCGGCGCTGGCGGCGGCGGCGGGGGGCTCGCAGCAGAAGCGCAAGTACTACGGCAAGCGCACGCCGGAGCAGGCGCTGTGCAAGGTGTGCACGCGCGGGCGCAGCGTGCCGCGCAACGACATCGTCTTCTGCGACGGCTGCAACCTGTGCTGGCACCAGCGCTGCCACGACCCGCCCATCGACGACGGCTACGTTAGCGACGAGTCGCGCTCGTGGTTCTGCGGCGCCTGCGCCGCCAAGCGCGAGAGGGACTTCTTCTCCTCCTCCTCCTCCTCCTCCGTCGCCGCCGCCGCCGCCAAGGACCGCTCCCTGTTCAAGAACAACGGCGGCGGCGGCTTCAGCTGGGCTGGCAAGCCGGCCTCCGAGGTGAGTACTTTCTTCTTCTTCTTCCAACACCACACCACACGCCTACTACATACTAGGTATCTATCTGTACCGTATGTACTTTATATAAGGTAGTCCCGGCTTTCGCGATGCTAAGCGCAAGCTATGTCTAGAAATGGGAGTACCTGTCCAAACTCTCGCACGCTCAGCTCGTCAGCATCGTCATGTTCAGCACCAACCTATACCCGGACCTGCCGGTCTTCCCGTCGCCGAAACCGAGTACTAGCGGGTACGGGCCCTCTTCCAACAGCAGCCACCACCACCCCTCCTCCAAAATGCCCTTGTCCTCCTCCTCCTCCACCTCGGCGGCGTGGGAGGGATCCTCGTCCGCCAAGCGAAAGGGCAACACCGCCGCCACCACCACCACCACCACCACCATCGAAGTAGTACAGCAGCAGCAGCAGCAGCAGGCAGACCGCGAGTCCTCCGCCGACTCGGTGCCCCCGGCGTGGCCCAAGGTCGGCCGCGGCGCCCTGGCCGGGCTGGTCCTCGACGAGGCCGACCTGCGCGACGACAACGACTACGAGGCCTTCAGCGTCACCACCTACGACAAGAAGGGAAACAAGATCTGGGAGAACGGCATGCCGGTTTGAAGCTGCTACCGGTCGTCGCGGTGGGTGGGTAGGAAAGGAAGGAAAATGCGTTGGTTGGTTGGGTGGCAGAGGCGTTCGGGGCGCAAGCAAGCAAGGTTAACCAAACTACCTACTTACTGGCTGGCGCAGCACTCGGCCGTTGGGTTGGTTCGGCGGGCATGAGGAGACGGGGGCTTCATTGTATGTAATCCGCGCGGCCCGTGGATGGGCCTATACAGAACAGAGGCTACTCGGTACTTTATGTATCAGATAATGGTTTCGCTCTAGTGTCGCCGGCGCCTCCGTTGACTGTCTGTCGGCAGGGTTCCTTGCGTCTGTCTACCTGGGCCTTCAGACCTGCGCTGTGGGGGCGGCTCCCGCTCGGCCTTACTACTAGTAATAGTTCCTGGGCATACGAATAAGAGTTTCGTTATAGAAGACGGTGGGTTCTGAGCTGCATGCAGAGAGAGGAACGAGCGGGTGTTGATCAGGTGGGTGGTTCCTCTTGCGTCGCCCTCTGTGCCACCAACTTCACTTCGAACTACATACAGGTAACGTACTGACTTACTTAGGCAGGGTTGATTGAACACATGTCACCCAGTTAAACCACCTGTTTGTTTGTTGCCCCTGCGCGGGGGATACGGTACTCGCATGTCCGAAGGGGACGTTGCGGCGATAGCACCTGTATTCGTCGGGAAATCCCTATTCGTTTCGTTCGTACGCCGACGCGACGGGCATACATGCGTACATAAAGTACATAAAGCACATAAAGCACATACACCGGGAACCACCCCCCTCCCGCGCCGCGCGTCATTCGTCCTCGAGGGCGGGCAGGATGAAATAAATAACCATCAGATCCTGAAGATGACGCACCACGTCTGCTTCCTGGGTCACGCGATGCCAGACAGCGAGCCAACAAAGGTAGTAGAAGGTCGCGGGAAGGGGTTTTATCGGGGTCACAGTCGGCGGCGTCTTGGGCGAGGCTTAATTGCCAGTCAATACGGAGATGTGCAGTCGCGCGATGCTAGCTGTCTGATCGGGGTGAGCTGGGGAAGGGGGGAGGGAGGGAGGTTGGAGCGATAAGTCACTGGTTCTCGAACGGTGGAGTTGGAACCGACATTCAACGGGTGTGTCTGGGAAGAAACTTCGCTTGGATTCTAAAGTCTGGCTCGCATGCCAGCATCGCAGCCCAAGAATCTTGTCGGCTTCTGGTCTATGAAGAAAACTTGGATTGTCGCTATACAAGAAGATTACAAGCTGGCCTTCTCTCGGCGGTTGCCCTGCTCGTCGAACTCGATTTTCTTTCCCGTGATGAGGCTCTCCTGGAGGGCGCAGCCGATGCGGACGGCGGCGACGGCGCCCTCGAGGGCCATGGGCGGTGGGATGTCGTCCAGGCAGCACGCGGTGAACTCGTTGGCCTCGGTGACGAAGGCCTCGCGGAAGCGGCCGTAGTAGTCGGGCGGGATCTCGCGCCGGATCCCGCTGGCCTCGTACAGGTTGACCAGGTTGGCCGCCGGCTGCGTGTTGACCGCGATCTTGCCTGCCGTCCCGAAGATCTCCGTCGTGTCTTCCTGCCCCGCCGCCATCATGCGTGAGCAGTACAGCTGCGCTATTCGATCGCCCTGGGGGAACGGTGAGTTTCGACTCCTTGTGGCTGGGGGGGTGTGTGTGTGTGTGTGTGTGTGTGTGTGTGTGAGTGTGAAGAAACTTACGTAGAACTCGAGCACCGCCACCGCGTTGTCTCGGTCATTGTGTTTCCGCAGGTCAGGCTGGACGGCGGTGATACCGATGGCAGATACGCTCTTGACCTTGCTGTCCTCGCCGAAGAACCAGAGGGCCAGGTCGATGTCGTGGATGGAGCAGTCGACGAAGATACCGCCGCTAAACTCGGCGTAGGCGACGAAGAAACCCGAGGGGTCAAGCTTATCGCAAGTCTGTGAACGGAAGACCGAGGGCCTGCCGATGTCGCCGTTGGCCACGCGGCGCCGAGCATCGCGGTAGGAGGCGTCAAATCGCCGGGAAAAGCCGCAGATGACCTTCTGCTGGGGGTACTTCTTCTGGGATTCCCGGTATGCGTCGACGACGGACTGGGAGATCTCGACATTGGTGCTGAGCGGCTTCTCGCACAAGACGTGCAAGCCTTTCTTGATGGCGGCGATAGCCTGGTCGGCGTGAACTGTGGTGGCGCTGGAGACGACGACGGCCTGGAGGGTGGACTCCTTTCCGAGGAGCTCGGAGTAGTCCAGGTACGTCCTTACGCCTGGGAACTCCTTGACCGCCGCGTCCAACTCAGCCTGTACCGGAGAGCTCACCGCTATCAGGTTGGCTCTGGGTGTGAGGTGGGCAAAGTGCCGGGCATGGCGCAGGCCTGAGCGAGGGTCAGTAACGAATTGCAACAGCTTTGTGTTCTGCATCTACACACCCATGCGGCCGAGACCGGCAACAGCCACATTGAGTTTCTCAGATGACATGTTGAGCGGTGAGGAGAAGCTGAACTTGAGCTGGACCTGGGATGCTCTCTGGGGTCAGAAGGAAGGAGGGTGAGTATGGAGTCAAAGGAGCACAGCGATATCACGAGGATGCCCAAAGGGTAGGTAGAGTTTCAGACATCTGGATTTATACCACGGACGCCCGCAGAGTTGGGTGGCTTGTCTAGGGCTCTCCATCCTGCTCGAGGCAATGTGGCCGACGAGTCAGACTGCATGCAACGAATCCATGCACTATTGCTGAGGTCAAAATCTGGAGTTGGCTGATCTCAAGTCCCCCACGGGGCGTGGAAGAGATCCTCCTCCCAACGCCACTAGAGCCGCGGATGGGGGAGGCGCTGGCGATTCCAGCCTCACTGCTCAGGGGAATATGGAGTAGACGGTCCACGCCTCTCACCGCTTCAGGAAGTTCTCGCCGGTAACGGCCATCTGATCTAGAGTTCTGCTAGGCCGGAGATCGCGGGAGGCGGCCCAGGAACGTGGAAAGTGACAGCGTGGTCAAAGGTGGGGCTTCATGGTCGGCTTGGAGGGGTACAGAAGAGCACTGAAAATCCATCACTCGACCTCAGTCAGCATTGCTGCATGAACCAAACAGATACATCAATTTCTTTAATTAGGATTGTGAGTTGTAAGAAAAAAGAGTAGGGGGAAAATTCAGAACAATCCTGCCAGAATGGAGGGTTTCAAATTGGCAAAAAGATAAGCTTCGGTGAATGGGAATTTAACCCAAAGTGCCTTCCCGGATGGGACTCGAACCCACAGCCTTAGGTAGATTCGCAGCATGAGAACCGGAAACCTACACGCTACCATTGCGCCACCGAGAATGAAGCAACCACAATTAGCTAATTGTTGGTTCAATGCCGCGTATTTGCGTCCTATATTCTCAACAGCCTTTTCGTCTCCGGCATTTGGATCAACATACAACAAAGTCATCCCTCTTGGAAGATGCATCACACACGTTCCTCTCCGTTTACCATACAACTATTATTATCAACGTCCTTGCAATCTGCCCGCCCAAGCTGGTCAATATGGATGGCTTTGAAAATTCTTCGCTGTTCCTCCGCGTGCGCTTCCCTGCCTGGCTGAACGGGTGGATGGCCAACGTCGCATGGATACTCCGTGAGAAGTACTTAGGCCCTCCTCGCCATTCGATATCAACAGCAAAGAAACTGCGAGACAGACGCAGGACTGAGTACACAGAACAATCATCTCGAGAGCGCTGCCTGCCTGCCTGCCTATCTATCCCCTTGCATTCCTCGGTCGCACAGGCAATCCATCCATCATCCATCATCCATCTACCTTCTATCTCGCAGCACCGGTGTCTCGCCCGGTCACCCTCTCATCTCCCTCCCAGCCATCATCCCAACTGCCCTCCTACCTCCATCTCCCCTCCTACCTCCCCCTCCCCATCCCCTTCGTCACCGTAGCGTTGTTCGGATCGTCATCGCACATGGCGGCGAGCGTGCAGTGGCAGCCGGCTTCGCACGCGGCGCAGAGCTCGGGGTTCTTCTCCTCCTCCTCGCCGCCGGCGTCGTCGTCGACGAACTCGACCCAGGAGCACGAGCTGCTCTCGCGCCGGCACCACCGGCAGCGGCTCAGGCACGCGTGCGCGTCCAGCGGCGCCGCGCACCCCTCGTCGCAGTACAGCCCGCAGTGGTCGTCGGCGCAGGCGTCGCCGCACGACGGCCAGTCGGCGCGCGCGGCGGCGAGGGCCAGGGCGAGGGTTAGGAGGACGGGGAGCTGGCGCATCATGGTGGTGGTGGTGGTGGTGGTGGTTGTTGTTGTTGTCGGGATGGAAGGCGAGAGCGCTGGTGGATGGGTCCCAGGGAGGTAACTACCTAGGTAGGTACTCGAACGGTCTGATCTTGTGTGCGATGTTCCGCGTCGCGTGGCTATGGCTACCTTTTTAGGTAGTTGGTGGGCGTTGAGGCTCGCGGCGCTGTCGGTGTTCCTCAGAAAGCAGGCAACCCGCGCGCACACAACGTGTTCTTGTACCTAGACGAGGAGGCTCAACCGCGCTGCTTCATTCCCATCAGCGGGACCCGAAGCCTTTTATCGCACGCTTGGCTGCGGCGGAAACACGACGGTTGTTACTTGGCGGGTAACCGCCGGCGACATGTCTTCCGAGTTTCTGTCTTTTAGCCGGCGATCGTCACCGCCCACGTCGTGGTCGCTTGCACGTATGTGGGGTCGGAATCCTTCAGGAAACCAGCAATAGGTGCTGTAAGGGTTGATTGAGGAGAATCTACGAGCGTCGTGGTTCATCGCCAACGTCTGGGGTTCGAATAGCCGGCGCGCTTGCCCTCAGCTCTGTACAGGGGATCGACGACCTCACCTTCGCCTGAGGGGGCGCTGGTGATTCTTGCTCTAAGCGACTTTGATATAGAGATCTGGTGTAAAGATTGTGTGATGACATTGGTTCGAATCCTGATGAGGATGTGGGAGACTGATTACTTATTACGCCCCGACTGAAAACCCCCAAACACAGTCCTCATGGGAACCTACGTCCGTCCAGAAAGCAACAGGCTGGCCCAAGATCCCAATCTAGGAACAGTGCGTGTACATGCCTAGCGACCTCGCTTGGCTATTCAGCCTTCTCGGTCCAATCACCTTGGAGACCAACATCATTCAGCTAGCTTTGTAACCTTTTCTCCCTTTGTCTGTTCCTCGCTTCGCTGGATATCGTCTGCCCCCGGCGACTGATCGCCGACCTCGCTATCCCGCAACATCACCTTCGCTAAAGAGAGACTGTACGCCTGATATTGTGGGGAGGGTGTTCCTAGTGCTGGAGAGGTCGAAGTGGATGCCTCCATCTCATGATAAACGATCGCTGAATCGGCGGGTAGCTCTGATTTGGTGTATCGCCAATCTTCTTGGGAGATTGGAGTCTTTTGCTCTTGGTCTTGTCCTTGCTCTTGTTGCTGGAAGGGTATCTCTTCGACTGCAGGTTCTCGTTTCCGGCGGTGTCGAATACCCAGGAGGATAACACATACAGCTAGCAGAGCAGCTAGCACCGAGCCCACTCCTATCCCAGCTTTAGCACCTGTGGACAATCCAGAGCTGCTTGCCGCTAACGCCTCTACAGCTGGCGACGAAGCGCCCGGAGAAGCCACTGCGGTTTCCTGTGTCGTGGAGGACAGTCTGGTGGTTGGGAGTGTCGGGGTTTGCCCAGGATAGAAGGAGATCGAAGCGCCGGTACTGGAAGGGAGAAGAGCGACATTCGTGAGGGTAGCCGCATCTCTGAAGATCCCGTCGCCGGTACATTGACAGTCTTTCTGATCTGCCGGCTCAAGCTGGCTGGTATCGTCGGATCCTTGGCAGCCCTCCCATAGACTGTCTTCCGGATCATCGGTGCAGCGGGTAAGTCCAACCACCTGCTGGTCGTCGAAAACCCCTTTCAGCGGACATGCGGTGGCGCTGTAGCCTGGGTCGGTGCATCCGATGAGGTAAGTAGTACCATCTATCGAGAGGATGTCAATTTTGGATACTTGTAAAGGATAGTCAAAAGAGGTAGGGTCTATACACTTGTCGTTATAGCATGCATTGCTCGACAGGCAAGTGTCCCCCGCCTGACAGCAAGCATAATCGACGATGTGACCAGCAGCGTTGCCACATGGAATGAAATTGTCTGCGGTTGGGGAGTTGCGTGCCCAATAACAAGACCCATTGGAAACGTGTAGGTTGACGTCGTCCATGGCCAAGGTAAGCTGTAGGCGGGACCCGCGTTCTGAAGTCGGAGAGGGCAACTGCTGAGGGCGGAGGTATGAGTTGAGGGGGATCTCGGGAGCACAGAGACAGCTTCCCGTCAGTAGTGACCACACGACGAGGTTCCCTAATCTTCCGCGCCGTTGGTCACACCCTGGCCTAGCATTCGGGAACGTACTGATGTTTCGTACTGTCCTCGGAGCTGCCTTCACCTTCGTCCAATGGCGACTACCAATTCGCGGCGCACCGCCGTTCTCGTGCATCGCCTGTGCAGCGCATGGCAAAGCTCGAGGTAGGCAGGATGCAATTTACCTATACCTCAGCGACACGGCCGAGAAGTGACGAGATGCAGCCTCCGTGTGCAACGCGCGTGAATGGTTTCCGTGATCGAGGTAAAGATCGGATCCGAGACCCCTCCGCATTTGCGACTTGAGATGAGCGCGTACCCGGTTTGTGTAAGGAGGCCAAAGTGAGGCTGGGAAGCCAAATGAAGGATGAGCTGAAAAGCGCCACAATGCTCATCAATCTGCACCAACATCCAACATCCCCGGGCAACAACATCCGATACGCCCTAGAATAGGGACACTGTCAAGACTGTGTTTCACCTATGTGCCGTGATAAGAGCTGAATGTGAGGCTTTCCACACTCTGATAATAGACAAGGTACCAGACAGATCTTGGTCATGAAGCACGTGCCTTGGAAATGCTGACCTGCAACGTCCGCACTCCATCGGAAGGTCAGCTCCGGCAGCTCAGCTCCCCTGCAGAATCACTGGCAATCAGAGCAACGAAGCACCCGGGGCAGGAACAGAGACACCCAACTTTGATGGGCTATAGACACTTGCAAAAGTAAGTGATTCCTTGAGGTCCGCGTTCCGGGTAGAGCTCAGTGGTGACGATGCAATGATTACCCCACATCCTATTGGTGAACGTTCTCGCTGGGAAATGATCATGATGATGGGATATTTACCCCAGCCGTTTACTGCCCTGACGGTGAGCCATGACACTAATGACTTTGCTTCGATTGGTGCATTCATAGAGCCATATGTGTGCAGGAGCAATGCTCCTTTGGTCTTGCCGTGCGAAGAGGCCCTGCGACGGAAGGTGACGGATTTCCACGTCATGAACATCAGTGCGACTCACCTCGACCATTAAAAGATGCAAACAGACACCACATCACTTCCTATCCTTTCCCCCATCGCAGAGGGATACCTACAAGGCCTTGAAGTAGTCTTCGCCGAACTCGTCACAGAGCACCCTTCCTAAAGATGCAGACCACCAAGCTACTTCCACTGAGATCAGCCGTGCGCAGTTCTATCACCACAAGAGCACAGCTCATCCCATTCACCCTTCGTAGATCCTTCCAGAGCACCCCGGCAGCCATGGGCAAGCTGGCAGACGCCATCACTCACGACCACCGCGAGTTGGAGGACTACTACGAAAAGATGGTCAAGACCACAGACCCCGACGAGCGTGAGCGATGGCAGAACCAGTTCGTCTGGGAACTCGCCCGCCACTCACTGAGCGAAGAGATCGTCGTCTATCCCCTCATGGAGAAGAACCTACCACAGGGACTGGAGATGGCAGACAAGGACCGCGCTGATCACCGCATCGTACGTTCTATCCAACCCGACCACCATGTCAAGCAACATTCGGTTACTGACTCACTCCCCAGGTCAAGTCGCAACTGAAGATATTCCAAAAGCTCAAGGCCAGCGACCCGGACTTCATGCCGACCCTGCACAAGCTCATGTCGGACCTCAAGGAGCACATCAAGGAGGAGGAGAAGGATGACCTGCCCGCGCTGGAGAGGACACTGAGCGACAGCGACCAGGAGGGCACGGCAAGCAGCTTTGAGCGTACCAAAATGCTCGTCCCGACCCGAAGCCATCCCAGTACACCTGAGAAGCCGCCGTTCGAGACCGCTGTCGGTCTGATGATGGCTCCGATCGACAAGGTGATGGATGTCTTCCGCAAGTTCCCTCAGAAGTAGCAACCTGGACTGGAGTCTGAGAGGAAGGGACGGTGGGGTGAAAAGGGGCGATGTTCACCTGGTCTTGGGATTGTTAGGTAGGTATTACCCGCGGTGGATTCCTTCGTTCTTGTCGGGTCTGATATTTGGACGACGAGGTATACATTATGAATGCCTGTCACCCAAGAGTGACAATAATGCATGGTGTTTTCATTCTGTGATAACATGGACTGTAGTGCGCCCGCCGGGGTTGTTTGAAACTGTTGGCAAGTAGTTGGGCTCTTGAGCGACAGAGCAACCGAGATCATGGCCACCTGTTCATCGCCATGGATGCCATGCCAAAGTGCTGTGCTTGGGTGTCGAGGATAGATTATGATGATGATGATGATGAGCAAAACAATACAGCTGGCGATTGGGACTGCAACTGGATAAGTGGCTGGCGGTCCGGGTTCTGCAGGCTGGTCTCCGGTATGGACCGCATGGATGCTCCGTGTTGCCAGCGCATCGGAGACTTCCATGTGACCCTCATTTACAGAAGAAACAAACATTCGAGCCCAAACGGAAGAGAGCAGGTACCTGCATACCTAGGTAAGGCTGTTGCTCCTGCCAAGTCCTACCTATCGATTTCGTCGATAGGGATTCTGACGTCAGGGGCACATCACCGATTCCAATTCATGAACGGCGCGGGCCTCCAGGGCTCTGAGCCTCTGACGGGCTGGGGGATCTCCACTTCCCCACTATCACGGCTCCGGAGGGAGTGGTCCAACGTGCATGCCTGACAACCTTACTTAAGGTAAGGTAGGGAAGGCACGCATAAGGTATCGTGTTTCATCAAACGCAGCATGATGTTTGTCGGGGAAGGGCTGAGTATTGATGACGTTGTACCAAACGAGCCTCACATCTGCCTGCATCGCCCACCCCGCTTTCCTTGGACAAGCAAACAGTAAGCCGGTTCATGGTAAGTATAAATCCCGTCCCAACTTTGGAGTCGCCTTTCGAACTCCTCCACAACTTCCTTCATAACCACACACCATTGACCACGATATCCAGTGCCTCATTGCTTCCACGACACCATCTACCTTCAGAACACACCCAGAACCAACCCTACTTTCACCATGACGGATAACCCAAACCCCGGCAACTTTGCCAACCGGTAAGTCATGCCCATACAAGAGATTCGCCGACACAGTACTGACGGGTTCTAGTCCCAAGGAGGAGGTTCAGGAGATCGCCTCCAAGGGCGGCCAGGCCAGCCACGGCAGTGGTTCCGCCGCCAAAACCACTGACAACACGAACCCCGGCAACTTCGCTAACCGGTAAGCCATCCTACCTAAGGATAACCTGCATGCCACTGTACTCACACAGCTTAAGCCCCACGGAGGAGGTCCAGGAGATCGCCTCCAAGGGCGGCCAGGCCAGCCATGGCAGTGGTTCCGCCAGCAAAACCACTGACAACACGAACCCCGGCAACTTCGCTAACCGGTAATTTCGTCCCACCCAAGAATAACCTTGATGCCAATTACTAACACACTCCAGCCCGACGGAGGAAGTCCAGGAGATCGCATCCAAGGGTGGCCAGGCCAGCCACGGCAGTGGTACCGCCAGCACGGCCACTGGCAACACCAACCCGGGCAACTTCGCCAACCGGTAATTGATCCCATAAAAGAAAGTTTGTGACACAGTTCTAACATATTCCAGTCCCAAGGAAGAGGTTCAAGAGATCGCGTCCAAGGGCGGCAAGGCTTCGTGAGGATACTTCGAGCCGGGAAGCGAGAGGGTGCGGGAGGCAGATCACAAGGGCGGTTCCAAGTAATGTCAGCCTTCATGCGAACATGAGACGACGACGATTGATGGATTGACCGCGCGATATACCCTAGCTCAGATCGGTCACTAGATACGTCTTGATGGACATGATGAACTAATGAGTTTCGTTCTATCACTATTGTCCACGTGCATCTTGTAACCACCCACGATCATGACCACGATCTGCTATTACTTCTCTGAGCCCAGTGAATGGATACATACAATGAACGAGCAAGGCGATAAATTACTCGCAAGCGAAGTCGGATCAGCCTCGGAGACCAACCGTCCGCGATCGAGTGCCCGGAGGAGAAAGACAGAACACCCCGATGTTCGCCTCCGGGTGGTGGCCCGGGTCGTGCGGGGCGCGCGCTAGGGCATCTACAGGGAGGCGAACGGGGAACCAGCGGAGAGCTCGAGTGTGTAGTTGCTTGCAAGGTAATTCATTGCCTGGACACTGCAGTTTAAGCACGTCGTGACAGTGATGGAACTGTTCTACCAGCCTATAAGACACGCAACGTATGGGAACGTCGTTATCGTTATTCGGCAATGCTCAAGGTAAGACTCATCCAGCTCACTGTCTATTGGTAGGTATCTCTCGTGTCTCTCAAATTATAGAAATAGTCGCGATTGAAAGATAATCAGCCTCTGCAGGCAAGCTATATTAGCGATCCCGCGGCAATAAGAGACCACGGAAAGCTTCAGCAGTAGATGATCGTCCCATTTGACACCTTTCCCCTACACATGTGCCCTACTAGAACCAGACTCACGCAAGCAAGCCATTGCTCAGCCGAGCCGTGAGCCTCTCAAGACCTATCAGAAGGGGTTGAGCAATCCGCAACGGCCCCGCCAATGGACCCGAGCGTCTCACAGATCTTCTCGTTGCTCTTCTCATCGTTGCTGTCATCGTTCTTCTCGCCGCCGTCGCTTTCAACCCAGACGCGCAACTCGAGAGAGTTGTGGGTTAAGGGGTTGTCGTCTTCCCCGTCCGCTCGCTTGAGGATCCCCGCGTAGTCGGGGGCCTGCCAGATCTTCTGGACCGTGGTGGCGTTGCTGCCGTGGCCGGAGACGTCTGTGGTGGGCGGGCGGTCAGGCATATATATACGTCGGAGCTGCGGGTGGTGACTAAGTAGTAGTCGGGTCTTGGTCACTTACCGGGGACGGTGATGTTCTGGTACGTCTGGACGGCCTTGATCGAGGTTTGGAGCCCGGCGATCATGGCGTCGCGGTGCTTGTTTGCGTACTCGCCCTCCGCCAGTCCCACGAGCAGCAGGTCGTCGGTGCCGGACCTGGCGAGTTGCTGCAGGTTGACCCGGTGGCACTTGCTGTCTTCGCGGCACACCTCGTACAGCTTGCCGAAGAACTCGGCTGGCTCCTCCGTGCCGTAGCTGATGACCGTAGGGCCGAAGAAAACGGCGGAGTCGCCGTGGGGATCCTGCTGCCAATGGACCTGCGGGTGATGACGTCGGGCCTGCAACGGGATGGCAGCGCCCATTGTGGCAACAGCCAGCAGCGTAGTAACAAGGGCTTTGAGACACATGGTGATAGAAGGTTGGTTCGGTAAACACGCGACTGGAGTTGACAATGCGGTGGATGTAGATGATAAGAGCGGATATCGAACGAAGAGAATGGTAGAACAAGGGAGTGAGTGAGTGGGCTGCATATATGGTCATCATGTTGACTTAACGGAGATTGAAAAGAGCCTAAATCAGCCTCTGTGTTAGCCCAAGTACTGTAAAGAGAGGCGTTATCCATGGCGGTACGGTGGATCCTTGGTGTTGGCCATAAGAGTCAAAGTTAAACTTTCATTTGCATTAAATGAAAAGAACATTGAAGAGAAGGGAAGCCCCATAAACACAAATTTTACGAGCGTTCCTTTCAACAATGACCTTAACTTTCCACCCTCAAGAAGAAAACGGTAAAACAGCACCGGCGATAGGCGACAAGCATTGCTCACGCGAGAAAAAGACAGACAAGGCGACCGGAACAGGGAGGAGGAGGGCAGGGAGGGAGTAGGGGGGCCTACAACACTGATTTCAAAGATAGGAAAGCAAGTTTCCCTGGGTCACTCGTCGATACTGCCGCCTCATTCAGAAATTCAATTCGGCAGCCGATTCCCATTCATTTAAGCTAAAAGCAAGCTGTGTCTGGAGATGCTTGCGCCACGGCTCCTCGCGACGTCAGCGGGTAGCACACATGCCTGTGACAGGTGAAAGTACTGGTGAGTGCGTTCGTGACTGTAACGGCGAGCCACGAATAAGCAGTACTGGCGTGGCTTCGCCTTGATCGAGCGCCACCCCCCAGCTGGTCGGGGGGTTCAAGGTCGGACCAGTCGTCAATAACGCAAAGAATTGGCCGATACAATCTTATGCGGGTGGATACAGGTCTAGTGTCCGTGCAAAGCGAAGAAGCTCGGAGATCATAAGTAAAGAAAAGCGCCCGAGGTCCCAGGCCGCGCTGTCTAAAGAGGTGACACGGATCAGCCGAAGTCTCAGGAAACGAAGAAGAGGCATAAAGAACCAGGCTGGGATCAGAGTAGATCAGAGTACGGGAGTGGATGTGAATATTCCAAAGGCAGCGTTTTCTTTCCCACCAAGCGATTGGCGGGATCAATAGCATGGTATATTTTCTACGACGCGAACATGGTAACCTCGGGCCACTTCTCATGCGCAGCTTTTTTGAATGCCTCTACCTCGCTGCTGCGCCACTGCGCCAGCAATCCCATTGCTTCCGCAGCAGAGTCATGCTCCGCGCTGTCGAGCTTCAGGACATCTATCAGCCCTTTCTCGCACGTCTTTTGGTCCTCACCCAGTAGTTTTCGGACCTTGATAGCCGAGACGACGTGGGCAGCGCTGTCCTTGTGGTTCGCCTCAAAGTCGGCGTTGTACTTCTTCAGGTCAGTTGAAGGGGCTATTGTCGTGAACTCTGCCTTGAGCACCTCGCCGACCTTGCTGGGCAAGGACGGCAGTTTGGAATCCAGCGCCTGGCGAAGGCGTACAGCCTGCTCGTGGATGGTCGGGTTGTCGGGTTCGATTGCCAAGCCCGCATTGAGGCATCGAAGAGCCAAGAGGTATTTCTCTGCATTTTGTTAGTACACTCACTGCCAGAGCAAAGAGACCAAAGGTTGCTCGCTTACCTCTTCGGATGTATACCTCGAAGCCGGCGATCTGGCCATCGATGTTCTTCGGACTGAACTGTAGAATCGGCGCCAGGAACTTGGTAGCTTCTACCAGGGGTTGTGTCGTGGAAAGTAGCTTGAATCCGTAGGGATCCTCGTCTCGCTTCATGGGCTCCCCAGCAGCGCTCTTCGCCTTGTTCGGGTCTTGCTTCGCAGCTTTCTCGGCTGCTTCGCGCTCTGCTTTCTGCGCCTCTTTTTTGGCCTTCTTTGCAGCTTTCTTCTTTTCTGCGGCCTCCTCTCCGTTGGCGTCCGCGGAGCCGTTGACTGCATTGGGAGCAAACCGGCTATCGTACAGTCCCAGGTATGCGGCGATGGCTCCCAAAGCCGCACGCGTATAGAACGGGTGCTCGCGAAGATTGTCCTCCCAGCGCACCATGTCAACGTACGCGCGGATCTGTCCCTTTCGCAACGAAAAGCTGTGGAAATCGAACTGGTCCTCTTGCCAAACATCGAAGATGTTGTACACCGCATGGAAGCGCTTCAGAGCCAATCCAATGTTCCCGCTGCGTACTGACGCCTCGCCATCTTCCGTCAGGTACCATACGCTCTGCATATCCAGCAGATCGCTGAGGGGGCCGCCGGGAGTATCGTTCCTCGTGAACAATGCCATGGTCTTCAGGGCCTGGTCGCTCTGGTTGTTACGCAACTGGTACTTGGCTGTTTTCGTGTTGATATATCTGTCCTTTAGGTCGAGGTTCCGGGCCTTGTCCATAGTCTCGGCAGCCTTTTGCGTGTTTCCGTAGTGTTTCCAAATCCTAGCCTTAGTCATGTGGAACTCAACGTCTTCGGGGACCAGTTCAATGCCTTTGTTGACATACTCCATGGCCTTGGAGAGATCGCGCGACAGATGGTAGTTGTAATGTTGGGCAAGATAATATATGCCCGCTGGCTCACCCTTCATGGCGTCGCCATTGCTTTCCTTCGCTTCCCCGGAAGCGCGTTTTGACTCGACATACTCTTTCGCGAGAGAACCGAGGGTGTCTTTCTTGAATTCGTCGGTATATAGGTGCTTGAGGTTTGCAAACGTTGACGGGACCCCCTTGTCTAGCATGAATGCCAAATATTTCTTGGCGGCATCGCGGAACTCGTCACCTAGTCCGCACGTCAGCAAATACACATGACTGGCAAGCTATTGGGAACATGCCTGTGAGGAAGTCAAGTGGCAGGCGCTTCGCAGCGTCACACCGGGGGTTCTTTTCGGCGTATTCGTCGAAGACGGCTTTCTTCGCAGCGCGGTCTTCTGGGCCGATCTCCATCGTTCTAATCAGCTTGTCGTAGTACTCCGGATGCTCAGCATTCCTCTCCAGCAATGCGCGATACGCCTGGATAGCCTCATCTTTCTTGTTCAGCTTCGCCAGGTATTCAGCTCGGAGCTCTAAGACGGCTAGACGGTCGAGATTGTGCTTCGCGATCGATTCGAGGTGGTCTAGTGCTCTTTGGTATTCGCCCTTCTCGGCGATTATGGAGTTCTTGTACATGACGGCTTCGGAGTTCTCGTAGTCGGTTTTGGAGGGCGGGGTCTTCAGTGAGTCCTCATACGTTGTCAAAACCTTCTCAGCCTGTGTCAAGTCGCCGGACAGGTGATGTGCGATGGCGAGAGCGGTCCAGTTTTGCCTGAGCTGAGGACGGGCTTTCAGCATAGCGGTTCTGCTCTGGATGTAGCCCTGGTAGTCGCGCATTTGGATTTGCAAGAAGGCAAGATCTCTCTGGATCTGGTGCGATTCAGGCTCTAGCCTCAAGGCGAACTTGTAGGCCTTGATGGCCTCCTCGAAGTTCTTCTGGTGTCGGTACAGCAGACCGTAGACGTGCCAACATATGTGCGACTTCATGTCGGCTGTCAGGGCCTCCTTGCCCAGGGCGAAGGCCTCGTCAGTCTTGCCCTGCTGGTTGATTATCAGGGCCTTCATGGCCATTGTGTCGCCATGCTTGGGGTTCTTCTTGAGAATCTGGTCGGCCGCCTTCAGGCCCCGCTTGTATTGCTTGTCTTCATAGTTGCGGATGACCTGGCGAAAGAGAGAGTTCTCCTTCGCACTCAGGGGTTGAGGCATGGCCGATGGTGGGCGCGCCTGGCGACAGACGAGGGATGTCGGCTGGTCACGGGAGGTGTCGGTGTTGGGGAGACTAGGCGGAGGAAATGACGAAAGGCAGAGCGAGGTTAGGACAGCTGCCGCGCAACTTGGAAGCTTGAGGACAAATGTCCAGTTAGAGCTGTCTCGGGTCCGGAGTTTGCGAATGCCGCTACTCACATACAATTACTTAGTAGCTGTTGTCCTTCCCTTTGCGATGCAAGGGATCCCTAGAAGAGTCGTGCGAAAAGGACAGGCAAGAAAGGAGTGAGGATACCTGCTGGCTGTCGGGGTTATTGTACGAGCACAGTGAACGCGTGCTGGCAGCTCCGGTGGATGGTTCAAGGTAGCGGCGGAACGTAAGTGGCCCGACAAGCCTCAAAGTGGGATGGACGCTGTCCCACTCAGAGATTTCGACCGCCCAGCCACCCGAAGTTTCCCCGTCTCGCTGCGACCACATTGGTACGTACCTTAGGTACCTGACACGAATAACATTTAAGGAGGTAAGTAAACTTGAAAGATAGGGGGATGAAAAGCGGTTTAGGCTCTCGCAGAGAGGTTGTTGATACTAGTGTTTTTGATATAGTGATTTAGGTAGGTTCCTTGGCAAGTTGGAGTGGAAGTGCTCATTGCAAGTGAGCACTGCTGCATTCCTTCACTCTGGATCTCATCCGAAGGGACTATGGTCCCTGACCCTAGTAAGGTGGATGGGAGATCGTAATATTTTTTTTTTTTTCATTCGCTAGATATACAATGTCTTTGTAGTGGTGATGATGTGGTTTCTGATATTACATAAGGTGTAGCTCATCCCAAAGCCGGCATACACTTTACCCTGTACACAGTATTCAAGTACCTTGGCTTTCCAGGCCGTTCAAACGGCAGTGATACCTGGGCAGCTCAAGAACCTTTGCGCTCCCTGCGTTCTCTCCAGCTATTCAGGGCTTGTTCAGCGTCACCCGGGCCGCCGTCACATCGTTCCTGTACTAAACCCCAGGTACGTGAGCGAACGATACTCTCGACGCCCCGCTCCTGTCTCAGTAGCAAGGCGAGCCTCTCCGTACGAGGTTCGCGAGGAAAGTACCGGCCAGAGTAGGGGTCTAGTCGCTCGTCTACCACTCGTTCTCGGCTTTTCTCTGTTTCGGCCGCTCGCAAAGCGACTTCTGGGTCGTCCGGGTCCGGACTCGTTGCCACATACGCGCAGTAGGTTAGGACATCCGACCTGGCCTGCCACGATGGGAACAAGACTTTATCCTTGAAGGATTGGCAAGCTTCGGGGTCGATCTGTCTTCGCGATGCTCTCGGCGCCTGTATAGAAGTAGACTTCGGATCAAAACCGGATGTTGCTGGCGTCACAAGGGCATTGAGATTTTGGGTGATGGAATCATCAATTGAAGCCCGAGATATGCGGAGGAAATCTAAGCATGACAGTCAGTCTACTTTTCGAGACGTGGTGGAACGAAGACAGCAAAATGCAGTTCAATCACCTCTAAGCGCTACAGTACTAAAGCAGAACTGCGGCGTGAGCTTGGGCTGTGTGGAGGCCTCAGTCATGGTGTGAAGGGAGCCAGCGCCCGCGGCAGAACTACTCGCATCGGCTGTGCCCGTAGGACCCGAATTACGAGACCAGAATATATTCGCCAGATTGAAGATTTGGGAAAGTCTACTGCTCTGGAGATTGGCTGTGATATGGGGCGTATGCCGACTGTCCACTCAAGCGAGACGTTGGGTGCGAGCGATGGAAATTCGCAATTGTCATCTGATGAGGTTGGAGTGAGTGCGAGAGCGTGAAGCTGTCGAGCTCCAGCCCCGATTATCATGATTATCATGACGGTATGTGCATATGGCGGGGGCCGCATCCCGATTAAGCGGTCGTAGTCTTTACTTGCATTGTCGGCGACCTAGCTCATTCGTTTATGGGCTGTAGGCTAGCCTAAGCTGATTACGTGCCTCGCCGCCTGCCTTGAAGCTGAGAGCTGTCCGGCCGGGCCTTGTGCATCTGCAGCTTCCAAGCTCCATTCAACTACCTCACGTCCGTTTATCACGTCCTCCACCCACCCAACCACACTGCGGACCCGGCGCCTGTTGTCAATCAGATTCGTTACTCCTTGCATCAAGCGCATACTTCATCTCGTTTTCATATACAGCCTCGCGTGACCTGACCTTTCGTCAACAGCCCAACACCTCCCATCTCCCTACCTTCTACCTCGCCTCTGACGCCAGACCCGCCTACCCGCCATGTCGAGTTCCCAAGATATGGAGGGCGTCGAGCGCCGCGGTGCGGACGACAGAAAGGACAAGAAGGATGAGGGCCACGGCGATGATGGCAAGCGGGATGCAAACAGCAACCCTGGCGACGGTGATGCCGAGATGCAGGATGCCGCCCAGCCGGAGGAGGAGGAGATCTTGGATGAGGACATCCTCAGCCTCAGCACACAGGATCTGCAGACCCGGAAGCGCCTGCTCGAGAATGACGCGAGGATCATGAAGAGCGAGTTTCAACGGCTGTCGCATGAGAAGGCGACGATGGGCGAGAAGATCAAGGAAAACATGGAGAAGATCGCCAACAACAGGTTAGTTCTAGTCCTCCTCCTCTACGGAAGGACACCCACCAAGCTCACTATTTCATAGGCAACTACCCTACCTTGTCGGCAATGTCGTCGAACTTCTCGATCTCGATCCCACCGCCGAATCTTCCGAAGAAGGCGCCAACATCGACCTGGACGCAACGCGCGTTGGCAAGTCGGCCGTGATCAAGACCTCCACCCGTCAGACCATCTTTCTGCCCTTGATCGGTCTCGTGGACCCCGAGACACTGAAGCCCGGCGACCTCATCGGCGTCAACAAAGACTCATACCTCGTGCTGGACACATTACCCGCCGAGTACGACAGCAGAGTAAAGGCTATGGAGGTTGATGAGAAGCCTACGGAGAAGTACAGCGATGTCGGTGGCTTGGACAAACAGATCGAAGAACTGGTCGAGGCTATCGTATGGCCTATGAAAGAGGCAGAGCGCTTCAAGAAGATCGGGATCAAGGCGCCCAAGGGTATGGCTCCATTCTGCACCACGTATCACAGGGCAGGCCCTCTAATCCGCGATTATCATAGGTGCACTGATGTACGGCCCTCCGGGTACTGGCAAGACTCTTCTTGCCCGTGCTTGCGCTGCCCAAACCGACGCCACGTTCCTCAAGCTTGCTGGCCCCCAGCTTGTGCAGATGTTCATTGGCGACGGTGCCAAGCTGGTGCGCGACTGTTTCGCGCTAGCCAAAGAGAAGGCGCCAGCTATCATCTTCATTGATGAGTTGGACGCTGTCGGTACGAAGCGTTTCGATAGTGAGAAGAGCGGTGACCGAGAAGTCCAAAGAACTATGTTGGAGTTGCTCAACCAGCTGGATGGTTTCGCGTCCGATGACAGAATCAAGGTCCTGGCTGCCACGAACCGAGTCGACGTCCTCGATCCCGCCCTACTCCGATCCGGTCGTCTTGATCGAAAGATTGAGTTCCCCCTACCGAACGAGGAAGCCCGAGCACAGATTCTGAAGATTCACTCCCGGAAGATGACGGTCGACCCTAATGTGAACTGGGGGGAGCTGGCCCGAAGCACGGATGAGTTTGGTGGCGCCATGCTCAAGGCGGTCTGTGTCGAGGCCGGCATGATTGCCCTGCGAATGGGCAAGAACAAGATCGGCCACGAGCACTACGTCGACGCCATCACGGAAGTACAGGCCAAGAAGAAGGACGTAAGTACACCATCTCAGTCGTTCCATCAGATAACATTGATACTGACATTCTTTGCAGACGGTCAATTTCTACGCATAATCGGGCTTGGACGGGACAGGTTGCGGCAAGGGTTAGACTGCAACAATAGAGCGGACAACTGTACTAGTACTCAGCATTCGTTCGCCTACCAATCAAGGCGGTTGAAAGCCAATACCACACGACCTACTGTGTGCCCCCTTTCTAGGCTGGTTCCTTGGCCACTTCTGACATGTGAAAATGCAAAACGATGGAGGATGTCATCCTAGTTTGGGGGGTGTGCGTGGTGTCCCCCCTTTTTTTTTTCTTCTTTTCTACTTTTTTTCCCTCCTATTTTGGCGCCCGCTCTATTTGATATCTATATGCTCCCTTCAAAAGCTGTTCCAATCTCCTGGTAGTATGACGCTTTCACTTCGGCGTCGTCGCCTTTTTATGATGTCTACCATCAAGATCATTGTCGATTGTCTTGCAAATACCCGTTCCACAGCTCCCGATGGCCTTCCCCAAGGTAAATATATCTGGCCGGTTCCCCCAAATGTGTAGCTTCTACTCGATTTCACTGACGTAAAACATGTAATGCTCAAGTCCTAACTTCAGTCACAACGGCTACGTAGCATGATGCGGCTCACTTTCCCCCAGGGGCATATATATCATGTCGACGTTGATATCACGCAGCAGGGCGGAGTTGGGCTGACCGACATGCTACGAATTAGCGTGGCCAGCGTACATACAGGCGAGCAACCACATCGTGGTCCTGCTAACACCAGAAACTGCTGCTGCAGTCGCACTGCTTCGTGAGGCATCAAATGGGTCAGAACCTCCATTCAACACTCTCCGATCGGGCCTCTCTGTCATGAGACCAAACGCAGAGGAAGGGCAACATGGGCAAGCGCGAAGTGGAAGGTCATTAGCTGGGCATGGCTATTGGTGCCTGGTACGATACCAACACAGACCCGTATGGCTCGACCGAAGCCCAGCCATCGGTTTCACAAACGGCGATGAAGCGAATATATAACTTAATGGTCTACACACGAGTCTGAGGGCCATCCGATGGTCTTTCCACACAGAAGCCACTGCAGGCTCCAAAGAATAAAGTAAGCAACGATGATGGCTCGTGAAACAACACCTGGCGCACTTTCTAAAACAAGTTGACTCGAGTACAGCAGCTCAGTTGCGAGCAAGCTTGAAATGCGTGATCCAGCATGCAGCATGTACCAAGTTCAATCTGTGGTCTTGGGGGCGCCTGTGTAGATCGATGCCGCCGACTATGCGCTCCGTACCTAGAAGCCGGAAGGCCCGGCAGCTTACCGTATAATAAACATCCCTGGTCATGGCATCATTCGGGGTGAAGCTTGCAAATTTCGGCTCGGTACGGGAGAGTCAGGGGTTGGAACTGGGCTGTCACTTTAAAGCTGGCCGGTTCCACCACATGCCAGGGCAATGCAATATCGCGGGGAACCTGGTCCCCGGCGATCCAACCCCACGGGGTCGAGATCGCGAGCCGAGTTGCAAATCGCGAAATACCCGATAGGTATGAACGGATCGCTGGGTATATAAGAGGTGGAGGTGGGATGCCGGCTCTGTCTGTCCTTGGCGGTTATGGCATCGCCGCATCACGATCCCGGTTTCCACGAGTAAGCCGACCTCATCGAAGCCATGCTGGGGAGGACGTCTGTACTGCCGGCCGTAGCTGGGCTATGCCTGGCTGCGTCTGCAACAGCTTTGCCCCGTCCCAACGATGTCCGTCATGGCCCGTATGACCCGCGACGACGGCGGCGGCGAGGTGGTGGTGGCGGGCGCGCTGGGCTACCGCACGGGGCCGACCGACTACGCGTACCGCCCGGGCGCGCACGGCTACCTGTGGCACGCGGACAACCAGCAGGCGGCGAGCAGCACCTACTTCTTCCCGCTGGGGTTCGACGCCGGCGACCACACGGTCCGGGGCTACACGTGCCCGGCGCGGGTGCGGATCCCGCTGGCCGCGAGCGCCGCGTCGTCGTCGCCGCCGGCGCCCGTGCCGCCGTTCCAGCTGGACTGCCGCGTGCGCAACTGGCGCTCGGTGGTGGTGGCCGCGTACCGCCCGCCGCGGCCCGCCCGCCGCCCCCCCCCCCCCCCCCCCCCCCCCCCCGACGGCGTCCTCGCCTTCCCCCGTCTTCCAGCGCACGGACAACCTGGGGCCGACGCGGAACGCGGGGCCGCGGCTCGACGGGCCGCTGCGGGTCGCGGTCACCTTCGCGGACGCGGACGGCGGGGGTACGCGCGAGTACGCCTGGGCGCCCAGCAACGTCATCAGCTGGTCGCCGCGGAAGATCGCGCTGGACGTCGGCGTGGGCCGCGCCGTCGCGCGCATCGAGCTCAGTAGCAACGCCAGCAATGGGTGCTACGGTACCATGGTCGAGCCGCGGAAGGAGGAGCAGGGGGACGCGGATAGTCGCGGCGGCGGCGGCGGCGGCGGCAGGAGTCGGTACGGCGCCGTGGTGCTGGGGGAGTTCACCGAGCAGCCCAAGGCGCAGTTGTATGTTTATCAGTAGGAGGTACCTAAGACAGACAAGACAGGTGAGATTACTTGTAGTGCCCGGTCATTCTGCCACCCGTCATCCCATGCCTCATCGGCAAATTGGTGGCACAGGAAGACAAATGCGACCCTGCCTCATCCACTTGACGGTAGGATGCAGAGCAGTTATCCAGTGGCCAACAACTATTGCAAGGGAATAATAAGATTCCTTGTGAATCTAGTCACGGGAACAACTAACCAATGTCTTAGGAAGGGAAGGCACGCAAATATATTCGGAGAAACAAGAACCATTACAGCCTCTGGGCCGTTGTCGTCAAAGGACCGCTTGCTCGTGTACCAAATCAGCGTCGCCGCCCGTCACCCTGTCATGTATAAACCAGATCCCTGTTCGTGGGTGCCTCACACCACGACCCGCCAAGCCGGAAAGCAGAACTCGCTATCGTGCTCCTCGCTTCTTTATCCAGGTCTATCTCGGCTCTTCATCAGTAGGTTTATCCGCAAGACGTTTCATACGTTCGTTCGTTTCGTTTAAGCCCCTGCCACCATGTATCCGCTGTGTTCGAGCAAGCTGCTGGATGCGACGAAGCTGAATCCGCCAAAGGGGTCTTCCTTAAAGTCGCCCTTGGGCGAGAGTCCGGTCAGTGGGTCCTTTGAGGAAAGCATGGGGCTGAGCGAAAGTTCGGTGAACTCAGGAGCGAAGTTCTCCGCGAGTTCCGGGTCGGTGATCATGGGTTGGATGGGCGGCTCCATCTCGCGTGCCTCGAGCTTCTTCCAGTCGATCTTCTTGAAAAACCGATGCTTCTTGATCGTCTGCAGATCCTTGGGCATGTTCGATCCGAGGCGCTTGGCGGGCTCCTTCTTGAGCAGTCGGAGCAGAAGGTCTCTCGCATCGGGACCCAAAAAGTAGGGGAGGGTCAGCTTCTGCTTCACAATGTTGTTCTGGATCTTGGCGTTGTTGCCGCCGCGGAAGGGCGGGTTGCCAGTCATCAGGTCATATCCGAGCGCGCCCAAAGACCACCAATCAACAGCTTTGCCGTACCTCTGGCCAAGAACAACCTCGGGGGCCATGTACTCGACAGTGCCCAAAATGGACTTGCAGCTGTCGTCGTCGTCCACGGCTACCTTCGATAGGCCGAAATCCGTGAGAAGCAGGTGCCCCTGGGCATCCAAGAGACAGTTCTCCGGCTTCAAGTCACGATAAACCACGCCGAGATGCTCGTGTAGGTGTGCGAGAGCGAGGACCATCTCTGCCATGTAGAAGGCTGCAGTCGACTCGGGGAACATCTTCTCGGTGTTCAGATGGGTGAAAAGCTCGCCGCCCTGTCCATACTCGAGAATTAAGTAGAGTTTCTCGTGGTCCTGGAAAGCATAGAACAGCTTGACCACGAACGGGTGTCGGTTCACCGACTCGAGGATCTGGCGCTCGGTCTTTGTCTGCTCGACCAGCTTCTTGTGCACGACGACGGATGCCTTCTTAAACTGCTTCTGCGCGTAGAGACGGCCGCTGGATCGCTGCTTGACAAGGAGAACCGTGCCATAGGTGCCCTTTCCGAGACATCGTAGGGGCTCGAAGTCGTCTGCCTCCATCTTGCGAGGGACCAGGCCGCCCTCGATAACACCCAGCTTCGGCTTCTCGCGGACGCTCTCGCTGACAAAGTCATTCTCCAGTTGAACCTCGTAAGCCATGGAGCCATTGTCGGAGACATCATCATCGCTGCGGGCGGTCTGGTTGGTAGAGGTGCTCATGCACCGGCGGCGGCTGCTGCTACGGGTGCGACTCAGCAAAGTGCTGGCACGCGAGTTGTCGAGGCTCAAAGGATCGAGTGTCAAGCGCAGCTTCGCAATGCCGCCGACCGCGGGCGAGTGCGATTTGTTGGCGCGCAGGACTGGGCTGCAGTTGGCGCTGACGACATCGTCGATCTTGTGCGGACGGCCGCGGCGAGCCGAGAGAGGCGGAGTAGCGCAGAAGTCGGAGTCATCGTCGCCCGAAGCAACAGACGTGGGCGCGAAACCGCGGACGGTCGTCAGCGCTGGGGCAGCCGGTGGCAGCATGGTGGAAGATGTAGTGGAGTCGTCGTCGTTGTCGCGAACAATCTGCGGGAGGGTTGAGGGTTTCGTAAATGTGCCGATATATATAGGTCTATCGTGCTATGTTGGTGGTGAATTCAGTCTTCGTCTTCGCGTGTCGCGTGTCAGAGAACGTCAACCCGCCCCGATTCAAGGTAGGCGGGTGCCGCGTCGGCGCTCAGCGTCAGCGCGAGCTTCGCAGAGGTAATCGAAGAATGCTGGGCGGACGGCGGGGTCGCGCATCGGGATGTGGTGGGAAAACGAGAGAAAGCTGTCGTGGTGCTGTTGCTGATGCATTGGCAGACGGAGTCGGTCACTGGCGAAGTCGAAGCTGTTGATTTGCGAGGTCACCGAATGGTGGTGGTGGTGGTGGGAGAAGAAGGGAAAGAGAATCAATCAGGAAGGGAGGAATAGGTAAAGAAAGTGATCGCTGGTGGGTGGACAGATCAGGAATTACAATGGGACCAGGTTAGGCGGGAACGGGCATGCCCGAGCCACTGACCACTGCCCAGTCGGCGGTGTCTTATTACGCTGCCACCACTGTCGCGACGGCGGTTTGGGCCCTGCTGAGCCAGAATGCACCAATCAGAAAATTTCACGAGCCAGCAGCCGTGAGCCGAAAAGTGGAAGAGGTCGGGGCTGAACGATCAGCCGCCTGCGCTCCGTGAGAACCGTGAAGCTCCACTAATCGCTCGTCACCAAAGACGGCAACTGACATCGCATTTGCATTTTGCACGCGTCCGCAACCAACGACTGTCCGGCCAACCCGCTCCACTCCAACCCCCCCAAAGCGTTCTAACCGTATGAGGCCATAGCATTATCTGGGGAATTGGGGCGTCGCAACATCGCCCCTGAGCGTCCTTTCCAGTTCCCTTTTTGGTCCTGGCCATCCTTCCATCGTATTACATCCATCTGTCGCACCGAGATGACTTCATGCCTCGTATTGGCCTTGACTCCAGAGAGCTAGAAGCCCGGCTACTCCCCTCTCTCTTTCAGTGATCGTTGTCGCTGCCATGGAGACTCTTGCTACGTATGCTGTCGTCCCTTTTCAGCGTGCCGCGCGGATAGAGTTTTCATTACGACCTTCCTAACGGAGCAGACATTGATTTCCCCTTTCAGAGACACGGGGCCAGGAAACACCACCTGATGAGCATGGAGCTCGCACTTGGGTCTTTCAAGTGCTAGTTGGTAGGCGTGTGAGCTGTTATATTAACCATAAGGTAGCCCATGCTATGCGACAGCAGCCTTCAAGGCCTATTGATCCGAAAACCCTTTCGAGTACCGTTTGTTGAAAGTCACATATGGAATAGGTACTACTACACGTATCACGCTGAATGAATTACTTAGGTAAGCTGGCAGAGAAAGACTACCCCATGGGAGGTATCGAACAGTCTCTGTGGGTGGCGAGTGGTCTACAACCAAGTTCCTGCATAGAGTGTGTGCATAAGGTAGAGTATTGGGCGATTGACAGGTATTGTACTACATACCCTATTATCGTCTGGCTATGTCCTTGTCGAACGAACCAGTCAGGTTGTATAACTTGTCTGCCTGTCAGCTGACCCGCAGGCGAGTTTTGACCCATGATGGTGGTTTCATTTCTCACAATCGCAAAAGGGCACCGAAATAACACACATTGCAGTCAGAAGCGAGCGTAAACACCACTGGATCGTTCACTCCGCGACTGATAACTTGGCTTGTTGGATGTTGTTCAGATAACATTACACGTACCTACGTCAACGAAATGCCCAATCTACGGAACGACAAATTGCTATGGCCCCGACGACCTTCTGCAGCGCGATATTACCCTTGCTACCTTACATCTATCGTTGGCATTCACACAACTTGCAATATGGGGTCAAGATTGATGTAGAGAAAGCATGTCGTTTATATTGGGTACAGAGTGGGGGGATGTGGCTTATCTTCTCCTATCGTTAATAACGGTCGCGACTACCGCCGCAATTTCAGCAGGGACCGCTGCTGCCAGTCGCGCTGCTGGCAACCTCAGGATGCCACCGACATTCGCTACGACGACAACGTCTCGTAGAGACTGTGCGCCTTCGCTCCGCCGACGCTACACCAACCTCAGTTTAGCACTCGGCAAGTTGGCGAACCGAAGATGGCAAGCCATGTCCAACCTTTCCCACCGCGCTTGTTATCCGCAGACGAGAAGGGTGGCCATCGCAAGCTGTTAGAGCTCCCGACATCGCTAAACAGGTGAGTATATTTACCTTCAATACTCCCAGCCTTGACGGCCGGTTGAACTCCGCTTATATCGTGCGAAGCTCTATCAAAATCACATCTCATCCGAAAAGCCAGGAAGGCAAACGAAGAACCACGACTGAAACTACCAACGACGTATCCAACAACATCTAGGCCGCGAGGTCCCATACCCATGTGTTGGGATATCGAAGTCCAGGCCCTTTGCGGTTCCTGCGGGAGGCCCTTGGACGGCCAGACCGCGAACGTTCAACTGCAATGCGAGACCATGCGAACCCTGGGCAGGTGCATAAATGAAAGCACCAAATCATCATACGAACGGCCCCGCGGCAACGAACATAAAATCAAAACCCTAGACGGACTCTGCGAGCCCTGCATCGAAATTGTTCTGGCTTTCCGATTCCCTGGCTCCACATCTGCATCTTCCGAGGAAGAAAACGGCGACGAAGAAGACGCCGACGAAGAATATACCGACGAGGAATATACCGACGAAAGCGAGGAAAGAGACGATGATGGTGAGGATGCGGCAAAAGAACTGAAGAAAGGACTGAAGAGAAAGGAACGGAAGGAAGAACGAGCCCAAAGCAAGGCTGCCGGGAAGAAAAGTAAGCGCGAACTCGAGCGGGAACGGCTGCAGGAGCAGACGTGGGTGGCCATCTGTGCGACACTGGAGAAGTATGATAGTGTCATCCAATGGGATGAGAGAGGCTTGTACCTAGAAGGCATGGAATTTGAGTCAGTCTAATGGTTACGACCAGCACTCTTCACTTATCTATCTCTTTGATCTTTCGAAGCTTCCTGGGCGATACTGTTTCTCGAGCAGTTAGGACAACGGTCGGTCTCCGGTCCGGCTTCTCCTTCAAGTTCCTATCGTCTAGGTACTGCTGGTTTTCTTGAGTCGCCGTCCTACGGGCTACACGGAGGACTGGGCTTCCAGTCAGCACCATGTTGGCAGTCTTCTCCCGTCGATCTGTCCCGCTTAAAGAGGAACAGACACCATTATCACTGCGTTCTTCCTACCTAACACAAAGAGAGCCTCAGACTCTGCTCTCATCCAACGATACACCACATCGGAACCAGCACGTATGATGCGTGCTACTACCTGCTCGCTCCTGGCTGCAGAGGTTGACGGGTATCTTCCTTCGCGGCGAGCGTCATCCAACACGCCTGTAACCAACAAGAAGAACGTCGCTGTACAGAAACAACGCTGTAGCCACAAGTTTGCACCTCGAGGCTTGAAGACGCAGTTCCTTCACAGCGGAACAATTTCGTCGATCGCCCAACCCAACGGTCTTTTCCCGGCTGCCCGTGACAGTCTTGTCCGTCGTGTACCTGCGGGTAGAACACCAGCCTGTTGTTGGTGGCTCGAAGCTGGTGTCGGCATCTTCTCTTCTCACCATGCGCAGAATGCTGATACGATAGGGGGCAAGCGTATCGAGGCTCATATCACTCCCAGGCAAGTGAAACAGGGCAGACGTTGAACCGGACTCGCGTCCCCCAGCCACGTGGCCGGCATCAACAGGTGACCGGCGGCTCAGGTCCAAACTCTTGACGCGCAATCGCCATCAGCCCTACCAAGGTCCCAGTGCTCCTCGCTCGCTTGGGATAGAGCCCGACGCGCGTCAGCCCTCCTCCAGTAACACACACATGCAACGTCGAGGCGGTGACGGGTAGGACGTCAACCCCGCTCGCTACGAATGCAAGTAGGCAGTCCCTGGTAACCATCTCGAATTGCTCCTGCGTTGGGCTGAAATTTCACAGCAACATGGCCATGGTGAACAGCTGAGAATTCGAGAAACTCTGCCCATTCTATCGAAACCCTTCCTAAAGCGGCAACTGAGATGGGATCGCGGTCGATCATCTTGGCATTCGCGGGGGCGGAGCACGGTATGGTCATCGCCGCCCTAGGAAGGTAACTTAGGTAGATCTGAGCTTACACAGGCGTTGTGGGCATCGTGTGAAGGGTCCAACGGTTGTCTGTTCGTAAGTAGATAAGTACGTATGATGAAGAGGAAGTGAATGGGACGACTTTGAGTTCAGCATCAAGGTGCGCCAGTTTACAGCTTTGTTCGACGTCACGTACGACTTCGCTGTCATAAGGTACATGAAGTGCCATCCACACTATTTTCCCAGAGAACTTGGCATCTAGAATTAAGTACCGACAGACGCATCCCTGTCGCATGTACATCAAGCTCCTCTGCCGTGGAGAATAGACTGCGCTGTCGGGTCCATGCATACACACCCGACGGCATCTCGATGTGTGCAACCCTCCGACGACGCACCCGTCTCACGGCTCCGGTGGTTTATCTGCAACAGATCTGTGGCGCCCCGAAGTCAAAAAAACATGCTGGTTTCCGCGAACTACGCCTCCTCGCTTGCGTAAGATCGATAGCGTGCCTCCTCGGCGCTAATTGGCTACCAAGGCCATTCCCGATCCCACGCTGGCTTCCAATAGGATGTGGTAAGGTGTCTCTGATTCGTGGCCAGTGCCCTCTATGACTTGATACAGTGGTTACCCTAGATACTGCATACGATTCGGGCAGGCCTTCAATATGCAGTTTCTAGAACTTATGCAGTTTCTAGAAAGCACGTGACTAGGGCCCACCCTACTTGTCAGCTCTATTTCCTACTAAAAATGGGTGCGTATAGGAGCAGGGTGCCAGCGACAACCTGGTATAAGAAAAGAAAAGGTGCGGCGGCGTTGTTGGTGATATGTATATAAGCAGGTAAGATATGCGACCCGGTGAAGGGTAAAAATCTGGCTTGCCGAAAGCTAACTAGGCTAAGCACAAGCCTAAAATATAAGGGGGAATGGTTAGCCGCACTAAAATTTAACCCTTGCAACTGCATATCTATGAAAAGTATATGCAATATACAGTTTATGCAGTTTCTAGCAAATCTCCCATACAAAAAGATTCGGGACCTGGACAAATATGCAGTATCCCTAGTTTATGCAGTATGGGGTGTATGCAGTAACTAGGGTAACTACTGTAGTCCGCATCGCCAGGCCGCATTGGCCTTGCATATGCCAGCAGGTACGTACCGTACGTAGATCTGGGCCAGATGCTACCTATCGTCCAATCGTCACGACGGTATCTGGTGTTTCGTCCCTCGTGTATCGTGCGTTATTACGACTCAGCGTCTGTCTATCATCAACCCGACGATGACCACGTCAGAAATTGAGGCACGGCGCCATGCCCACTGGGCTCTCCATCAACCTTGGAAGTCGAAGTAGGGCCAAGAAACCCAAAGTCCGAAAGGCGGCACCGGCACCTGGGGGGATCCCAGATTGCCTATCCGGACCCCCAAAGCCTCCCGGCCCGCCATACAGCAGCGCGGCGCGGCGCGATGGGATGGGATGATGAATGGGACGATGATTTTCGGTATAGAGTTCTGGCTTGAAAGCAGGCTATAGTACCCCGGTAGGGTTGAATATAATACCAACCTATAACCACGGCACTGCGCCGCCGTCATGGATAGCACACGCGCTTCTGGGTCCATCGAAAACTTACCGTATACCTACTTAAAGTACCTACCTACCTACTACCCCCGAAATCTCCTGCCATCCGTCCGTCCATCAACAAAGCCAAGGTACCTTACCTTACGCGAGCCCAAGTGCCGACCCAATCTCGCGGGTGTCTCGGGTGGGCGATTCGTCCAAACCTAATCCGTGGGTCGTGGGTGCCACCTCTCATACATATCAAAAACACCAGATCGCCTGTCTTACCTCACACGAGAGTCTAAGTCAGACGAGATCGACGACGAGGTGAGCACCGTAGGTAAGATCCACCTATCCATCCCATCACAAGCCGTGGTGCGCGTAGGTGAACTCGGCTGATCCCAACGGGTACGTAGAATAAGCACCCACCGCGGACTGGCGCGCGGAGCCGGCACATCTCTCTCTCTCCATATCTGTCTTCCGAGACATATATAAGTGGCTACCGTTCCGAACCGCACGCGTGCGGTGCCTACCTCAAGTTCTAGACCGCGCTGGAATTCCCGCGACACGCCTGTACCGGATCGCGAGGTCTGAGATTTGGGTGGGGGTGTGATAACCACCACCACTACAGCGCACCGCGGGCGTCAACCGATTTGTTTTCGACAGCAACAACCGTTTTCGAGGCGGAACCAAGGAACCAGAATCGTCTTTGCTGCCGAATAGCTAGCTTCAGACCCGTCGATGTTGACGATGATGACGATGACGATGCAGGCCCTCAAAGCCCTCGCGGCGCTGTGTGAGTGCCCTCACGCAAACACTCCCACTGTGTGCTCTTGTCGCCCATGGCCCAACCCATGCTGCCCTCGAGCCAACACTGACTGACCGACTGACTGACCGACTGACTGACCACCCGCACAGCCGCGCTCCCGCTCGCCCTCTCCTCGCCCGCCTCGCACTGCCCGACCGACAACGTGTGCTACCAGGTAGGGGTACCGTCGGCCTCGGCCGCGAGCGGCAGCGGGGACATCTACCTGCAGCTCTCGGCGCCGACGTCGTACGCGTGGGTGGCGCTGGGGACGGGGACGCAGATGGCCGGCGCCGACATGTTCGTGCTGTACGCGGACGGGGCGGGCAACGTGACGGTGTCGCCGCGCCGGGGCACCGGGCACGTGGAGCCGGCCGTCAGCGCGCAGACGCGGCTGACGCGGCTGGCCGGCAGCGGCGTGGCCGGCGGCCGCATGCTGGCCAACGTCCGCTGCGCCGGCTGCGCCGCCGGGGACGGCGGCGGCCTCGACCTGGCCGCCTCCCGCACCGACTGGATCGCCGCGTGGAAGCAGGGCGGCGCCGTCGACTCCGCCGACGCCGACGCCGCCCTCGCCCGCCACGACGCCCACGCCGCCTGGCAGTTCGACCTGACGAGCGCGACGGTCGCGGACGACGACGCCAACCCCTTCGTGGACGACGGCAGCGGTAGCAGCGGCAGCAGCACCGGGTCCGGCTCCTCCGGGTCCGGAGACGGCGGCAGCCAAGGCGGTTCGTCGGGGTCCGGCTCGGGCTCGGGCTCCTCGGGCGTCGTGGGCGACGGCAGCGGCAACGTGCCGGCGTGGGTGAGGGAGATCCCGGGCCTCGCCTCGGCGCACGGCTGGCTCATGGCCGTCGTCATGGTGCTGCTGTACCCGCTGGGCTCGACGCTGATGCCGCTGTTCGGCAAGTGGTGGCTGCACGGCGCCTGGCAGCTCGTCGCCTTCCTCGCCATGTGGGCCGGCTTCGGCCTGGGCGTCGTCCTGGCCCAGCGGACCGGTTATGTGAGTGTCTCCTCCCTCTGCCGAGGTCCTGGGGTCAAGCGGTACGGCCTCTGCCGGCCTGGCACCCACGTCTTGGTTGAAAGAAGCCAGAAGCACCGGCTGACTGATAGCGCGTTAGGATTTCCACACCCATCACACCACTTTCGGTACCGTCATCGTGGCACTCTTCGGTCTCCAGCCCGTGGGCGGGTACCTGCACCACTTGCACTATGTCAAGCACCGGCAGCGCGGTGCCATCTCATACGGACATATCTGGTACGGACGTGCCCTGATGATCATGGGCATTGTCAACGGCGGGTTGGGGTTGAAGCTTGCAGACCCCGGCCGCAGTTACGTTGTCGCATATTCCGTCGTTGCCGCCATCGTCTTCGCGCTATATGCTGCTGGCGCGCTGATGGGCATAGCGAAGAGGCGCCGAGCCCCCAATCAGCCGTCGACGAAGCACAACGTGGTCGTGGTATAGTCCTCCCATCAGGCGGGCAGGAAAAGTATGCTGTGGGGAATAGAAGGACACGGGGTAAAGTGAACTCAGAAGGACGGGATGGCATACGGAGTCCAGGGGGTGTTCTTCTCGGAATGACAAAATGAGGTTTGGTGGGTTTACAAGCACGGGGACGGGTATACCAGTACATGACCAGCAATGATAGCGCTATGCCAGTATTCTTCGAACAATCCAAACGCAAGAACCACATGTTTCCTTGCGAGTATTTCAAGTGGTCCTTGAGGGAGTGGGTGAACCGTGTTCTTCCCAATCTCATCCAAGCCGGTGATACCTCGCCAACAAGGCTTCCTGGGGTACAGTTGCATGTTTCACAGCCTGATCCATTGTCAGTTCTGAGTTTTCCATGGGCAGCAATACTTACTCGCTGCGCAAAATAGCTAAGCTCTGCCCTTAAGACCTTTCAACGCCTCATAGTGCCCAAGGGGCTAAATTTGAGGTTGATAGCCAGCTAGACAAACTCGACATGGTGAACGAACGAGAGCTGTATCGCTTCTGTATGTGGTTATTAGCATCGGCAACGCCATTCTGATCGTCACAGTCATGTCTTGACCAGCGTTCTGGTCCTGGCGTGGTTGCTGACTGGATAGTCACAGTCTCACTATACTCCATGCCCCTACCCTCCATGGGGCGTCCGCCGCCGCCGACGGCGGCCCAGAAGAGAACAGCAAGTCTACTTGATCGTCAATTCACCTATGCGCGGTCACCACTCTGACCGACGATGGACGTATCGCGCAAATGGGCGAGCTGAAAGGCATGCTCTTAAACCGCTTCGGTGCCATAACCCAGAAAACCCTCATGGAAGCAGAGTGTCCCAAAGCTACTAATAGAGCTGCCCTGCGAGCGTTGGGACTGTTCCTCGTGAGTATGCCTTGCACCGGCGAAGCGCTCCGCTAAGGCCGCGAGCCAGCTCACAAGCCGCCATGGCATGGACGGGCAGGGCCCGTGGCTGCTCACGGGGCTCGCCGGCCGCCTGGCCCAGGTAATGGGGCTGCGGACGGACGCCGTCGCCATCGACGCGTGCGAGGCGAGGCGAGGCTCGACGCCGTACTGCGGCCCTGCGACCTGTCGGCGGTCGGGGATGCTGCCGGTGAGGCTTGTCCCTGACTGGAGGCACAAGGCGAAGGGGCGCTAAGGACGGGGATGAATGTGGATTTCTCGCAGTTCTCAACGGGTGACCTGGGGGTCGGGTGGGCGCTGAATGAGCATGGGTAGGATGTGAATCATACCTCATGTACTGGGTTCTGGTAGACCATTCGTTCCAGGGCGCCGTATCTCTCCTGCTGTCGGCATCAGCATGTTTCTTGCAATAAACTGGCGGCGGTATGCCGGTTCCTTTCATGTGTGCGATATATTTTCTCTCGCCAAAGTTGGTCGGGGATTTTCCTTTCGTCGAGTCCATTTCGTCCCATCTTAAGCAGTGACGAGCGGAAAAGGGAGGCAAGCAGGAGTAATTAACGGGCAGAACATCACCGCCAAGGTGTTTGCAGTCAGGCAAACCGGTAGCAGCTGATTTATCGGTGTTATTGCCATACCTTTCCGTCAGAGCGACTCAGTTCCCGTTCTGTGTTACTCGGGTGTACTGATGTTCGTGACGGCGAGTCCTCAGCCAGCGAGAGAGAAGCGATGCTGTTTCGCGAAAGGACAAAACATGGCCTCTCGCTGCACTGTGCGGCCTATTTATAAACCTCTTGCGGTCTCAGTCAGCTCCATTGTCGTTGTTAGACCATACACCTTCCTCGAAAACCCGCCGATACTCGTCTCAGAGCTCGGTCTAAGCCCGTCCTTGCAGCATGAAAGTATTTCAACCTTCCGCACACAGCGTCTGGAGCACTGAAGCTGACACCAGTACACTCCAGATCACCACTCTCCTCGTCGGTACCATCGTCTATGCAGGCGTGGTAGTAGCACATGAAAATCGGTACAGCTGCACGCTCGACGGGAACTCCCACCTCGACTGCAAGGGCCCCGGATTGACGGACTGGTGCGGCCAGTCCGGGAACACCTGCTGCACGAAAGACGCCGTCCTGCAGGTGGGCGACCACTATTATTGCGGCGAGGATAAGTGTCGGTGTCTGCCTGCGGCGTGATGCTAGGGGTGATAGGCAGAGGAGGGTTTCATGGGAAGTGTGAGGGATAATGGAGCGAATATTGGCTTGTTGGTGATGTCCGTAGCTGTTTTGGTGTTGATGACCACCCGCGTTGGTGCTCATATGCGCGTCTCCCATAGGTATTGATGACAACGTCTTCGAAGGACTTCTTGTGCACAGGTTCATCAACTTGGTTTCATCGTCACGTTAGCTCGGCTCTCTCGCTCGTAGCCTTGAATTGCTACCCAGGTACGGTGTAGAACTCGTGTATTGGACTAGTTATTGGTTTGGCAGTCGCGGAGTTAGTAGTGACGGAAAGGAGATGATATGAGGTAGTAAAAAGGCAGAGTGACCAAAGTTGAAGACCTGGGTACAGTGCCAGATACCGTCGATACAATATCTGCACGTGATGTGGGGAATTGAAGGACAGGCTAAATGTGGGACCTAGGCGGGTGCAGGTACTCCACTGGCCCGCCAAGAACGCTTCTCTTCATTCCTCACTGCATCGTGCGAAGGTAACCGGCTAACCCAGCCGCGTCCACATCGCCAAAAGTCGGCATCGACACCCTCATCGTCGCGCTCCAGCTTTTAGCTTAGTACAAGGTATCTGCGAAACCCCACCCCGCCCGCCGCCCATTGGCCCTCGCCCCGCTGTCGTCGTTTGTCACCACTCCCCCGAGTGACTGACTGGGCGATCACCACCATCGCATGCTCGATTCACGCGCACGCGCGCAGTACTTCGCCCGCCTGAGCTTTGCGACGGGTAGTACCAAAGCTGTGGAACGTGCAGCTACAGGGGCAACACGGCAACCCAACGAGTGCCGCAGTACAGCCGCCGGTGACTTTGCGGTGATCTGACGGCACATTCCCGTACTCTTACTATTCCTTGGCCTGTCGCAGCGTACTCGCGCAAACTCCAATTATGGGACGCAGACCTGGACGCGCCGCTGCGAAGCGCGCCGCTGCGAAACTCGGTACGATACTCTTTGATGATCTCGATGCTTGTTCAGGCCTTTGAGCATTGGCTAACTCGTACCGCCACCTCCAGAGAGCACACCACGAACTTTTGAGGGCATAGAGGACGACGCGATGCCTGATGCAGACGCTTTCGAAGGCGAGGCCCAGCCTGAGGCCGGAGAACAAGACAACGAGGAGTCGGCCGGTGAACCTGAGGAGAACCAAGAATCCGATGGCCCCTCTGCCAAATCGCCTTCGCCTGTCCCGCAGCCTGTCATCCGACGGAGACGTCTTGGCCGCCCTCCTAAGAACCGCCCGCCCGATTGGGACAGCCTGCCCCTCGAACTGCCCAATCGCGATCCCAATGAGACGCCTAGACGCCGCGGCCGAGGAGGCTATAGAGGTCGTGGTGGTCGCAAGGGCGCTCCCTACCAACCCACCCAGCAAGCCATAGATAAGGAAGGCAATGTTATTGATATTGTCGACGATGAGCTGGCTCTACCCGAGGACCCCGAGGGCGAGACGAAGGTCGACAAGATGGGTCATCTGCAAGGAGGACGCGAGTACCGCTGCCGAACCTTCACCGTCGCTGGACGTGGCGACCGACTTTACATGTTGTCCACCGAGCCTGCCCGATGCGTGGGTTTCCGAGATTCGTACCTCTTCTTCACCAAGCACAAGCGCCTCTACAAGATCATCGTTGACGACGAGGAGAAGCGGGACATGATAGAGCGCGAAATCATTCCGCATTCCTACAAGGGCCGGGCGATAGGTATCGTGACGGCGCGTTCGGTTTTTCGGGAGTTTGGTGCCTTGATCGTGGTCGGTGGCAAGAGGATCATCGACGATTACGAGGTTGCGAAGGCGCGTGCGGAGGGCGTTGTTGAGGGAGAGATTGCCGATCCCAACGATAGATACGTTGAAGGCGAAGAGTACAACAAAAACCAGTATGTGGCTTGGCACGGCGCAAGTCAGGTCTATCACTCTGGCCAGCCGTCCCTGCCAGCCCAGAATGGCAAGGTCGACATCAAGAAGAGACGGGTAAACGTCACGGATGTGAACTGGCAGCTGGAGCATGCCCGAGAGGCGAGGTACGTTTGTGGGTTTCTGCCGCCTATCTGCCGTACTAACTGTTTTTGCAGCCGGTTCAACGCGGAAATTGCCGCCATCCGTCGCCATAATCAGAACGGTGTTTATGATGTACACACCAACATGATGCAGTACCCAGCAACCACCCAGCCCACGTACGCGCGCATCGAACAGGTGGCAGATTCTTCCGCCCCGACCGAGAGCACGCGCTTCCCGCCGCTGGATCCCAAGATCCCGCGCAACTTCACCGTCGTCGACACCTACATGGAGACGCCGCCGACTGGCATCTCGGCCGCCGTCTACGAGAAGCGCGAAGTCCCTGTCTTTCTGGCGGACTTCCAGGGCCTTGGCGCTGTCTCCAGCGATATACTGGACGATCTCCCGCCCGAGTGCCGCCAGGCTTTCGACAAGGCGGTCTCCGAAGAAAAGGCCTGGAAGTCGAAGTGGGGTCCCGAGAAGGTCATGGCGCACCGTCGTGCCCCGATTATTGATGCCTCCGTCGTGCCTTACAGCAAGGTATACGCCACGGTAAACCACTAAGCAGGTTGAGGGGCTCCTCGGAACTCCTAGCCAGGGTTCCGTCATGTCTGGCTCTGTCATGGAAATGACTACCGACATGTTTTCCAGCTCCAGTGGCCAACATCCTCCCAAATGAAGAAGCCACGATATCCAACACAAGGCCAAATTTACGGAACCGAGATCGGGTAATCATGTACGAATAATGCAGCTGAGTTGCGGCGTTCACCGGCCTTTTGGACGAAATCCCATGCAGGGGGGTGCAGAGAGGTTTCTCCCGCGGAATGACTGCTGGACTTCCCACGCTGAAGCCAGCAGGGGGCGTTGGGCTGGACTGGGCTTCTTTTGGCGCGTCACGTTCTTCCTTTGCTTAGACCGTAACCTAGATCCGGTGATCCCCCGATGCTTGCGGACTGTTGGGGTAATTCAGAGATTTTGCGCATGCCTTGAACTTCTTGTCGAAACTACGAAGGGTGATTGTTGATCTGACATCTAGTCTCGTTCAGGTTTTCTTGCGGGGATGACCCTCGGTTTAATGAAACTCGTCTATTCAATGAAAGTTAAGCACCGTAACTCTTGCTGGAGTGAGTGTAACCAGCATGGAGTAGTTACGTTCCCTGGTGACTTTTTATCCGCCTGCCCCATGCGAACCAAGTCTTCATTCGACGACGTATCCTTCTCGAAGCCATTCAAGGAAGTTGTCATATGGGTACACACCCACAGCCAACAGATTGGGGTCCATACCAGCCCGTACCGGGCCAAGGCCCAACACACTGTCAACATCCTATTGATAGATGGAGCGCTGCTGCAAGCGGCGAAGCAAGGATGAACCCACGTACCTAGCCGCCGACCAGTCCGAAGACCGTCGGGCATGGAGGCATCAGGCTTGTATAAAGAGAGGGTGCTTTCCCTGACCGGAATACAAGACAGAAAGTACAGCGGCTCATGGAAGACCATAGTCAATTATTGATTGAACTGAGCACATCACTCCAAGCCGTATTCCCCTTGTGGCAGTAGTCTTACTCGGGTGATATTTCCCATACCACTCGTTTCTAATCTGCGGTAAGCCTCAGTCTCGATACATCCCACGTAATCCGATCTAATAGGTTGCTCTGTTGCTCTAAATCTTTAGTCTCGACAGGAGTGACAGTAACTGTCAATTTGGGAATGGTTCTCTCAAGAAAACTTTGCGACGTCATCGTTGCCGTGATCTTGCGCATTGGGTGTCCAGGAAGCACAAGGGATGACTGTTTGTGCCAGAGTTTGTTATCAGACAGTAGGTCATCAATACGGTAGTTTTCGGCTGAAAACAGCTCTGCGGTTGAAAATTCGTTCATGGACTCGAGAAAGAGCAGCTTGTCCATCTCTTGCTGGCGTAAAAGGACGCACACATAGTCATACGCCTGGCTAATTTGCGAGGTGTCTTCCAAGTCGTGTTCATCTCGAGACGTACAGAGTGCCCGCCACGCAAGCACGCAAGTAGCATAATAGGGTTTGTAGAGGAAGACGAAGCCCATTCCCCCTACTTTGAAGTCTTGAAGTTGATAGTCCGTCAGATCAGGGGCTATGCGCTTAACGGTGCATTTCTCAGCATCAGGGTCAATGATTTCGTAGGCTCGTAGAGGAGGCAGCAATTCAGTCCTCAGTGGGACTTTGCGGGCTAGTTCGATTGTGACAATGGCAGTTTGAGCCTTGTTTGGGTCAATAGTGTAATCGGAGCCTAGCCTGGGCCTGATCATAAATGGCCACCGTTCTAGCCGCCGTTCCGGCTCCCATTCTGTCTCGTTATGGGGGAAATCAGGATCGATCGTGTAGAGCTTCGGAGACGCGCGGTAGTATTTTGACGAATGGGAATCATATCTGTGTAACTTTATCGCTAGCCTTGCTAGAGGCTTTGACGCGATTGAACAGTCTAGTACTGCTAGCACAGCGTGAGGTGCTGGATGGGGGGAGTCGCGTTCTCGCTGGAGGTTGATCAAGAGCATAGGAGCCTTCACTTCATTGCCAATGACGGCCATAGAGGGCAGTTGAGCCTGTGGATCAGGCTGGGTGATAGCACCAGTGTGGCCTGCTGTCCGGTCCAGTAGTATGGAGTTTCCATCCGCAAAAAAGTCAATGCTCTCTGCAAGACCTGGGAAGTACCCCGAACGACCGTCATGTAAGCCTCGCCATGCAAGAATAGACTGGTCGTTCGAAGTTTGGATGATCTCCTTTTGGAGACGGCTAAATGCCTTCTCCTCGCCTTCTCCGTACAGCAGAGGGAGGTTCACATCAAATAGGCCCAGGAGGCAGTAGGCTATGTCTTCTGGTCGCGTGGTCTCTCGCCGCCAAGCCCACGACATGATAGAAGCAGTTGAAAAGGTCCGTAGTACAGATCGCACTCCACGACGGTGCCTGTGGCGAAGGACAATTTCGGCTATGCCAGTTTCGCCGGCGATTTCCGCAGATAGTCGGGATTTGGTGCCAAAGCAGGTCCAATCTTCGTCATAGAATTCGACGTCGGACGGTGCGACTAGTTCCTGAAGAGTCCAACCTCTGGTAAACCACCTGGACCTTGTAAACCCAGAGTGTCCACACTCTTCTCTTCCAGGGGACCACGCCCTTACAGCAGTATTGGAGGCGATATCTGAGTCCGCATCCGAGTTTTCGCACGCTTCATCTACCAAGAAGATTGGATCTATGTCTGGTGAGTCGCCCGGTGAGAAACCCGGCGTGTCGTTCAATGAGCCCTTCGATATGCTACCTGCTCTAGCACCGCTGGAGTTTCGGTCAGGTCCGAAGACGTCGATGAGGTACGCGAGGCAAACTTCGGATTCCTGATACCATTTGAACATGGAGTTAATCGCTTCTGATAGCTCAGCGCTACTGTCTTTGTTGATACAGCAGGTGTCGATCCATATGTATTCGTAGCCTTTGGCTTTTGCAATCTTGCAACTTTTCAGCACTTTGAACGCGCCCTTTTTCTGGCGCCAGTCCGTCGAACCGGTGATGTCCAAGTACAGGATCTCTCCTTTGCCCCAAGTATGCGATAGAATAGCATACCGGGGCTTTTCGGTTCCGATGAACTCTTTGAGTTTCAAGGTGATGGTGGACAAGAGACGCATTGCTCGCGGAGTCGTCCCTCCTGACAAACTGAAAGAGTGGATGAATGTACTGGGTCCGTAAGAGTGGCGAGGTTCAGTACTCAACCTAGGTAGCAGTAGTAGTACTCGAATGAGGCAACAGAAGACAACGCGACCGGGGAAGGTTAAGGTGCGACTTGTATGCGTCGTGATGGTCTAACACGTGATCGTTTCATGAGGGGTAGGTAGTAGTGACCATGCATGCGGCTGACTACTCATAACACTGCCACACATAGTTAGCCTGACAAGGCTCAATACTCCTGCGTGTCTCTCGTCCTTCGGTCACCTTTGCAAGTCAAAATCCCCGGGAAGAAGAGACTAATAGAAGACTTTGACGTGCCGTAGCCGCACTCAGAGCGCCAACATGGACAATGCGGTCAGCATAGGGTGAATGCAAGCCGCACTTGGTCAGGCTACCAACGAGTTGACCGTCGTGGCAGCGAATCTGAATTTCGACTTCAGTTTGGTGAAGCTCGAGGCTCCTCCCGAATACCGACTCTTCAGCCAAGCTCTTACGAGAACTCGCAAATTCGAGGCAGAATCCGGCATCACGCACATCCTTGCCCGCCGACTCGGTGCATTATTCGAAGATGTCTGTCCGCGAACACCGAAGGTGAGCCATGTAGGGTTTCAAGATTGATTCTTGTTAACAACCCCCAGGTACCCTACGACTCGGCCGCCACGGACTCGCCATGTTGGTGTCGCCGTCTACACCCAAAGTCCGCGAGCTCTCTGTGGGTTCATGGCTGCAGGCTTTGAACCGCTTCAAAGGCGACGAGGAAGATTGGTTCGGGCACACACCTATGCATCTGACGTTTACGGATTGGAAGTTTCCTTTGTTGCGTCAAGATGCGGTCGGCCAGAGGAATGTCGATTCCAGTATCGTTGAAGCCGCCATCCAAGTACGAGACCGAGGGCAGTGGGTCGCCGATACCGACATCTTGCAGAGCCTTCGAAGCTCCCAGATAAAAAGACAAGCGGATTGACCTCAGTGCTCCCATAGCTGTTCAGGACCAGTGGATCGATCGTACGGTGATTGCATGGCCTTCAAGACTCGGGATCAGGTTATTGATACACCCGAAGGCGTTCTTGTCACCAAGTCACATGGGAATTGGGTCGCCCGGCTGGCACTTGCCTCGACGTTGGTCCAGCGTTCCGACACGTGATAGAATCCGGTTGAGCCCATATGAATCACGTGAAGCAGAGCTGTCCCACGGAAGAAGTTTGACTTCATCGGGATCGTCACGTCGATGTCAACCGTGCTGCCAAGAATGGAGCCTACCTGAGGTATCTAGAACGCTACGACCGTGCAGACAGGTCACGGAACGCGGGCAGGCCTGGAGGATGTCGAATCTTATTGAATTATTACTCATCCGTCATCCGACGGAAGGCGAAAGGCGGGCGGCGGGAACGCGCCAAGAAGGCTCGAGCGGCCAGCCCCGACCAGACCAGACCAGCCCCAACCGACGGCTTGGGTACCTGGGTACCATTGCATCATCGGACGGGCAGGACCATCTCCAGAAAATTGGAAATGCCCGGACAGGTTGGGTTGCCCTTTTTCCCAACCTTACGTACATATGTATGTACAGTAGACGGAGCCCCGAGAGAGCGGGCGCCACTTGCGACGGGTGTACTCCTCAACGGGGGTCCTGATGAAAAGGCAAGTGCATAAGGTAAGGTACTGTAGATGGCGAGTCCTCCGCAGCGGGGGACCGACCGACCGACCGACCGACCGACTGCTCACGATTGGGAAGCTCGTCACCTCTGCACCGGAGAACCGAGGCGACCCCCTCTCATCCCCCCATTCCCCCATTCAGCGGGCCCCCGCCGTGTACAGTTCTCAGGGATATCTTTTGTTAGCGCATACGCTTTACCTAACATAGCAACTGCACAGCGATCCTGTACCTCCCACCCAAATTTATATAGGAAGTACAAAACCAGCTGAAAAACCTTAGTATTACTAGTTAGGTTGCCTTTCCCGCCTGCGTTCTACCGCTTTAAGCGACGGCGAGGCCGCCTCTAAGCGGAATTACTAGGCATTTTGAAGGCTTGCTACGTTTATAGTAAATAGCAGCTGTGAGGCGTTAAAAATGGGCTTGCGAGGCAAAGAATTAATAAGTATAGTGTTAAAGCTGCAAAGGAAAACATGCAATAGCAATGGCAAGCACTAACGTGTGGCTGCCATGGGGGTTGCTATACTTCCCATACAAATCTGGGTGGGAGGTACAGGATCGCTATGCAGTTGCTACGTTGGGTAAAGCGCACGCGCTAACAAAAGATATCCTTGAGAACTGTAGTACAGTAGTACATATGTAGGGGTGCCATCTGACATCAGGAACGGAGGAGACGATCCATCTATCCATCCAGAAGGGCCCTACGTACCGTTGAGCCGTGTTCTTGAATCTTGCGTGCCCGAAGCAGGCAGGCAGGCGGGACTATCATCTATATACAGTACAGTATGTACCTTATTACCTACCTAGGCGCGTAGCTCCATTGGGCAAGCAAGCAAGCACACCGTTATATTGGGGCGATGGCGACAAGGCCACGGCATGATCTACCCTGACTATCTATGTATCGATCAGCGCGCCCACCTTCCCTCAGCAATCGATGACAGATCCCCCACCCCCTCCCCCCTCTCCGATCGACGACGCCGACGTGCAGTTGGAGGCAGCAGAAACCGGATGAGTCGCTGCGCAGATGCGTGTTCGGCGGCAAGCCAAACGCCGTACGGTTGGGGCACAGCGCTGGTGGCCGGCCACCTACCTACCCAAGGTAAGCCTAGGTAGGCACGAACGATGGCGCCCTGTACATATGTAGGAAGACCTGGACTCCGATTGCAGGCGAGTACGTACATGCGCGTGCCGGTACAGGAACAGCAACAGAGATACCTGGAAGCCACTCGCTCACGCACGCACGCATCTATTTGAGGCCCCATAGTGAAAGCGCGGTTTCTAGGCGTTGCACTGGGTAGGTAGGTATACTTACTAGGTAAGTAGGCAGCCAGAACCCGCCGGCGCACATGTGAGCCGCGGACTCGGGAATGCCTCAGCCCGGATTCGATGGGGGATGGATGGATGGATGGGTGAGTGGGTGGGTGAGATGGCGATGACGAGGAAGGATGGCGCGGAGCCCGTCTCGTGACCTCGTTCGTAGGTAGACGCGATGCTACTCAGCCCGGCTGCGGGCGCTGTCGTAATGTGGAGGGAAGCATTGTGTCCTTCGCCCGGGCTATACTCCGTCTAGACTCTAGAGCGAGGCACACACGAGCAGCATTGGAGAGGGGACGGGGAAAAAAAAAAAAAAAAAAAAAAGAACATGACTGCGCTAGATTGTGTCATGAGCCTCGCCGCGCCAGGAGCCCGGAGACGGAAACCGACAGCTCCCGGGCCGGCACGCCAGCAAGCAGCAAGTACCCCACGGAGTCGTCAGCCGGAAGGCGTGGGGGGGAAAGAAAGAGAGAAGGGAGCTGCGGCGAGCGTCCAGGCACCACCACCAGCGTCGAACGTAGGATCAGGGCGACGGATCCACGTCGAGGGCATCTTTGTCCGCGCCCGACCTTACGAGCCCGGGAATCCGTTCCACGGCTTACCGTCAGGGCGGACCCGAGGCTTTTTAGACTACGACGCAGAGCGTTCGCGAGAAGGAAACGGGAAAGCTAGCTGACTGTGCTCGTGAGCTGTCTGTCTGTCTGTCAAGTGACCACGAGAGAAGCAGCAGCAGCATCAAACCTCCAGCTCGCGAGCAAGCAAGCGGGATGGATGGGCATGGACATCTTGTTACATGCATACGGCAGGACTTTCGGCCGGTGGTTATCTAGAACCGCTGCAGAAGCAGAAGCGGGATCGGGTGCGCGCGCGCGCGTGTGTGGGAGGGCTGCCAATCGCAGACGACGCGGTAAGGCCCAGCGGCGCTACTGCAAGCTCTCTAACAAATTTTCGCCCATGCTGCTGCTTGGGTCTCGTGGTGTTTTGATTCCTTTCTTCTCCCGCGCCCCAGTGCCCCTGGAGACCGACAGACAGTCCGCGTCTGGCCGCCGCGGCGGGGTTTCGTTGACCAGAAGAAGAGTGATGAGCCATTAAAAAAACGTTCGCGCGGACCTCGATGGTTGCGGCCGAGGCGATATCGCCCCGGCTGTGGGTGGGTGCGCGGCACGTCGCTCTGGACGGGGAGGGGGCCGGGGGGGCATTCGCAGTAGAGTCACGGTCAGCTGCTTTACGAACGAACCTGTGGCATTGGCATTGGGCGAAGCCGCCACGCGAAGGATTTCCTTCGGCAGATGCTGTGGACGCATTTGCGTAGCAGCATGTCACGGGAGCTCGATGACCTTTGCTCAGAGAGGGAAGCAGGATGCTGTCGCCATACATCCACAGTGCTCCGTAGGTACCTACCGAATAAGGGGAGGCCAAGCCAGGCCATTGCCCCAACGAGTCTCGACAGACCGTTTTACATGCCGGATTCGACCACCTCGTGTTGCCGTGCACTAACAAGTGGTATGTGGTGTAAGGTAGGCCTTGCTCGTCCTGAGAGATACGACGACTAGAAGGTCGGTAAGACTGAGTCCGGACCCTGCTGCTTTCGAGTGCTTCAGCCATACCATTGGCACCCGTTAATGAGCGGTGCGCCGAGCTGACCACCAGACTTCGCAGCGCAAATGACACTGCAGAAGATAACGAGTTTGGGTATATCGCGGTGGCAGCCCACGTCAGCGGAAGATGTGACGGAGCCCGAGACCGCGACAGAGCCCGGCCGCGATGGAGCCGCTTAGAATGAGTCAATATGGCACGTGGTCGAGATGGCAGTCTGGCAGTCTATCGGAGCACGGGTGGCAGTATGGGAACGCGGACCGCCGCCTTGGATCCTTGGGTTGGAGGGGCAGGTACTCCGTATGGGCATCGCAAGGCCAATGATTCATGAAGAGGTACGGAGGAGGGGGATCGAGATGCCACGTTTGCGGTCAAACCTCCAACTGCAGCTGGAACATTGGCAGCTCCAGTGGAACGGAGGGCGAGCCAGCAAAGACGGAACCTCCTGGCCTTAGGTCCGATTGCGAGTGTGTGCGCGCGTGCGCCTGTATCGCCGCCGGGCCATGAGTTTGACGAGTCGCGTTTAATTCGTCGTGGACTTGCCAGCCAGCCAGTCCCGTTGAGCCTGGCACTCTCGCTTCTGCAGAGTCATCGGCTTGGGTGCGGAGAGGTGGGTGAGAGGGACAGTGAGGGGGAAAGGGAGACAGACAGACATGTCCTCCCACGCCCTCACCGCCATGTTAATAAGCGTGGCATGGCAGGGTGATGCCAAACCACTGTCAGAGAGTTCCGCCTCCCAGGAAGGACAGAGAAGGGCGAAACCACGACAGGTCGACGCCAGCAAATTCTCTGCTGATCATGCACAGAGTGAGAGTCGAGGCCGATGCAACCAAGACCCTCTTGGAGTCTGGGTAACGGATCGAAACGAGCTAATTGCAGCTGCTTGTTTCCTGATCGGGAAATCTCCCAAGTCCATGCGAGGAGCCAAGTCGCTCTCGGCATCCGGCACGCTCCAATGAAGCCGGCCGGTTTCGAGGTGGTGTCGGCAGCTGAGATCGTTATTCCACAGCCTCGTCGTCCGATGGTACATAGGGTAGGTGACTGTTGCGGTATGACTCTCGGTGACTCAGTCCTAATGAGATCAAGAATGCTCCGTCATCCGAGAACACGAGAAACATGCGCTCAGGCATCCTATGCCGTATGACATCTTCATACAACTGCTATCTGACGGCCCTGTGTTGTCGTTTCTGGAGGGGAATTGTTGACGTGTCGCTGCAGAAAAAAAAAGCGATATTACAACGAACACATTCTTGTATACCACTGCAACCACCCTGTCATCAGGCTTGCCCGGGCAGGCCGAGTACGGATATTCGTGTAAGGTCAGTTTAGTACGAAGGGGATGTTAATAAGTCTCAGGTGGGTGTAGCAGCTTGATTTCCAGCCGGTGAGGCTCTAGGGGTCTCTACCAGTATACCATGTTGGCGAAAGACCCTTCGGGGCACCAAGAGCGCCCATGGCGATAGCTCCAGATCGGGTCGTCTAGGTTCGTTGGGATGGCTCGGAGTCGTGAAATGCTGACACGGGCGACAGCCTAGGACTTTCGTGACATAGTCCGCTGCTGATCCGAACCCAGTCCAATGAAAGCCTACTAGAAGACCCACCCCTCGTTGTCCTTCTTCGCTGCGCGAAGAAGGACAACGAGGGGTGGGTCTTCTAGTACCACATTGGGAAGATCGAGACCGCGACATTTGGCCTATACGCTACGGACCTGACGAGGCGAACCAGAACGTCCAGATGGCAACTGCCCGGGACAGCCTTCCTCCGAGCCAGCCAATGCCGGCGTCGCGTTTCCCACAAGGCGAGCTTGAGCTACTGAATGGCTCCGCCTCGCGTTCAGCAGCAGGGGAATTTGAGCCGACGTTGCAGACTGGAGCTGGGGGTTGCTATAGCCACAGGTTGCACGATAGAATGGGGGGCTGATCGCTTCGAATTAGTAATGTCGTGGCTCGGCCGCTTTGCGTAGACATCGAGCCAGACGGCGGTCAAGAATTTGGAAAACTCTTCTAAGTAACTCCGCTCGTGAAGGGGATCATCGTTGGATGTCGAGGACGAGAACAAGCCGATGTCGATCCAGACTCCCAGACTCAGGAAGGACCCTTGGGCAAGCAAAAAAAAAAAAAAAAAACAAGTAGAAACTAACGAGAATTTTTACCCATCACTTCCAGACTTCTTTCGCCCAAGACCGAAAAAAATGTAGTAGGGTGATCGGCAGCGCAGGCGGGATGGATCTCCTTCCGTAACTCGTGCCATGACCGGCCGGACCTGACCAGTGACATGACGCCCAAGTGGATGAGCGGATGATATGCAGAAAAAAGCCGGCAACAGCACCAGCACTGGCTTGACTGGGCACCAATACCAACAAGGCCCGCGCCGGCCCTGGCACAGGCCACTTCCTATTGGAGCAGGGCTGAAGTAGGGGTCCAGAGTCCAGAGTCCAGAGCTGGCAGGCTGGATATTCATAGTAGCAGTTCACCCACTCGGACGGCGGTTGGGCGATTCGTCCAAGAGACCGGCGATCCAGGGAACCAGGCCTTCCTACCTGCATGACCTCATCTCACGCTGTCGCCTGCATCGTCGTCCTCCAGGTGACATATGTCAGACTGGTCGTATCTCTATTGAGAAAGCATGTGAAAACGACTCGTAGTCCAAGTATTGAACATTGAAAGAGACCTCGACGAATGGTATGACGGCCGAGCCTGGATAGAACAGCTGGACGTACCTAGAATTGTGCGAATCATCTGTGAGAGGGACAGACACCAGCGGGTTAATCGAATTAATATGCACAAAACAGTATCAGATCTGCGTAACCATAAAGTCTGAGAATGAAGCATTATTTGATTGGCAATGGCAATGGTGTCACTGCCATTGACGCATATCGATTTCCTTTTCCTACATACTTACCTACCTTAGGTACCTTAGAGAGTGGCACAGAAGACCAGAAAAGGAGATTGCAAATAACCTTGAGCTTCCTTTCTACTGTGGCGGGTTGTTGGAGAGCTTACATCGCGCCAGGATCTTTCTGTACCTATTTTCCGGCCGACGGCGAATCAATGCCCGTGCATTCGAGGCGTCATTGGTGATGACGAGAGCAGCCTGGCTTGCTTGTCAAGCCTGTGAGCGCGTGACGCAGCAACTGTCGATTTTCCGGTCGCCGGCAAGCCCAATTACCAAACCTCGCAAGCGTAACACGATCAGCGAACAGCATTTGGGGCTTCACATGCCGAAAATGCTCCTCCTGTGAGCCCCGACGTCCCGGACCACCACGGTGCTGCCATGTACATAGTATGCATTACTCCGTATATCCGCAAACATATGCCCCTGTCGTAGGTTGAGATTGACGACACCCACGGCTGTCGCAGACACATTAGGCAGCCGGAACAGTGATGACTGCCGTGGCCACCAACGAGCATCGAAGGGCAATGCGTGGAAGGAATGCCACAGACGCTGTGCCTTCCGTGCTGATTACGCAACGACAGAGGATCATGGGCTCATCTGATGGATGGCTTGGATGGTTTAGGGACTGATCGTCTACAAGCCACCGACTCTCAGGCACAGGTCCGACAGGCTCCGGGCTGGACAGGACTCACAGGAGGACCCTGTTGCCGAGCCGTTTCCAAGGACCCCTAAAATCAGCAAGATTTTCAACGGGTCTCCGGAGCTGATACAAGCACACCCACGCACGCCCTTTCGTACGGACTTCACCTTAATGCCGACCTTTCTTCGCCCTGGCGAGACCCTGTGGTGCCAACAACGGTGCCACGACGATGGAAGTGCCACGGCGATGGAACTCGAGAAGGGATGTACGATTGCTGTAAGGAGAAAGTCAGGTAAACGCGACGTGCTTAAAGACAGGACGAGGCCGGACATAATAGACACCGGGTACAGGTCTCAGGGATATCAAATGTTAGCGCCGCACTATACCTTTTAAGGGAATCCTGCTAAATCCCGTAGCTAGCCACTAAAATCTGGTGTGTAATGACTTGCCACCTCCAGGTGGGAGCTGGTCGGAGCAGATCGGAGCATAACGTTTCTGATTAGCAGTTAATCAATTGCCAATTTGTTCGCGATTAACAGACCTACTACATCTCGACCCAGCGAGATTCCCTTCAAAAATATAGTGCGGCGCTAACATCTAATATCCCTAAGACCTATAGGTAAAGTGGTAAAAAGCCACCTTTATTAAGAACCTACTAGCCAGCCAGAAGCAGTTCGATGACCCCAATTCCGCGGTCGAATTAGAAGCACGGCACGGAGTAGGAAAAGCCGCACGTGGCGTCAAGCGCGTTCCCGTTCCTCGGCTCAGCGAAAGCGAAAGGGAGGTATTGGCTTTGATCCATCACGCCTTGCTGCAACCAGCACAGCACGAGGTCTTCATTGCCACGTAGAACGATTGCTACGTACTCACGTAGCAACGCGTAGATTTGACAGGTACCCCGTCAACCCGTTCTACCAAACGAGCGCCTGGGCCCGGTTTATCCATATGATGTGAGCTCTGAAGGCGGAATGAGCTGCTATACTGGGCACGCGGCGATCTCTTGTTCGCAGCCTCGAAATGGAAGCGTGGAAGGCAGAAGGGTGCATAGAATAGTCGCCAGACTCGTTTCCCACGAATGAATGGCTGACTCGGACAGTCTCAAGGAAGGATGAAGAAAGGTTGCTAGGATCTCCATTAGGTTGATTAGGTCGAGTCGTGATGCTTCCGCTACGCGAGTCTGGCTGATGCTGCTTCCATTGTACCGCTACTTTCCTCTCGTTTCTGTTTGCCTCCTCGTCCGTGGGTAGATCTATCTACATTCTGTTCGAGGGCTTCAGATGGACCAAGATCTATCGAGACAAGGGAAGAAGAGCGCACGGGTCATGAAGATGAAGGCTTGCTTGGGAAAGGTTCCCTAGGATATGCGCACACCCACATCCTCCACTCTCTGTGGCCGGCGGGCGCGTTGAATCCCCCTTCCGCACCCGCGCAGGGCGGCAGGCCTCTTCACGAGGCAGTGAGGAAAAATTGCAAAGGGTCGAATGCATGCATTCGCAGAAATGCACGAAACTAGCCCGCAAATGGCTAAAGTAACCAAGGGCCCTGCGAGCGGCAACATTCGTCGACATTTGCAGCAGCAGCAAAAGCTTTTAGTCCCACCCTTCAATGCCCCATAGCAAAGCGGCTGCGTCGTTCGTTCGTTTTCATCAGGCCCAGCCCAGCCGGTCTTGACTCCTTTAGGTCGTTTTCGTAGCGCATAGCCCAGCCGCTAGACCGTAGACAGCAGGCCCAAACCAGCGCTGGAGCAGACCCGACGCTTGTCGGTGCAATTTTGTCGCTCGATCCGCCACAATGGACCGCAGTCCGGCTGGATCAAAGGCGCATCGATGCAGTGGCAGGCGTTTCCTCGTAATTGACAATGACGGCGACAATGACGACCTACGGTGTTCTTAATTTGTATGCCCACACTAGTTCAATAGTTTGATGGTACGGGCGCCCTTGGAGGCGGGCTGTTTGCGTTTGCCTGGGCAAGCGTCAAGTGTCAAGTGTCAAAGGGCCAAACACTCGAGGGGCCATCAGCCGGGTAGGTGAAGGGGAAGTTTCGAGGGTTGAATGACTGGGCTTGACTGGCACCGACTGGAACGAGTGAAGGAATGAGTCAATGTGCAGCCAAGATTTGTGAGGAGGGTGTCGGCTGGTGCCCATCGCGATGAAATTGAGAGTTGGATTGCTGTCAAATGCAGGCGGTGGAGGGCGGTGGTGATGGGGGGGGCATTGGATTGGTGGGCAGTGATGAGCTTGGATTGAAGCTCCACTGAAACCAGCATTGGAGACGAACCTCTGAACAGACCTGGACAGACCTGCAGACAGGAAGACAGGCCGGGCAAGCCTAGCAACCTAGTAACCTGGAGACGACACAAAGGCTGGCGACGGGAGGTCGAGAGCACCCCTGTCAGGGACCCCACAGGGGCGAATTCGTTGCTCTCGCTTCCAATCTCGTCGCTGGCTCACCACCACCCCCAAGCACACGCAGCGGCGGCAGGAGCGTCGAGAGCCAGCAAACTACCAGGTAGCTGCATCCATCCGCGCGCTACGTTTTGTACTTTTTACAGCATTCCAGCCTGCACCAAGCTGGGCCTAGAGCCTGGGCTGGCCTTAGCTCGGAGTGCGCAGTTCCCGCCTGCAGAGCATCACAGCGCTTGACTGGGTGACCTTGGTGACTTGAGTGACTGGCTGACTGGCCAACAGTGGTCCAAACCCTCCTGCGCGTGTCAGTGTGGCCTTGCTCATCTCTGCTTCTGCTTCTCACAAACTTTCCGTGTGGGCACCTACCTGCACTCTCACTTGCGCGCACTTGCACCGGCGAAACAGGGTGACAGACTGGTAAAGTTAAACACTTGTATCACGGACTGGCAGTAGCCGATGTAAGTGAACAAATGAAAGAATGAGCTACGGGGAAGACATAAAGAACGATTGATTGATTTGCCCGATCGCAATCCTAGGTAGCTCTAGAGGACAGAGAGTAAAAAAAAAAATTTGAAAAAATCCATCAAAGTCACTTGAGCGGATTTTTCCACCGGCGGCCCTCCCACTCTTCCATCCACCGGCCAGGGTCACTTGCTCTGCTCGCTCTCGCGCTCTTCTTCCACTTGGGCAAACCCCCTGCCAACCCTGTCAGGCCTGTCTGCCTGTCTTGCCTGCGTGCCTGCCTTGCCGTCTCCAAGCACCGGGCAATCGACAGTCCCGTCCCAGTCGAGCAACCGAGCCGGCCAGTGGTTGAGTGCCCAGGTGGCACCCTAGCACCTTTCCTTGCATACGTCCCGGCTGCGGCCCTTCTTGTTCTCCTCCTCTCTCTCTCCGCCCGCCAGCCGCAGCCACCCACCCTGCTCGCGTGTACCCATTCTCGCTGTACGGTACCCTTCATCCACGCCGTTGACCCGTTTCGCAGTCCGCGTCCACTCTTCCACCCACCCACCCTACCACCCGTCCTATCCTATCCTACCTATCCTAACCGTCCACATCCACCCAAACCATCCCTCAACACCTCCACTGTCTCTTCCTTACCCACTCCCCAAAACCTCCTCCTTCTCTTCCGCCATCCCACGCCTGCTTCTCCATCGTCTTCTTTTTCTCTTTTCTTGTATCCTCGTAATCCCGACACCAGTCAATTCCCGCTCGACCTCGACCTCGATCGACTGCCACCCCGTCACCTGTCGACCGTCGACGTCAGGATTCAGGTTCCTACAATCCCCTGGACACGAGACCGAGATCCCCAAGAAGCGACGCGAGACGCATCGTAGGCGCAGGCGTTGACCAGGCGTAGCCGTGCTGGAGGAAGAAGAGTGCTCTTCACTGGGACAACTCTCGATATCATCACTGCGGCCGCCGATTCCACCTCATTTCCTTCCCTCTACCCTCCCTATCCCGCTCCCGCTCTCCGCCACCCAACCTTACTTAACAAAACCTTCGGGCGGACCTCAACGCCTCTAACGCCCTGTTCCGTCACGTCGGTACACGCGAGTACTATCGACAGTCTTCCACCACGCCATCTGCAGCCTGCAGCCAGCCACCTTACCAGAGTATCTGTCACAAAACAGTATCTCGGTGATCCAGGTAAGTCTATTTCCCACCGTCTCGTCCAAATCTAGATGATCGCACTGTTTTCCCGCCTCACCAAATCCGCATCACCGGCGATACCTTCGTCAAAGCATTTTCTGTCCACGCTCGCCTCCCTTCCGCAGCCTCACAGTCATAATTATTCTTCACCATTCGACACTGTCCACCTTTCATTCCCTTTTCCCAACCTTTGTTCCTCGCAAGCAAACTTCCTTTGGACCTTGTCCTGAGCGGTACTCCTCATACAACCCTCGCGGATATTCGACAAAGCGTCCCCATAGCTTCGTGGTCCCGTATACTATCTTTACAGCACAATAACCCCTTGTAACAATCCTATTGTCTCCGCGACCCAATCAACATGATTTTTTTTGGCTAATCGTCTTCCGTTTTAGTAGCAAGGGGTTTATTACATCCTTCTTTCTCACGAGTATTCTCCATCGATACCACGACGGAAGCTCTTGCAACGGCATCAACTCTCTAATCCCGATCGACACGCGATCAGGGTTCAGTGGCGTCTCTTTCCTGAAGAACTACGAAGTCAACCCTTGCGCACCACCCTCACGTGCTGTGCATCATTGTCGTTCCGCTCTCGAAGGATCGACGTTCGACTCTTTCCCCTTCAATTCCCTATACGGAGAAAAAAATCCTTTGATGGCTAGAGTATCTCGCTAAAGCCCAAACCACCAAACACACGCCCAACCCTTCTCTTCGGCCTTGGAACTTAAGCCAGTTGGTCTGTGGCCTGCTCCACGCAACTGTGCCACCACTTCCACGTGCTTGAAGCAGATTCTTCCCGACAAAGGTCCGTCCGCTCGATCTTTGCCGGTCCCCACGATCTCAACCGTCATCATGCCGGGCGGCGTGTGCGCGGTTCTCGACTATGAGACCGACATGATGGCCGAGTATGTGGCCGAGATGGCAATGCGAATCGCCATCCCTAACCAGACGGTCACTGGTGCGTTCCGCAAGTTTGTTCAGCAGATCCTCTCCTCGACGAGGCTTCCGAGCACCACCATCCTCCTGGGAATGAACTACCTCGCGAAGCGAGTCAACTCGCTCAACCAGACACATTCCTTCAAGCCCAGCGAAGGTCTTGTCTGGAAGATGCTGACGGTTTCTTTGCTCCTGGGCAGCAAGTTCCTCGACGACAACACCTTCCAGAACCGATCCTGGTCTGATGTTAGTGGTATCGCTGTAGCCGAGCTCAACACGATGGAGGCTGAGTGGTTGGAGCACAACGACTGGTGTCTGTACGTCAACTTGGACCTCAGCCACGACTACAACGCTTGGCTCAAGAGCTGGAACGATTGGTCCGACACCAAGCGCCAGCATATCCAGCAGCAGCAGCAACAGCAGCAGCAACAGCGTTCCCAGGCCGCCCTCCGAGAGACCCTTGCTCCCATCGTCACCTCGTTCCGCCCCGAAGCTGTTCGCGAGAAGCACCATCCCCTGGTGTACGAAGGTTGGACACACGAGGAGATTGCCGAGCAAGAACGTTTCAACATGAACGCACGATTCGGACACGCAGGCAAGGTCCCTGCCTACCGAGCACGCGAGGGATCTTGGTACGGCCAGTACGGAGGCGCTTGGCCTCCGGCGCAGGCGCCCCTGACTCCGCCTGATTCCGGATACGGCACTCCCGAGTATCTTAACTCGGCTGCTTCGGTCAACTCCCACTACAACGAGTATTTCAACCAGGCGTTCGCCAATGGCAACTACAACCGTGGCTACCAGCAAGCAGCAGGCCACAATGGCTACAACGCCCGGAGAAGTGGTCTCAATTTCCATGCGCCGTACTACAACCACTATGGCCATGGGGCTTGGGACGCCAACGTCGGCGACTGCAGCTGTTCGCAGTGCATGTCCAACATGCATGCAAAGGCCGCTCCTTACTACGCCGCCCATGCCTTTGGCCAGCCTGTTATGGGTTGAACCGCGAATCGTCAGTGCGTTGTAAGCACCTCTCGTTGAGGTGCAGCAGTCGGGAGCTTCGCACGAGGCCAAGTTGTTGATGACGCAGACCCGCACTACGTCGTGGGGTTGTTCCGCACATGAAGCAATTTTTTTTCCTTTCTCTCAGATACCCCATCGGAGTGGTGGACAGACACGGGATCGCCTCGTTCGATATTACGAAATGGTAGACGTTAGTTGGATGGTTCGATCGACTACGGGCCGGATTGAGCCGAACTGGCACTCACGGTATGCGAATCCTCCTACGACCACGACCGAATTCCTCCGAAGTACCTCCCGAAACGTGACGTTTTCGATGGAGACTACCGGTGATCCTGCTGTCTTTGTTTAATTGTTCTCCCATGTTTTCACGAGTTGCGCTACATATCCTCATTACGATTGGCGTTGATTGTTTTCATAATTCCCCCAATGGCCTGGCGTTCTTGTACTAGATTCGGGAACTCATATCCATTCGCATTCTCCAGCGACGGCGGAAAAAGTCGAGGCTTTATAAGGCGTTCAAAAAATAAAAGAGGCGGACCATCAGATGGCATCTCACCTCGTCCGCTCCTTCTTAACCTCGGGTCGACGCAATACCGAAGGTTCGGCCCACTGGCATTTCATTTGGCATTTAGCGTGGTAGTTCGTTGCGGGTACCCACGTCAAAACACTGTTGACCAATATCTGCGGATGACCAAGCTCCCCACGACAGCGACAGATATTGGATTTTTTGGAACCGTTGTCCTGCTACAACGCTTCTATCGAGCAGGTTCGGGTTCCTCCGGCTGCCAGAGGAGAGCTTTTCACTTCGGTTAAGCTGCTCCGAGCGAATGATTCTTCTGGGTGGGCTACCTGCGGGATTTGCGCGCCCGGACGAGCACGTCAGCCTATGCGAGCTGTCCGCTGCCGCAAACAATTTAATTCTTCGGCAATCTACGAGGTTCACACCACGCTCAATCACGTTGAGCAGGTTGTATGGGCCTGATCATCGACCATGGCCTACTTGTCGCGTGGCCTACGTGGCCAAAGAACTCACCGGCTGTCGACGGTGGTAGTCAGAAAGACCTCGACCTACAGCACCGTGATCGAGTACGGTGGATTTCCTCACCATAGAGGCATCAGATAAAAAGGTGGATGATTTGGTCGTGAGCCTCGCGTCCGGATATAATGGTTCGGTGTTTTGACTTTCCCATGTTCATGCTCTTGAGCTGAGCGCTTTTCACATTCTCATCACGACTGGCATGATATCATTTACAGGTTCGGTTCTGGGCTACGGGGTACAAGGTTGCAGGGGAAGGACTCCGCTGGCACCCATTGTTCTTGGTGTCCGACAACCGAGGGGAAGAATTGACATTCTACGAGGGCCGCTGTTCGGTTTGAAGCCGCTGGCCGGCCGCGTTGGCCTGTCTGGCTAACCCGGCGGGGTAGTGACGTTCCTGCAGACAGCGAGTCTTATGGCTTTGGGTGTTTCGTGCAAGATTTGGATCTGGCGGTTTGCATTCCAACAGGGCGACAGCGTAATGGTTGCCTCGTTGCTGATTGACATATATATATACCACATTACGAAACGCAAAAACCTAGACAAAAAGAATAAATTGTGCAAACCCCCAACCCTTGACATCTTTGCTGGACATGTGATGAAAACATGTGATGAAATGGTATGAGAATCCATCAAGCTACCCAGTAGATGAGTTTTGATCACGGAAATCTCCCCCATCAGGTTTAACCGTACGCACTGCGTCGCAAATCAATGCCTCGATCCATACGTCCCACTCAAGATGCCGCATTGCTCAAGGCCTTCTCCCAAACCGTGGCTGAGTGGTCCCAAACCTTCTCCGCCCAGCCGCGCTCGCGATAGGAGGACAAGGCGGCGTTGGGCGGGACGACGTCGTTCTTCCGGTCCACCTGCCACGACCCGGGCGCGAGGCCGTCCTGGCGGGTCAGGTTGTAGGCCTGGCGCTCGCCGGCCTCGTCCAGGTCGGCGCCGAAGCAGACGATGACCCAGCCGGAGACGACCCGCAGCAGGGAGAGCAGGGCCCAGCGGAGCAGGCCGCGGTCGCGCGGGGGGTACGTGGTGGTGCGCGGGGTGCCGGTGTGCACGAGCCCCGGGGTGGTGGCGTGCAGGAAGGTGAGGGTGGTGGTGGTGGTGGTAGCGGCGAGGTGGTCGAAGGCCAGCGTGGTCAGCAGCGTGCTGTGCCGCACCAGGCCCCGTCATGCTCCAGGAGGCGAGGCCCACGTCGGACTCGTCGATGCGCGCGATTCCTTGGTCCAAACCCGTTGAGGATCGAGAGGAGCCGCGGGGCGGGAGCGCGGCGGAGGAGCGGGAGCAGGTTCCAGACCAGCCGGAGCCGCGAGTAGTACGATACGGCGAAGGAGAGCTCGAGGCCTTCGCTGGTGGCTGGCGGGAGAGGAGGGGGGTTGTGTCAGTTCGTGGGGATGGATGGAGGGAATGGAGGGAGGGATGGATGGAGGGAATGGAGGGAGGGATGGATAGATGGATGGACCTGGCGTAGGACCATATAGATAGATAGAAATATATTCTGGCAATCCCCGTCTCGCATCCACGATAGAGGTAGATGATTAGCAGGTACCGTAGTGAGGACCCGTACCAACCGCGCCCTGGAACGGCATGCCGCCGGGGCTCATGCACAGGTAGTCGACCTTATCCGCGACCTGGGCGATCTCGGCGCAGGCGGCGTCGACCTGGGCGACGAGGTGCTGCAGCTCGGCGGGCACGAAGACGAACGCGCAGGTGGTCGGGGCCGCCGCCCGCAGCGCCGCGAGCCGGGGCGCGAACCGCCCGGGCGCCCCGCCCCACGACGTAGAAGGTCGAGCCGCGCAGCATCCCCGCCAGCCGCCGCAGCGTCCCGTACCCGATCCCGGCCGTCGCGCCCGCGAACACGCACACGCGGTTGCGGTTCTCCGCGTGCGGCTGGGATGCGAAGGTGGCGTTCGCGGCTTTCACCGCCGCCGCGGTCACCATCTTGGCCTACCTATGTACGGTATGTAGGTGGGATGGATAGATGGAGGGAGGGAGGTGCTGGGTTAAGTAGGTAGGTAGGTACCTAAGAGGATAGTAACCTGGAAATGGCGAGGACTCGGTTTACCTGGGTTCGCAAAGAGGAGTGGGTAGGTATCCTCGACCGGAAGACGGTTGTCGCCATGAAGGATCGCATTAACTCCGACCAACACGCATATAACACACGGCTCTCCAGGGAGGGCGAGATGAGGGGCGGCATGCGTAGTTGGCTCGCTGTCCTGCAAAAGTCCTGCTCAGAGGGGTTCCAAGCTGCCGGGTCTGACATGCGTCTGGAGGAGGTCCTTGGAATGGCGCAGTTGGATAAGTTACTTAACCTAGTAGTCCCGTGAGTCGCCTTTTGAAGATCGACGTTGTATTATCAGTCGGCGTGCAGGGACAGCTTGCCGCCAGCTGCCAACGACGCCGCGAGCAGCTGCCCTGGACTTTCCCCGACTGCCAGATTCCGACTTCACTCCAACATACACACACACACACACACTGCATGCGAATTGGCAACCACTCGACTACCATTGGCGCTGGGGACAAGCTTCTCTACACCTATCACCTCAGGCAGCACTTGGCTTCCCCTCACAGCGCCAACCGATGCCGTGACCATGACGTCGCGGTTCGTCTCCGGCGGCACTATTGCCGGTGACAACGAAGGCGGCGGCGGCGGCGGCGGCGGCTCACCTCCTCAGTCCACACCAGCCACCAACCCACCCAACGGCCCGGCGCAACGGGGCGCCAACGACAAGGCCGCGGAGAACCAGACGAAGAAGAACGCGCAGTGGGAGGCGGTGCAGGCGGAGCTAGACGCGGAGCGCAAGCGGCGCTCGGAGGCGCGGCGGGGCGTCGTCGAGGGCGGCGCCGGCAGCGAGAAGAGCCTGTACGACATCCTGCAGGCGAACAAGGGTTAGTGAGCGAACCTCTTCTTTTCGGCCGTCGTCCGTCTTTCCCTCCTCTTCGCGGCTCCCCCACCCTTCTCTTTCTTTCTTTCATTCTTCCTCCCCGGCGGGCCAGCAGTGAGTGAACTAACCACCGGACCCTACCCCACGCGCAGCGGCGAAGCAGGCGGCCTTCGAGGAGTCGACCCGGCTGCGCAACCAGTTCCGCGCGCTCGACGACGACGAGGTCGACTTCCTGGAGGGGGTGCAGGACGCGGCGCGGGCGGCGGAGGCGGCGCGCCGCCGCGAGACCGAGGCGGGCCTCGCGGCCTTCCGCGCCGCGCAGAAGCTGCAGCTGCAGGGGAGTGCGGAGGCGACGACGACGACGACGACGGCGACCGCGACTACGACAACAGCAGCAGCAGAGAATCAGCAGGCGGTGGAGGAGTGGACGCCTACCGCGGGCAGGAAACGCAAGCGCGACAAGGCGGGCATCGGCGTGCTGAAGGGGGTGGTGAAGAGGCGGGTTAGCGCGGGGCCGGAGAAACAGACGGGAGCGGAGGGAGGAGACGCGGGGGAGACGAAGAAGAAACCGGAGGAAGAGGAAGAAAAGGAGGAAAAGGGAAAGGAAAAGGCCTCTGCTGAGGAGGCGAAACCCACAACGGAGGAGGAGGGCAAGGCGAAGGAAGAGGCCGCGGCGAAGCCGGCTGCCGCCGCTAAGCCAACTGCCGCGAAGCCGAAGTTGGGGCTTGTCGACTACGGTTCCGACGACGACGACGACGACGACGATTGAGGTACGAACGGAAGCGTCGTCGTATGTCCTTCCATCGCGCTACTCGGAGATACGGCGTTTCGGCGGGTAGCTCGTACAGGTTATGTTGGCTTGACGGCGATTATGGACCATCTGCTCTTCGGAAGACCCGTCTACCTTAGGCACTCACCACTTTCTGTGGCGTACACCTTTTGGGACTTCAGCCCTAGCGATACGTCGTCGGGCTGCGCACAGGTTATAAAGCAGTACATGAAGGCCTGGCCGCAGAGCGCTCGCCTCGTCTACATAGCAGCATGGACGGCCTGCTCGGGAGTGTAGAACAGACGTGCCGGGCCGGAGATACTCGTTCATAGCTGTATTCTCAGCAAAGAGTACCAAACCATCACTCCAACGCGAGAGTGAGAGAACAGACCGTCCGGCTCGACGTCCACGCATTGGCTTCCACGCTGCAGAGGTGTGATTGATGTGATTACTATACGCAGGAGCGGGCCACCGACCCCTTTCGTGAGCTACGTACTTAAGTACCTAGGTAGCTTAGCAGATGCAATTCCGAGGTTCTTTTCTGTCCTCTGCATCTGCCCAGGCAGGTAGGTATCCATATTCTCCTTGAACACCCCCCTTGTATCCCCGTCTATCATGGATGAGTGAGCTTGGGAGAATGTCCGCCGAGATTGTGTACAACAGATCTTGAACCCTATATGACCCAAACCGACCCTCCCGGCCATGCACACATGGTATCTATCCTCGCCCATACTAATAGTACACGGCGGGGGCATATCCCACCTCTAGCCCGTTACTGCTTTTTTTTTTTTTTTTTTGCTAATCATGCTAGGCATGTAGGAGCTCGTAGATAGACGAGCCGGCCTACTCGTCCCACCGGCTGGAATGCGGCCTAGGCTTCGGCTCGGACCAGGTCCACCGCCACAGACTGCGCAAGCTACCTTTGATCCAGCCCTCGACCTCCTCCTCGGGGACGACGATGGCGCGTGCGCGCGCCTCCTCCTCGGGCGTGATCGCGAAGCGGCGCATGCGCTCGGCGATGCGGGGATCGAGGGCGACGGGGCGGGTCCAGACGCGCTCGGCCTCGGCCTTCCTGGGGTTGGCGCTCTCGGCCTCCTCGGCCTCCTTCCACACCGACTTGGGCCAGTCCTTCTCCTCGTGCGCCAGCGCGCGCTGCTGCTCCGCCTCCGCCTCCTCGTCGGAACCGGACGGGGACTGGTACGCCCGCGACGTGGCCATGCACGCGGCCGCCACCTCCCGCCCGATGTCGTCGGCCAGCTGGCGCCGGTTCAGGAAGCGGCCCAGCCGCGTGAAGGTGTGCCGGAAGCCCAGGATGTGCGGGAACTGGATCGGCGCCGAGGGCGAGAATTCGGAGGGGGCGTGTGCGGGCAGCGCGGAGGTGGCGTAGTCGGAGGGGGCGTTGTAGGGGGGGATCTGGGGCGGGCGTTCGGGCTTCTTCTTCTTCTCCTCCTCTTCCTTGTTCTTCGTCTCTTCTTCCGGCTTCTTGCCCTCCTCGCCCTCTGGTGTAGATTCCGCTGCGGCGGCGGCGGGCTCAGGTTTGATCTCAGGCTCCGGCGGCGGTGGTGGCGGCGTCAACGGCCCCAACCACCCCTCGTGCAGCCCCCGCACGTACTCCTTCCACGTGTGGCGCCCGATGACGATGTCGCCCTTGACGCCCTCGTACTCGGGGGTGCCGTTGCGGCGGCGCACCTCGGCGACCAGCTCGTCGGTGGTCCGCTCCTGGGAGGCCAGCAGCTCGCGCGCCTCGGGGGTGGTGTCCTCCTGGCGGGCGCGCGCGCGGCGGATGCGCTCGGCGACGGCGGCGCGCACGTCGCCCTCCTGGCGGCCCTGCACGAACTCCCAGTCCAGGCCGCTGGCCGCCAGCACCGGCTTGGCGTACTCGGTGTAGTGGTCCTGGGCGACGCGCAGCCCGTCCGTCGGCGGGCTCTCCAGGTACACCGTCAGCTTGCGCGGCAGCTGGTTCGGCGACGCGATCGTCTCGTGGCCCAGGTGCGACACCGCCCGCGCCCACCGCGCCGTCGCCCGCGTCTTCTCCCGCCGGTCGTAGACGATCGCCGCCGTCAGCGTCCCCGTCAGCGTCCAGAAGATCATCCAGTTCCGCGACGGCAGCTTCTTGGGCAGGTTCGGCAGCCCCATCATCTGCAGCGCGCGGTTCGGTTTCGGCGCTTTGTACGTCGCGGCGCCTGGAGGTGTGGTAGTAGGTGCCTGGATAGTCGGTCGTTGGTCAGTATAGATGCTTCTCTTTCGAAGGGACTCTGCTGTGTACATACCGAACCAGCTGGAGGCACGACACCGGCGCCGGACGTTGGAGGGGGATTTGGGTCTGCCATTGCGGCGGGCTTCGTTCAGATCAACCCAAGACAATGGATGGGATGCCTCTGGAGTCCTCCAGCTGCGATCCTGGTGATCACCAATAGACTCACAATCCGAGCGATCCTGACTTGCACGGATTCGAAACCTCACCCAACCGCGGTTTGCTTTGCGACGTGAAGGGCGTCGAATACACAGTAAGTGCACCGGCATTGTTACTTAAGTACTGATAAGAAGTTTTTGTTGGGCGGTTCTAAGTGCCTATCGCGGCGTCTTATGCATTTATGCAGCATATTTCTCAACCACAGTACCTATCTGCATCGCAAAGTGGTCAAGTAACTTACCTAGGTACTTACCTTACTGCCCACCTTCTACTTCAACAAACTCAATGCTCCCTCAATTGAACTTTCACTTATTTGAAGAAAGGTTTCAATCTCCGATATGCTTTGCCTGTGACGTGGATCCAGTTTATGGCTCAGACCTTAAGTTGACAATGCGCTCTTGACAAACCGTTGCCAAGAGCACCGGATTTCCAAAACCGCCAATAACTGCGAGATGTGAAGTATCAAAGTACCAAGCTGTGGACAACATCGAATAGTACAGGCCGCGGTGGTTCACCTGCACTCAAACTCATTGTTGTATCATCATTGCAATTAAGGTTACAGAACTTGTCTCTACTGCCTGTCTCTGCATTTGTTTATAATACAAGTTCCTCCGACCGACGCTGAAGCGGTTATAACAGTGCCAGAGACAGGGAACATAACGACTCCATCGCGTGCAAAACACAGCAGTTCTAGAACTGCAAAATAGCGTTGCAGTATACGTCTTCTCGGTGCCGAATATCGCAAAAAGAAACTTTCAGGCAAGCGGGCAGAACAAGTGACAGGCACAGCTCGCGTCTGCCATAACTGACGTAACATCGGGGGAATCGGTGGTATGTGAACAAGGCGGGGAACGGCATCTACCGCGTCCAGCCGTGATTCCAAGGTTCACGGGCCGGGGTCTCGACCTGGGGACGGGCGTACTCGATGGGGATGGCTTTGTGGCCGTACATTCCCTTCTTCTCGCAGGCAACACGGTACAAGAAGCCCTCGTCTCGGGTACCGGGTCCGCTGGTCGTGCGCAGCTCCTCCATCGCGTTGTGCATCGACTGGTACATGCTGCAGAATACAACTATCAGTTGGGCCGTTCTCATGGCTATTGGGACCAGGCCGCGAAAGACCAGACTTACCGCTCGAGCTCATGGGCGCGGCGCTCACGCTCCTTGCGCTGGAAGAGCAGCCACGCGCGGTGGATAGTCCAGTGGCGCAGGTGACGGTTGCGGGCGAAGCGCAGGGGCGGAGGTAGAGAGCGGGGCATGGCCATCTTGAGGTTCTTGATGCGGGGGTCTTTTCTGACCACGACCTTCTTCTTCTGGTGGGCTGGGGAGGCGTGGAAAGATCGCATCGAGGACGCAAGCGGGGAGGGACATGTTGGCTTCACCGACAACGTGCATAGCGAGGACGGACGGGCGGGCGTGAGCGCGAGCCTCGAGAAGAGGCCGGAGAGGGAGGAGGTGGCCATGATGGTATCGTAATGGGTATCGTGACAAGGAAACCGGCGATATGTAGGAAGACAATGCCTACTCCTTGCGGGGTCGCTTCGGCAGTGAAGTATCAGAGAGTTCGGACGAATTCTCCTCAGCTTCGGCGTGGCTTCGCTTCTGAGTGCTCTTGCTCGATTCGTCCTCGTTTCGCAGCGGGGAAATCGTGGGACTCGGCGTCGGCAGCGAGGCCCGGGTTGATTCTTGGGCTCCAGAAGGACTCTGATGTCCCGGACTCGCTGCGTCCTGGCTGGACTCGTCGTGGTCAGGCGCCGGAGCCTGTGTCGGAAGCGTATACGGACCGCTGGGCGGGGAGTTCAGCCAGCCTGGAATGGGTCGAGCTTCGTTGATGATATTCTCGGCGTTCTCCACGAGCAGCCGGAGGTAACGCTCGTCAACGATTAAGCTTCTGAAGCCGTCGCGTGGGTACAAGTCGAGCAGGACTGGGTGTTGCTGTGGGCGCGAAAAGTTAGAAATCTTAGGTAAGCCTGCCAGAAGTTGCTCGGGTGGTTATCAGCAAATGGGGGTGGGGAGCTAGCAGCAGGGCTGATTGGATCTGCCGATCGGCGACCGGGCTGCGATGCTGAAGGTGCATGGAGCTCAGCTCAGCTACAGCTACTTTGCCTAGGTAGGTAGGTACCGCCAGCTTTGGCCAGCGTTTGGCAGTCATCACCAGCTGCGAAACGCAAACCCCCCGAGATTGTACAAAAGAGAAAAAAGTTAGAAAAGTAACCCTGCGTAGGCGACCAAAAGCCAAGACAAACTACTTTGCCAGGGCATACCGTAATGGCCGAGCAAGAGAATGAACATCGGTTGTCCACCTCTTTCATGACGAAGAGAACGAGTTGACTTACCTCCTCTAACTTTCTCATACTTTCATAAGTGAGAACGTCTTCCAGGTCATCATTTAGGGTTTTCTCGGTCAGCTCCTTCTTGAGTTGGTTCTCCATGTACCAATCCGCCGCGCTGTTCAGATCACCACCGCCCGTGATTGCTTTCATGAACCAGTCGGAGATCTCAAAGATTTTCTGCCACGCCGGCAACTGCGCTCGCAGCCCGTGAGCCAGCCACCCGACCTCGGCCAGCCGAGACATCGACGATCGGATCTGGAAACGGATCACTGGAGGAAGTTCCGACATGTTATATACCCACTTGCGCCGGAGGGCTTTCATGCAGCACTCCAGTTCTCCCAAGGGCATATCGCCCATCTCCTTTTCTAGTAATTTGTGCCTCCAATTATCAGCAGAGACCCCTCCACCAAAAGTCAGGATAGCGATGATGATGGTCAAGAAGGACGGGAGGACGTGGCCAACGAATCGCTGCTTCGACTCCTCGACACTGAAAGGGACAATACCCTCGTACCGTAGCCTATGTCGGTCTGGGAAAATGCTTCCCAGCTTAACCTCATCCACGGCGGCATCGATATTCAGCGACTGGTCGATGAGCAGACTCTGCTCGTCAGCATCGACAAGGCGGCAGATGTGGTTACCTGGCTGATGGCCCATGAACCAACTGTCCCACTTGTCACGCCGTAGCGTGACACTGCTGAGATTGGCGAATGGTATTCTCCAGTTCACCTTGTGGCATGCTGGATACTGTCGTTCGTGTCTAGACGGCGGAGGATAATTCAGGTAGCGATTGATCCGGCGAAGGCCGTTCACGTTGGCAACCTCAGTGGCTTTCCGGGGGAGTAAGATGGGAGCGCCATTTTCCGAGGGCTCTGTCGGTATCGTACGTAGCCACGCGATCTTCTCCTCGGCTTCTTCGAGCAGCTTCAGGACTTCGTGTAGTCGATCGGCACCTATGGGCTTTTCGGCTTTCGACCTTTCGATGATAGGTTCGTATCGTTCTTGCTCGGTGCCTCGAAGTGGTACGAACGCATGGGCAAAGTATGGCTTCCGAATGTGGACTTCCCAGGGCACAGACTCCTCACGGGTAGGTATCGGAGGTGCGAGGGCCGTTGGAGCGAACATTGCCACGATGCCTTGATGGTAATGATACACGGACCAGATGATACAGGACTCTATTCAACACCCGATGGTTAGCTGGAGCGAAGAAGGACGAAAGATACAGAAGAATACGGCGACAGGTACGTTGGTGCGGGCTGGCCAGCAGCGTGGTGTGCCGACGGGGCGTGGTCTCCTACGCGTGACGTAGGTGGTAGAGCGGAAGATGCAGTCGAGGAGGACAAGTGGGCGCGAGTGAACGAGATGAAAAGCCAGTTGCTTCCGGGAGAGCCAGCGGATGGAAGGTGAAGAGGTGAGACGAGAGGTGCAGGTGGGAACGACAGGTAACCAGCGATCCAAGCTGGCAAGAAGGGAAGAAAAGGTGGAATGAAAGGTATATCCGGGGAAAGGGAAACCACCATGCGACAGTGCACGAAGTGATGGAAAGGTGGACGGTCCAAGCATAGAGTTCAGAAGCGGCTGAAGGAAGCCGTGTGAGGGAATCGGAGCAAGACTGACCTTCTGAGGCGATTCGGGTGGATACACTGCCGACCCGGGTGAGGGTGGTGGCCGACGAATACACGAAGTACAAGTGGGAGTTGAGAATGAAAGTGAAGGTGACGTTGAAGGTGAGTTACGGCGTGCGATATGGGGATACAACTGCGGGATGGGCAAAAACGGGATGAAGTCGATGGACTTGATGGAAGTGGCACCAGCACTATGAAGTGGCAGACTGGAAGACGGAAGTCTGTAGCCGCACGCGTACTTGGGCAGAGAGGTGGTGGGCAATGGGGGAGAGCGTCAGACCGTGCAAGGACTGTGGCGGATGACCGGACGACAAACTTCGGGATTGAACGCCTCGCACAGCAATCCACAGTACGTGGCTCTGATTTTATTCCAGAGCCAATGGACCTGAAGGAAACGCAACGAAACGAGGGAATGGCAAGGCGGCGGTACCTATCTTGCCAATGACTCCGCTGTCAATGGGAGAGAGAGAGTCCCGAGACGCTGTTACGCGACCAGCCTATCGAGCTTCGTCACTCTCACTCTGTGCCTCCCCATCCGGAATGTCTGAGCTTTCCATTCAATCGAACAGCCCGATACGCAGCTGGTGAATGGGTGGGGCTATGTTCCTCCAAGCATCTCATCAATCATCCCATGCGAATCTAGATTCATTCAACTCTTCCAGCACTCCCTTACGGCCTTGGATGGGCAGTCTCACAGAGCAGGCAACGGCCAACTATCGGTATCCAGAACGCCCGGCTCCGTCCTGGTCGGAGGGGAAGCTCGGCATGGCCAGCCAGGTGTAACAAGTTGCATCGTTCGCATCTGAACTCAACACGACGCGATTGAAAAAAAAAATAAAAAATGTTAGCGTTGTTTTTGCGGAACGCCCCCGTAACCATCAACAGACGGCCTGAAGTTAACTTGGAGTGGAAAATGTACAAGCCATGAGTAGAAACGTCTTCCCCTGACGCATATACGTAGGTATCCAGTTGGTCTGGTCTGATCTATACCTGTACTCATCTCTAGATGTTCTGCGCATCATGGCTGTCCTTGTGTACATTGTGCCCGTCCCCACTCGTCAGCCATTTGGCGATTTCTGATGAGCTCCAGCAAGTATGCTAGCGATCCGCATTGGACATGGCATGTATTGCAAGCATGTGACATTCAAGATCCACTAGGTACCTAGGTAGGTAAAATCTACACAGGCGGGAGAAGCGTTGAACGCTCCTACGGGACGGGCAGCGGGCAGCGACGGTTTCAAAGATCTGACAGCGGGTTCAAACGCTCGATTTATGATGGATTCAGATCAAGACGGCTCTGCTCTATACCTACCTTATTTCTTCGATGGGAAAGAGCTGATCCCCAAACAAGGGATATACGCCGTAACTTCGACAATGCTGCCCCCCCGAGTAGATAGGTACGTACAAGGAGGTCACAGGTGGTTGGTGACGCTACTTGGGACTTAGCTAGCAAACACGTAAGCCACGTACATGAGGACGCAGTCTAACCGACAGGAATAGAGTTGCACTACCAGAGGCGTGCTCGAAGTTCAGGTAAGGTATCCTACATGTGTGAGGTTGCGGAAGGCCCTGTCGATGTCGAGTTGATGCAACCGGGCGGAGCGGATGGAGGAATGAGGTTGGGAAACCGGGCTCTGCCGAAGAAGTTCCGATTGGTTTACGCAGCCTAAGCCCCGGAGTTGCCCCACAATTCGGCGCTCTAGTTCCAGCTCCAAGGGGAAGGGGTACCTACCTACGGGGTAGGTAGTCGCTGGTGGACCACTTGGTGTTTACCTAATTGCTAGCATCCCATCCCCCTTCTGACATCTGATGAGAGTAGATACCTACGTACTCACTACTCGAGGGGCGGGCTCCAACTCAGTAGCTTTGTCTAAGGTATCGTCGAGATACAGTCTAGTACCCGAGCTCAGAAGCGATTCAGGAATATCTCCCAAAGCTGTGAGTCAAGGCGGCTACTGGTAAATTCTTACGGAGAACCACCAGCAATGGACCCATCACAATCGCCCAACCTCTCACGGGGCCATTCGAGGACTAAGTCAGGTGCGAGGAGTAAGTGCATAGCCATCCTACATGGCAAACACCTCTTGCCATTCCGACTTTGGAATACGTGAGCGTGAGTGGAAGCTGCAATCGATGTCCCACTGTACCACACTGCCGCAACGCACATGCGCAAGTACAGACGGGAGCGGTTCCTTCCGCGCAGTCTGCTCCCAAAGTCTACCTATGCCACATGTCGGAGGAAATGGGAGGAAAACGCTTCCAGCCTTAGCACCCACACTGTCTGACGCGGGCTTCCAATCGCGACTCGAGATGGCGTTTGCTAACGTACTGCGCTCACTAGCCGCCCGGCCGCGCTCATCCACCAAGGGGCCCCTCGAAATCGATGAGTGAGTCATCCAGATCCCCAACCCCGACGACTTCATCACCGTGCATGCGCTGACCCCCAGCTCCAGGGAACCGCCGCTGGCCTCGCCGAGCCTGCCCTCCTCGCCGCAAATCCAGCGGCTCAGCGGCGGCACCCCGCAAGCTTCCGCCCGCTCCAGCCTCTCGGGAACGCCGCGCTCGCCCGCCCGCTCGCCCGCCCCGCCGCTACTGTCCGGGCGGTCGGCGCCCGCGGCCGAGACGCCCGCCGTCGCCGTGACCGCGAAGGACTTCTCGTTCCTGCAGAAGCCGGAGCTGTACCACGCGCTGTCGCCGCTGACGGTGCCGGCGGCGTTCCGGACGCCGGCGCGGCAGCCGCCCGCCGACGCGGCGCCCGCCGACCTGCTGGCCGGGGGCCACTTCCGCGCGGCGGCGATCGCGGCCGCGCAGGCGCTGACCGGCACCGGCACCGGCACCGGCCCGGCGAACCCCCCCGCGGCGCCCGCCGACCACGCGCGCATCTTCGCGCTGCTGTACGTGCGCCTGGCGGCGCTGTGCCTGCTGGACGGCGCCGCGCTGGCCGCCCAGGAGGCCAAGGCCCTCGAGGACCTGTCGTCGGCCTTCTACCTCGACGCCCTGACCGGCGCGCCGCTGGTGCCCTGGCCCCTGCGCCTGCTCGGCGTCCGCCTGCAGAGCCGCGGCTTCGCCGACCCCCGCCGCGCCGTCATGAGCTACTACGAGCTGGCGCGCGAGGCGCGCGCCGGCGCCGCCCGCGCCCGCGCCCGCGGCGACCCCGCGGCCGCCGCGCTGTGGCGGGACCGCCTCGCCGACCTCGCCGTCCGCGTCGCCGGCGCCCTCGTCGAGATGGACGACCTCGCCGGCGCCGCCGAGCACCTGCGGTCGCTGAGGCAGGGGCCGGGCGGGCGCGGGCGCCTCGCCGCCAGCCGCGCGCTGCTGTGGTTGCATCTCGGCGACGTCGATGCGGCGCGTCGGTGTGTGGCGGGCGGTGGTGAGGAGGAGGAGGGGGAGAAGGAGGGGGAAGCCGAGATCAGCCACCGGGTCGTGGATGCTCTGGCGGATATGGCGGACGGCGAGTACGAGACGGCGCTAGTCAAGTGGCGCGCTCTTCGCGAGGAGATGCAGACCAACGGCTTCCGCGACGAGATGATCGGCGTCAACTTGGCCGTGTGCCTGCTTTACACGGCGCGGATCGACGAGGTGAGTACCCGACTTCCCTCCCCCTTCCCGTGCCTCCTCTTCAGAGAGACTAACGAAGCGTAGGGCCGCGAGGTACTGGAGGGTCTGGTTAACGATGGCATGGCATCGCACACGCTTCTCTTCAACCTGTCGACCATGTACGAGCTGTGCACGGACCGAGCCAAGATTATGAAGGTCAAGCTCGCGGAGCGCGTTGCGGACATGGAGCCCTCGGACCATGGGTGGGAAAAGACGAACGCGGACTTCAAGCTCTGATAGATAGGATGAGATGGAAGTCTTCTCGTGGTAGTGTCAATAAACCCGCATACACGTTTTCGGAATGCATCACTTAGACTCTAGGAGAAGGTAGTGAAATCATCGACTGCATTTGCTCGCCTGCCTCAAGTACGGCAGTCGGAACCTGTACGAGGTATCGTCTAACTCAGGTGGATCCTCGCGAAAAAGGGGGTATCTCAAACATCAACGCCAGAATCGCATGCCGCGCCTATACCAACAATGCAAAGCGCCAGCCGCCCGTTGCCATCCGACCAACGCCCTGCCCATGCCGCGCGTAGTCCGGTCTCCGACCGCATCCATCCGGAGCAAAGCGCGAATGCCCGAACGCCGCGGAAGCTTGCTGAGTCCGGCGGGGAGCCGGATGATGGGAGCACGTCTCCATCCTATGCGGGGCGACCTCGAGTATTCGTCAGCCTACCTAGGCACTTAGCTAGATCCCCGCGGCACTTCCAGGCGCGCACTCACCAGCCTGCGCTTCAGCATTCCGCTGCGATGCCCCGGACGCGGCGGGGTTCCGGACCTGCCCCGCGGCGGTGCGCTTCGCGGCCCGGCTCTCGGTGAACCTCTCGTGGTTGCGCTTCCACGCGACGGCGGCGACGGCGGGCCAGTTCGCCTGGGTCCAGCGCCGGACGTAGGCCTCGTCGAGCAGGCCGTCGGCGCCCTCGGGCAGCAACGCCGCCGCGTCCGGCCACACGCCGAACTCGCGGCTCCCCTGCAGCACGACCTTCTTGAGCGCGGCGGCGGCCACCCCGCGCAGGTTCGGCTCCAGCGCCTCCCCGGGCGGCGGCAGCGCCGCCTTGATCACGTCCCGCCACAGGGCGTCGCGCTGGCGCTCGCGCCGCCACGCCCGCAGCCGCGCGTCGTACTCCGTCCCCACGCCGGCGAAGGCGGTCGCGGCCTCGCGGAACACCGAGGCCCGCGTCCCGGGCGCCGCGGCGTGGGTCCCCGCCGCCCGGCACGCCGGCAGGAACTCGCCCACCCACGCCGCGAACACGGGCCGGTAGGCCATGCGCCGCCGGTCGTTGGATTTGAGGGCGCGCGTCGTGATGCTGCCGCCAACGGTGGTGGTGGTGCTGGTGCCGTGCTCGCCGGGGCGGACGGGGAGGGTGGTGCTGGTGTTGTTGCTTGTATTGTTGTTCTCCGCAGCGTCGCGGGCTTTCCTCTCCAGTCCATCATCCATCGTCGTCTTCTTCTTCTTCTTCTGCGTAGTGCCATCGTTTCCAGGCCCTCCCTCCGGCTCCTCCGCCTCCTCCTCGGGCCGCACCCAGAACAGGCGGCAGGAGGCGGCGTACCGGAACAGGTCCTGCGGGGTGGCGAAGGGGCGCTGCCATTGGTGGGCGTCGTTGCGCAGGCCGAGGAAGGCGAGGACCTCGCCCGGGTCGCCGGTCAGACGCACCTTGGCGCGGCGGCGGTTGGCGGCCTCGATCTCCGGGATGCGCAGCCACAGCGCCTCCTCGTCGATGGTCAGGCCGAAGGGCCGGATGGTGCTGCCCAGCAGGTTCCACAGGTCGCCGTGCGCGTGCTTGAACAGCATCCACTCGAAGTTGTGCTGGTCGGGGCAGAACTGCAGGTCGATCTGGACGAAGAACTTCTGCCTGTCGGTGCCGTCTTGCTCGCTGGATAGGAGATGCGCGAGATCTTGGGGTAGCTCGATGGCGAGGGTAACGTGGGTGGCCTGCTGCTGCTCCTTCACGCGTGCGGCGCCGAGACGCTGCACGGCGGCCGCGAGCCAGGCTTTGGGGTCCGACTCGGGAGGATCGGCGGTGATGCCCGGGACGGACTCGACCTTCGGCCAGGCCAGGAAGATGTCGATGTCGCCGTAGTTCTTCTTGCCCGGGCCCTCGATCGGGGTCGCGACTAGCCAGAAAAGCTCCCTCAGCTTCGCCTGAGCCTGGTCGCGTATCAGCTGGTAGAGTTCTGGTTTCATGCGAGGCGTGTTGAGCGGGTCGTCACCCGAAGAGAAAGCGAGACCGCCCATGTTGGTGACTTGAGACAATGCTGAAATTTCCCTGGAGGGCTAAAAACTGAATACTTGATGCAATACTCAACCTTCCTTGCAGAGTGAGCCTGAAATTTGCTGGTTAGAAAGACAACTTATCAGGTTTTGGAATGGAGAACTGTACGGAGTAGGTGCAACCTTGCCTTGGGAGCTCGCTTGCAGGAAAATTCAGGTAAGGAGTGAAACAAGACCGGAGTGGCTTAGGTACCTACCTAGGTAGGTATTAATGAAGGCAGAGAAGCCAGAGTAAAAGAACGCTTGCCGTCCTGACTGTATCCGCTACTTAGTTCGAACGAAGTCGTGGTTGAAGAGATCAACAAGGAAGGCAACGTGAAGGTGGTATCCTGGGTGTTACAGCGTCACAGTGCATGTAGACCCCTGCACAGTCTATTTCTTCTAGCGAAGTCAAGCAACTACAGGCGGAAAACGGTGCTAATGCCACTATCAGTTAGCGCCTAACAACCGCTATAAATCCCTGGCAACACGCCTGGAAAAGGTGGTATTTGGCGGACAAGGTGGCAGGTGCAGGCGCAGGCATCTTGTGCATGCATCTTTGACAATGCAAGTAACTTGTAGGTAACCCTTTGTGAACTCGCTGGGCACCAAGAGCCTCCATGTTGTAGTGTTGTTACACATCTACAGGCCGTTGGTACCCCGCAAACTTGGGTCTCACATGGATGAACGCGTCGAGCCCAATACGGGGTAGAAAACGGCCTGCCATAAATAACGGAACCGGGCGCCCGACTGGGAGCCCTCCCATAGCGATGCCACATGTCGGTGGGTTTGAGAAGCTGCTCTTGGCCCAGTGGGCTAGCTGGCCGAACTCTGTGTACAGGATAAGGATGTGATAGAGGGACGCCCAAACGAGTACTGATCAATCCTCCACTCCCCAGGTTCTGTTGGGAAACCTTAGATACCCATTGACAGAATCAGCTGTCAGAGAGAAGATCAAGAGGCAGCCCATCTGTGCTCCTCTCCCTGACTCCGTCACATGGATCCTTTCAGCCATCTACTTAGGTATAAAGAGTTGGCAAAAACTCTTTTATTAATAGCGTAACTCAAATAAGCCAGTCAAGAGCACACACACCAAGGAATGGATGGAAGCATGGGCCAAGGAGGTACCGGTAGGAAGATGAAGTTGCTTCCAGGAGGATGAGGTTTTATTAGCAGAGAAAGCATCCTCCACGATGCCATCTAAATAACATAACCATCCAGCAACCAACCAGGCCTCGCTTGCTTGCTCGCCACCCACCAACCATGCCAAACCCAGCCCCAACCATCCCCTCCTTCCCACCGCCAGCCCCGTCCCGGCAACCCTAACCGTCCCTCGACCCCAGCACCCCGCGAGGAACCAGGACCCGGAGATGCGGCTTTCCCTCGACCCGCACCGTCATGTGGCCCCCGGTCGGGACCTCGACAACCACGCCATCGACGCAGACCTTGCGCCAGCGCGGATCCACCTCGGCGATGCGCACCGTGAGCGCGTCGACGCGCTGGTACGCCACCCCCGGCAGGTCCACGTGCCGGCCGCCCGCGTACGCCGCCTGCATGACGCGCAGCGCGCGCGCGCCGCCGCCCGCGGGCCCGAAGCGCACCAGGCGCAGGGCGGCGTCGAGGGGCCGGCTGGCGGGGGACACGCAGAACGCGCGCTCGAGGTGGGAGACCAGGGCGGCGAGGACGTAGGCGTGTTGTTGTTGTTGTTGTTGTTGTTGCCCTCCTCCTCCTCCGCCTTCCTCTCCCTCTGCCTCTCCCTCTCCCTCTCCGATCTTCCGCTGCTCCCCCGCCACCTCGACCGCCACCTCGGCCGCGTACGCGTGGCCCGTCTCCAGCAACTCGCGCGCCACCAGCCCGAAGCGCGCGGCGCCCCGCCGCCGCCACGCCGGCGTGTCGCTCTCCCAGACCAGCTGGGCGTGCAGGCCGTAGGAGGCGACGACGGCGCCGCGGAGGTGGGTTACCGCGTCTTTTTGCTCTTCCTCCTCCTCCTCCCGTCCCCCGCCCTCCCCTTCGCCGGGGGTTTCTTCCCGGTCCGCCGCGTACGTGATCCGCCGCGACCCCGGCGAGAACACCGCCTTGAAGCTGGGGAGCGGGGCGGGGCGGCCGCGGAGGAGCAGGGTGCGCAGGCCCTGGACGAGGACCGAGGGGGGCTCGCCGGGTGAGTCTGCTGCTGCTGCTGCTGCTGCTGCTGTTGTTGCTGTTATTGTCGTTGTGATCGGCGTGACATCGCGGTGCAGGGAGTTGAAGAGGGCGTTTCCGGTGCCGAGGGGCAGGAGGGCGACCAGGGGCAGGTGGTGGTGGTGGTGGGGGGTGTTACGGCGAGGAGCAGCATGATCATCGTCATCATCATCAGCATCATTATCAGCATCATCATCAGCATCATCATCATCATCCGCAGGCGCCCTGCCGTTCAGCAGCTCCGCCACACCGCCGTCGCCGCTGAGCAGGACGACGGTGCGGTCCAGCACCACACGTCCACCACCACCACGGCCCTGATCCCCGAGCTCGCGGGCGAAGTCGCGGACGCTATCCGCGTTCTGCGTGCAGGTGAGTCGGTACGAGTTGGGCGCGGTTGTGCTGGCCTCGCAGCGCTCGCGCTCGGTCAGGCCGAGGGCGCGGAACAGAGGCCCCAGAACGGACTGGTAGAAGTCGACCGCGAGCCCTGTGCCGGAAAGCGTAGAGACCAGCACGTGCACGTGCCGCGATGAGCTGCTTCGCAGGTATTCGGGGATCTCGTTGAGGAGGAATCCATCCAGCAACTGTTGAGCCACCTCCGTAGCGTGTGTCTGCCGGAGAACGAAAGGAGACCCTTCTATTTCTGTCTCTTTGCTTTCCTGCAATTCAAAAATGTCGTACCCAATCTGGGGGTTGGGTCGTTTCAATATACAGACGACTTCCTCGGTTTGGATAGACATGGCCTCGGTGGTTGCAGAGTAGCATACGTATCTTTAAGGTTTATCTGTCAGCTATGTCACTCTGTAGAACGATAGACTGTTTGATGATTGGCACCGAAGACGGGGAAGGTTGACGAGGAGGCATCGATAAGAAGATCATATGTCCGACAAGTAGAGTCAGATCAGCAGCTGATTAATACAAGGGAAAAGTGGAGACGCAGCACAGTCGGTCTTGGGCGAAAAGCAAAGGGTATCAATTCAGCCAATCTGACATTTCCAGATCTGCTTCTGTTCCTAGAACTCCTTGAGACATGTTTTCAGTGACCGGTAGCTCGGCTCAAAGGGCCCCAGTTCTCCCTGGGATTGAGTTGGTACCGGACCAGGCCTTTCTTGGACGTATCCTGGCCCAGCACCCGGTCAAACTTAACCTCCAACTTGTCCACTTCGTCGTCTGTGCTTCCGGCTTTGTTGCCCAGTCTCAAGAGTGTGTAGGCTGCTGTGGTTTCCTTGATCTTGGCCGTGTTTACTGGCATCTTCTGGGCAGACCATCCCCTCATGATGTGCCAGATAACCGACCATGGAGCATTCGTTTTCATGCTACCGGGTTTGCAGTGGCTACGTGTGACCTCGTAGCCCAGATGCCGCAGAGCACCCCTGATGCTGTTCTCGTCGGGACATATGGCGTGAATCGCACCCGCAAGGTTGGTGGGGTGGAAGAAGAACGGGGTAGGATCAATGGCTGCGTACTCGTCTTCCTTGCTTTCTATAGCACTCTCCGGCATCAAGATAGTCTCTTCGAGTGCTGTATTCAACATTCCTTCAATCCTGGGTTTGGTGCCGTAGGTCTCCTCCGAGACATTGGGAAGGTCGTCGAGGATCTTCCGAATGAAAGCCGGGGAGTGGATAGGACCGGCGTACATCGGACCCGCGAGATGCATCCTGGAGCCACAGTGCTTGCAATGTTGATCGGCAACAGGTGCTTGAGCGAAACCATGCTTGTAGAACTTGCTCGTGCCTTTCTTACTGGTGGCTTTCCTGTTGCGCGCCAGAAGCTGTGTTTCGAATGCGCCGCAACCGTGATCACAATTATACACAACCATCGTCTTGCCGGCCAGGAATTTGACCTGGGCGGGTGAGTTTCGAACTCGGACAAAGACCCGAGCATAGTAGTCAATGGATAGACTGAGGAGTGGCTCGATGGCCAAGCCGTACCTTGCTGCCGATGTCGCTAGTGCGTGCAAGATGAGACGAAGGCCGGCTTCATGAGACCAGAAGGCCCGGGTGGGTATGCCGCCATAGAGTGCGTACGACTTCTCCGGGTAGCCGTTCGAAGCCCAAACGCCCGCGTCGGTGCATGTGACGCAGAGAAGTCCACCGTCATCGCGTACTGCATTGACCGCGGCATCAAGGAAGGGAGCTGCTGTTCCGTACGGGTCGAGGTCGATTACATCGTACCTCTTGCTACCCGCTGCTTTGCGTTGCTTGGACTGCCGTTCCTTCGCATGATCTCGCATAAGCTCTTCCGTCAGCAGCGAATACATGTGTCCACGCGCATCGCCATGAGTAGCATTGATCTTGGCTGCAACCCCGTTGTGTTCAGCATTGCGACGAATAGACTCCACGGCCGACTCCGTAAGGTCGTTCGCGGTTACAGACGTTACGAATGGCAGTTCCTGGGCATATCGTAAAGCGCGCAGTCCGGTAGCAGACAAGGCATCGAGAATGGTGAATTTGGGGCCGTGAGGTGGCTTCTTTTCCTTCGCTTCAGTCGCTTCAGCTTGTTCTTTCTTCGGCTCGCTTGATTCGGCTTGTTCCCCGTTCGCCTCGCCCGGTTTGGTCTGCTCCTCTTTGGTGCCGAGATCAGCGCCGCTGTTAGCAGCAGAGGGCTCCTCCTTAGCCTCGTCTTCGCGTTGTCCTGCAGCATCGGGCATGGCAGTGTCATCCCCTACGGTCTGCTCCTTCTGGGCTCCATCTGTTGTGGATGTAGGGTCTTGCGCGCCCTTTGCATTCGCGGTCTGTTGCTTCTTGCTATCTCTGCCGCTGGCGTCAGATTTGTCTCGCTTTCGTTTCGCGACATGTTGCGCGTTGGCAGACCGTCTCTGAGATATCGCCTCCTCGCCATACGCCTTGATCGCAAGGACGGTCAAATCGCGGTTGAATTGTTGGATCGGGTTGTAGAAAACACTCTGCTGGTCCTCAGCATCCTGCGACATATTCTTCGGGGCATCTTTTGCCGGCGCAGGGACAAGAATGCGAGCCAGTCCTTCCTTCACCTCGGTGTACTCGTTGCCATCGCGCACAATCGTCTGCGGAGTCGGCGCAGAGGTAGATGCCGAGCTGGTTCCTTGTTCAGTCGCCATTGTTCGCACAGTCTTGAAAAGCTGGTATCTTGGGCCGACTCTATTCACATGCCTGCACGAGCATCGAAGTATCGCAATCGGCAGTGAACAGAGCATTTGAGCCCAGAGGGGAAGAGTTGCTGAAGGTCAGGACTGGCCGGCGAGCTATCCTGCAAGCTTCACCAGATCGGAAACTTTTTGCAAGCTGCAGTATTGCAACCCCACCATGGTTGCGGGCGGAACCTTAATACATGCAAACCCCGCTAGAAGCATGTGCTGCTGCCTTATTCGAGGTATCTCTTCCTGGAGACTTTCAAAGTTGTGCCGGTTCATGGTTTGTCTCGTTTGAGATCATGCTGGGTATAGAGGCTCAATATTGTCTGATTGTACTCATACGAGTATTGCAACTCTATGGGCAATGCGGAATCCCCATGATCTCCACAATCGCATTTACTTCATGGTTTATCTACAGGTCAAGTCACCGCTTACATTTCCACACCACGCCCCAACCGCCAAAGACAGACGACAGCCCAGTGAACAGGATCAGCGGTCCATAAGACGAGCCATATCCGAAGCCGCCCAGCGCAACGGCACTTCCGGCCTTGAGAAGCGGCACGCTCGCCAGGCCCCCGCTGACATAGCCTATCCCGCGGGCGCCGTTGAGGAGCCCATAGACCATGCCGGTGTCGATGGCCTCGTTCGCCTGCGCGGCCTCGCGCTCCATCTCATTGATCACGCCGCCCCAGGTGGCGCTGTAGCCGCCGGCGAAGAAGCCGAAGACGAGGGAGAACAGGATCAGCAGCGCCAGGCTGCCCCGCGACGTCAGGCCCCAGAGGAGCAGCGCGGCCAGGGCCGAACTGACGGCGGAGAGGGCGGTCACGGTGGTGGCCGGCAGGGCGAAGTGCTTGTTGTCGCTCAGGTACCCGAAGAGGGACGAGGCGATGATGCCCGGGATGTTGAATACGGTGAGCAGGAGCGTAGCCGACATCTGAGACAGCAACGTGACTTCCCGCGCATAGGTGCTGAGGTAGGTCTGTGGGATTCCGTAGCCGGCGCTCTGCAGGACGATGGCGACGCCGTAGATGTAGAAGGTCTGGTGCTTGAGGAAGTTCCATGGTATCTTGCGTCTGCGGGGAGTGTCCGAGGAGGCAAGACTCGAAGTCGGAGTCGGTATCAGGAGGATGGCTAGAAGACTGGTCCCGATGATGACGGCCGTCCAGATCCTGAGCGCGGTGCGGAAGCCACACCGGTCCAGGAGAGCGCGGAAGAGGAACGGGCAGGCAGAGCCCACGATGTTCTTGCAGGAGAGGGTGACGCCGTACGCGACTGCCCGGTTGCCGGTGTTGAACCATTCGCCGAGTGAGAGCGTGGTCGGACTGTAGATGAGCGCGCAGCCTAGAGCAGCGAGAACACCTTGGGTGGCAACCAAATGCCACACGTGGGTGCTGAACGAGGACAGGATGAAGCTCAAGGTAGCCAGCACAGCACCGCAGATGGCGGCGATCTGGCGTCTAGCAGCCCATCGTCTGGTAAACAGCGCAAAGAGGAAAGGCATGGAGAGGTACATGACACCGTTCGATGTTGTACCAATGATACCCGTCACGTCACGGCTGCCGTCCAGCGTCCAGTTGTCGTGATAGTACTCTTGGAAGACGCCATAGCTCATGGCGAAGCCTCATACATGTAAGCAAATTTACTGCTATCGTGCTCGGGTTCATATCATACCCCAGATAGGTAATTGTGATACTGACGCTCCAAGAAGAACGAGAGCTCGCTTTTTTCCAGATTGACCTGGCCGCATCTCAGCCTGCCTGGTAAACGATGCATCTAGACCGACGTTTGCTTCGCCTTCTGCGTCGAAGTGTTGTAGGACGGTGGGCTCTGCTCTGCTCATTTTTGATTCTTGGGTCTCGTCTTCTCAAGTCAGATTGTCAACCGGGTCACGGTGAGGATGTTCGGAAGCGTCTACGAGGCCTGGTGCTGGGCCGACGGCGGTTTGTTCTCAAAGTAGGTACTCGACGAGCTGATTGGCCAAGATCGTTGTCATGCGAACAATGGGCTCAAGTCGGCAGGGCCGGTGTCGCATTTGGGTTCGCCGGTTATCGGACCCCATTTCCAACTTGTTGAATACCTGCGATGCTTCCAGAAGGAGATAAGAGGCGAGAACTCCAATCGATTGAGTTGACCCTCTGTACCGGAAAATTGTCAAAGGGGGCTGACACCAGAAACCCCCCCTCTCATTAGAAGTGTGAGTTGAAGGCACTAGACGGAGCAGCAGAAACAACTCAGAAAGCAGAGGAAAGTGTACAGTATTCGACCAAGATCAACAGTGTCAATTAGGCGATTATGGCTACAACCGGCAGTATTAACGAACAACTAGTCCCAGATATCCCTGCTACCAACTTTTCGTGATACATAAGGTAGTAAGTAAGCAGGTACCGAATCACTTCTTCCCTGTCACCATCTTCCGTGCGCCACGGAGGGCGGCCTTGGTGGTGCTTGCTGATGGAGTGTACGAAGCGGGAATGTTACTCTGGACTGTCTGACGGGCTTCGTGGAACAGGTCAAAGCACCCGGCGAGGACGTCGCTGATGCTGAAGTCGGCGGGTACGATGCCAGTATCGATGACTTCTTTGATCTGCTCTTCAACCAGCAAGAATTGGTTACGGTCGGAGCGGTATCGATCAGGCAGACCGCTGTTGTGCATCAGGGCAAGGATACCCGCAATCGAGGTGTTGACAGCAGCAAGGGTGGTCTTGGGAAGGCTGTCAGTTCCGCAGATATCACAGTGGAAGTTGGCTGAACTGCTTACAATAGGGATCTTGTAATGCTCAGACTGAGAGCCAAGAGCAGTCAGAACAGCGCTCAAGGCGATCTGGATCAGCATCAGGCACCAACTGATAGAGCTGAGGATGTGGAACCAATAGGTGAATTTGGTCTTCTGGAATAGAACGTCGCGGTACAGGCCATCTTTGAGGCCCCGGGGAGGCCAGCATCCTCCGCTTGGACGGGCGATAGGCGCATCGTCGGGCTCGTCATCCTTGAGGACGCCCACACCACGGCAGAACTGGATCCATTCCGAGTGTGACAGGACGCGGTGCTCGCCATGCTTCTCGCTGCTCAGCATAGACGGTGGCTTGGTGGAAGGTGGCTTGGAAGCCGGTGCAGACGCGGGTGCTGGGGCAGGAGGGGCAGGAGGCTGCTGGGGTGGATCAGATGCGACTGCATCGACACGCAGCTTAGGAAGCGAAGGTGGCTTAGAGTCCTTAGCAGACTGGAAGATTGTGTGCGCTATCCTAGACTGCGCCGTCGGATGCGATGGTGCCTTGGAATCATGCGAGTCCTGGGGTGGGTAGATCTGAGTAGACATCGTGGGCGTGGGCGTGGGCCGAGTATGGGATGGAGGTTGGATGAAGATTACGGTGAGTGACTTGAGACCAAAAGCCCAAAGAAAGTGTGATGACACCAAAGAGAGCGGCGGAATGGACCAAAGAGAGGATGGAGATGGAAGAGAGAAGAGAAGTAGAGGGAGAGAGGAAGATATAAGTCAGATGGAGAGAAAAAAAAGGTGTTTCCCAGCTGCCCAAGTGGCTCTTGCCTTTCGCAACTTCCTCAGGCAGGTACCTACCTCTTATTGAGTGTTGCTTCCACCTAGATTCTGCCGAATCCGTCGTCATAGCTGACCTTACTTTGGTTACCTAAGTAAGTACTTAAGTAAGTACCTAGGGTACCAGTTTCCCAACAGCAGGTGCCCATACTGCAGCGCTCTTAATTACCTACCTAGGTATCTATTTTCATCGGGGTCAAAGCGCACAGAGCAGGACAGAGGACCTCGCTGAGGGACCGACATCCAGAAGCAGGGCAATGCCAGTGTAAGTATGTTATTGAGACTGCTTCTACTGCCAAAGGAAGGTAGTTCTGTGCATTGGAATACCTTATCAGATGCTTGTCAATGGGTGGAAGTCTGCTCCGGCTCCTTAAAAGGGGCCCGCTGGGCGGCTATTGCCTCGCCGCGATGGTCACCTTACCTCATCAGCAACTTGCATCTTTCACCTACCGATGTTAAATACGGCCCAACATGGCAACCTCGACGTGGCCTGGCACTGTTGGACATGATACCTCCTAGGCTCCTTCGGAGGCCACTTCCGCCCATACGCCACTGCCAGGCGAGTCAATCAAGAACCAACCGCCGTTAGTGAGATTCAACAATGATGTCATATTCTCCAAAGGTCCAGGTCCTTTGTTGCTTGAGAAGTGGTTGAAGGCCTTCAATTGTGGTGCTGGTTTACTTCCAAGACTCCAAACGGTTCCTTTGTTTGAACGACCGGCTCAGACAATGCTTTATCAACAGAAGCCAGAACCACGAATACGTCAGAAAGAACATGTTGACCAAGGTCTCGCTGGCATGCCGCATATAACTCTCGCGCTCCCATGGTCGAGGCCAGCAAGTGACACTGTCCGAACCAAAGCATACCATCATCGCCTGGAGAGACACTACTGCCGATTACACAGTCAGTACGACCTCTCATCTTCCGTACCATCCACCTTATACACTGATTCATCCAATTGCCTTGCCACACTTTCCCATCCCCTAACAACCCACCATGGCGGTCGATCTGTTGGCAAGCGTCGGCATGCGGACGATCTACAACGACATCAACCCGCACTCGGCCTGCAGCGCCGTAGTGACGCGGTCGAGCAACGACATCCACATGGCCTTCACCCACGCGCCGTCCGGCTGCAAGTGCGTCGGGGGGCCCGGCCCGGAAGGTATGTCCTGGCTGCGCGCCTTGCTGTACCAGACCTGCCTGGCGATCGACCCCCACGAGGAGGCGGAGATGGTGTTCTGCATCTTCCTCAAGAACGCCCTCGGGTTCGCCCTCCCGGGCCCGCTGACGGTGCGGAAGCCGTCCCGGGAGCACGTGCGCATCATGCGTAATCCCGCTACCAAGCTGTGGGAGAACACCGTAGATCTGTTGAAGATCCAGAGGCCGCAGTATTTCGATGATAGCCTAGACCTGGACTGAGTCCGGGCTCGAGTGGCATGCCTGAGTTAGGCGTGTCCTCTCGCGACCTGCTCACCCTACAGCGCAAGTAGATAATGTTGCAGGTCAATTGAACATAACTTTCATTTCGATACTAAGAACTTGCAAGACGACATACCTGTGACTGTATCTCCTCCGCATCTCCCATCATCCCTCAACGTGAACACCTAGCCCCTATTCGTCACCCTATCACGCCTGCTCCGACTCCTTAATCCACACCGCACTCTCAGTTTCCCACTTACCCTCATCCTCGTGCCCGCCTTCCTTTCATCCACCATCTTGGCCATGGACCTCGTCGCCCTTCCACCCCATCTTCCGATCAACACCGCCCTCATCGCCAAATCCCCCTTGCGCATCGCGACCGTAACGCCGTCCAGTTGCAGACGTCGCCTGCCCTCCTTGAGGGTGTCCGAAGCCGCCGGAGCCGATGACGAACCTGCGTCCCCGCGAGGTGCGCGACTGGCAAGCTTACGATCAATATGTGCTTGTGCATGCAATACCGGGTAAATCACCGAAGCCAATATGGATACTTGTAGTTCGAATACTCTATTCTTCATCCACGCATGTACTCCTACTGCGTGAGGGCATGGTCTATCTATGGATCGAACATCGCAGCGCTAGGAAATGCGGCGAACCATACATGCCATCGCCACCTTCCTGATGTACCAGAATTCCGTGAAGAAGCCACTGGCTCACCAAGAGTCGGGCCCAAAATGGGTGCCGTTCGCCACGGTGTTGTAAGCGCAAGCCTGCCAGTCGCAGCCTTGTTTGTATACCTCAGTACCCCACCAACGGAACTTGTCCATCCAACCCGGGTAGATGAAACCAAAGAACACGACCACGATGCCGAAAGCCAGGCCCGAGTCCAGCGCGGCACTGAGTGTCATTGTGTACTTTGCCCACCACGCGCCAGCCCGGTTCTTAATGAGGTAGTTGAAGATGTAGCAGACCACTGCCCACACCGAGAAGTTAAGTCCCGTGGCTGGGGGGATCCAACTGAGAGACCCGAAGAGCACGGGCAGATTGATCTTTCGAACGATGCTCGTACGCTTCTTACGGCCATACAGCCACAGAGGAATCGGAGCGACCGCTCCCAGCAAGAAGCACCAGACCAGCGGACGGTAAGTTGCCTTTGGCCCAAAGAATTCCGCTGGGCCAACCACGCCCCATAGAATCGATCCGTTGAAGTGAACCCGAGCAATGGGGCAAGTAAACCCATTGATCGCTGACGGGGTGCAAATGCCGGGAACGTTTGCGAACATCCAATTGAGCACAACGATCTGCGTGACCGACGAGACAATTGTAGCAACCATCTGAACCATGAATAGCAACCTTGGTGGTATTTTCATGTAGTGTCCAAGCTTCAAGTCGGCTGCAAATTTGATGCCCTGTGCAGACGAGATATAGCCGTAAGTCACGAAGACCATATTCGCAACCGGTTTCCCCGGGAAGACTGCACCGCAAATGAGTTGACATATGAGATAGATGCTGCTATGTTGATTCGTTACAGCCATGACGATGCCGATTGGTATGAAGAGGACGGCGCAGATCCCGAGCGCAAGAAGAAGCCCATACCACGGCAAGTAGATGGGGTAGCTAGGTAAGTACGTATTAGCAACGACTCTGCACGTTTGACTGGCGTTTCGCGCTTACTATTCGACGACGAAGATCCCTATAGCCGTCATCGAGATGAACGTCAGTAGGTACCACCAAATGGGCGCGTCTGGATATCTCCTCATGAGGCGGTTGTGGACGTCTTCATGACTCAAAAGATCGTCGCTATTCGAATCTGTACGCGGGATTCCTGCTCTGCCTCGGTCCAACGGAGACATTCCATTGGTTTCGCCGCTGAGAGGTTGATACGCAGGTTTGGTCTCGACCTCTGCTTCTTTAAGAGACCTTCGCCACTGCCTCCAGATGTCTTTTCCGTGCCAGCAAATCGTATGCGTCAGGAGTGAAGCGAGTGCAGCAAACTGCAGCCCATAGCTGAGTACATATGTGATGGGGAGGAACACCCGGCTGTAGCTCGCATACGCTTCCCGGTCGAAGACGAAGTTGGGTGTGAGAATCTTGCTGACGTCGTATATGCTGCCGGTGTTGTCGAATACAGAGGCTGAAAGCATGGGCATGTAGGACGAGTAGAATAGGTTGCAATAGTAGGCGATCGGTGCAATAATCCACATCACTATAACCAGGCCGCCAATCACATTCATAGCCGCCCAAAACGGAGTGAGGAGAGGCGAGCCGATATATGCAATCTGCGCCCAGTCAAATGTGAGCGGGAGAAGCCCCAGCCCAGATACGACCCCAAAGAGATTCGCTACCACAACGTTATCCGGGGCAAACCAAGTGACGACGTTGAAGTAACTCAGTGCGGGCATTAGCAGCCCAGGCAAGAAGTAAAAGAGAAAGGCGGAGGTCCAGACGACGTAGAAGAAGGTCCATCTGCTCATCGTCCATCCATTTGCCGGCTTGTTCTCTTCCTTGTGCAATGTGCCGAACATGGCGGCAGACATCAACGTACCGGGCCAGATCATGCCACTGGGGCGAACGAGGAAGCGCCTAGTTAAGCCGGCGAACGTATACCCCAAGATTTGGGTGGACAGAGTCAGCAGCAACTGGTAGACGATACTCGCGTCTTGCTGATAAAACTGAGTTTGCTCGACTATAACATCGGTTGCAAAAGCAAAGCCAAAGGAGACATTACTGCTGACATAGACGCAACTATGTTCCTTCTCATTCCAGGATCCTTGAGCAAGCCATAACCGCAGGCGTTGTGCGTGAGATCTCTTGGCTTTGAACGGAGGCGGCGCTTCGCTAGTCGAAGAAGAGCTTCCCGGGCGTGTCCGTACGCCTTCCATGAAGTCTACTTGAGGGTCATCCTGCCGCTTCAAGGTATAGTCCCATAGGAGACCGAGGGGGTGTACAAGCAGCAAGGCTATAACGGGAGTAATGGCAACGCTGGGGTATCTCAGAGAAAAGAAAAGGTTGGTAGAGGAGCCAAGTACGGAGAAAAGTACAGACAAGGTCCACATGCGGGGAGTATTGATGGATAAGGTGGTGTTGTCAGTCGGCGGAACCGAGGCACGAACTTGAGGGTACGGCGAGTTGTCCGGAGGGTCGGCCTCGTCGTCGGAGCCTATCAAATTACTGTCTTCGTCCGATTCATCTTCCTCTTCGACGGCGGAGTTGTTCGACTTTGCATCAGACAGCACGTCGCTCGGGCGCGAAGCCTCAGTAACCCCAAAACCGGCCTCGGTGATGCCAAAACGTCCCTCGGCACCACCGACAACAGTTGAGCCGCCGATCTCCTCGGATAGGCTGATGCGCCTCCGCTCCAGAGAAGAGGTGCTAGATCGAAAAGCGAGAGAGCGACTGGTACTTGCCGACTTGCGACGGCGCCTCGAGGTGCTGCTGTTCTTGCGGCGCTGGGTGGACAAGGTGGCAAGCGCATCGTCAGATTCGGGTTCGTCTACGTCAAGAGGGACCGGGGCAGCTCCGTAGGAGCCCGTGCCGAAGCCCGGAGAGGAGCGCAGCAGGAGGGGCGCTTTGGACATCTTCTTTCGGCCGCGACGGTGGTCGGCAAAATCTGGATCGGACTCGGCGTCGGACGGGTGCTCGAGTTCGAAGGGGACAGGCACGGAAGTGGCATCGGGATCATGGCTCGTGTGCGGCGGGACGAGGGCTTCGAGGGTTGCGAGGGGTATATCACGGGCACGGGCAAGGGTATTGTTAGGGCTATCTCGTGCAGCGGAGGCAGAGGAGGACGAAGAGGTGTGATCGCGCGGATCGCGGGAACGGGTGGATGTGAACGATGGCGCGGGCGTGGGGTCTTTTGCCTGGGCTTGGATGCCGGCGTTGGTGGAGCTGTTGGGGCTGTTGGTGTGACGCGCCGCCGTAGCGCCCGCTACGCCCGCTACGGTATGCTGACCGGTGTGCCCAGCTTGTCCAGCTTGCCTGGCCGCTCTGGCGTGGAGGGGTCGCAGCGGAAAGGCATTTGGCCCTAGTTCCTGCTTATGATGTCCGGAAACCAGTGATGTCGCGGTGAACGGGTCATCTTCGTTGTCATGTCTTACAGGAATAGGTATGCTGGGCATGGATGGATATCACCTTCCCGAGACCTTCCCTTCTTACCGTGTCCGTGGTGGTGCAAGTGCACTTTCAGCTGTAATGCAGGGGAGGGGGCGAAGACGAGACGGCCACTGGGATAGAATAATCCTGGAAGCACCCGACGGAAGGCGACGGTCTACCTGTATGACAGGAGACAGATGTCTAACGTGATTTCTCCTAGAAAGCCCCAAGTTGACAAGGAAAGAGTATATGAAACAGTGTATAATAATCGCACTCGAATGATCACACGAATGAAGACCGGCATGAGGAGGAGGAGGAGGAGGATGATGATGGATGATCATCCAAGATTGCTGCAGGGTCGCCGCAAGCGCTGGTTTTCCAGGTCATGCCTCCTTGGCACGGAATAGCGTATGGGGCAATAAATAGACTTTCAGGCACGCGAGGGGAGCGCTCGAGGCGCATTCGCAAGATTCTGACAGCGCAACTATACATCTAAGCAATATAGTACTCTAAGTAGTTTATCAGCTTGATGACATGGGTCATGTGGGAAGGGAGCCGAAATACTGTATGAACCAAAATCTATTTGAACAGGTATAAGCTGCTTGTTACTACCCAGGTACCTGTGAAAGCACTCAGAGGGCAGTCACGAGGCACAGTGACAAGATATTGGTGAGTTGTCGTATCTGCGCATGGTACGATAGCACAAAATACCTACCTAGGTACATATCGAGCCCTTCCTCAGTGCCTGCTACCTATACCATTACCATACTCTCCAGTGTATTTCGCCCATGTCGCTTATAGCGCGGGTGAAGACAGCAACTGTCTTTCTCCGGTCGTATACGCATGGTGAGTTGTTGTTTATGGACTCTGATCTTCGTGTTCTCCATCTTGGCAAATAGGGGACGAATGAACGAAAGGACTGGATGAGAAGGCAGAAGGGTGAATGGCGAGGGTGCTCAAGGACTGCTATTCAAGTCTGAGAGAATAATATAGGTACCTTTTCAGGATGCACTTGTCGTTCTGCGAAGAACTACCTGCTGCCTACTAAGTCGTGAGGCTTCAATCCTTCTCAGATCAGCATAGTGGACATATAGTCCACACCGCTTACCACTCAATGCTCTTTGATTCATACCAGATACTCACCTCCTTGATATTTTCGCCACACAGATTGTACGTAAAACCCCTTCCTGGGAAATATTCACACCCTCTTGTACGCTGTGAAGGGAGACTCGCACGCGGGACTAACTCGTCATGGAGTTACTGAAACTGTTCCATTCGACTTGATCTTCATTTTCCCCCGAACCGTGTTCATTACCTATCCGCCTTGGCCCTTGGTATGCCACCCCCTTTTTGCAATTATCCTAATACCAGTACATCTCCGGCCGCTCTAGACGAGCCTGGCCTCTATCACGCTCTCTATCGACGACGGGTGGCTCCACACCTTGACGATCTCGAAGCCCGCGCTCTGCAGCAGCCAGCTCCACCGCTTCTCCGTTCGCTCGGCCGCCGAGATCAGGTGCATGAGGCTGACGTCCGCCACGGCCTGGTAGATGCTCGCGCCCGCCTCCGGCATGCACGTCTCGTACAACAGCAGCCGCGAGTACGCCCTATCCATGGCCGCGGCCAGCCGCCCCAGGATGCGCCGCGCGTCGCGGTCGTCCCAGTCGTGCAGGATCGAGTGCATGAAGTACGCGCGAGCGCCTGGGAGGGGGGGTCTTAGTTAGCGGCAGTTTGCAAGTCTACGTAGGTGGTAACTAGGTAGGTAGCCCCTCGAATACGGGCTGCGTAGGTAGGTAGCTAGGTAGGCCCGGCCCACTCGACCACGGCGTCGGGAATCCGCAACTCACCTTCGACGGGCTGCGGCGTGAAGAAATCATGCGGCATGGCCGTGATCTTCGCGTCCACCCTGGCCAGGCCCACGACCTCGGGCAGGTCCTGGAGGACCAGGCGGCCGGGGGCGACCTTGTCCGCGGGCAGCTTGCGCAGGAGCCTGGCGACGTCGACGCCGGAGGCGCCGCCGACGTCGACGAGCAGGGCGCGCTCCGGCTTGCCGTGGTCGCCCGCGAGCAGCTGCGCGGTGTCGTACACGTCCGTCCAGTCGAGCTTGTAGGCGGTGATGCCGCGCATGAAGCCGATGAAGCTGGCCTGGTGCGCGGGGCTGGCGGCGCAGCGCGCGAACAGCGGCGCCCGCTCCGCCGTCAGGTCCATGTAGCAGGTGTTGCGCGGGTCCACCGGCTCCTCGTACTGGGTGCGCGCCAGGAAGGCCGGGAGGTTGCGGCACGACTCGCCGTGGAGCGTGCTGGGGAGGGGGTTTTCAGGTCAGGAGCTGGGTACCTAGGTAGGTATTTGATAGATGCGCGTGTACCGGTACCTGGGTAAAGTAGGTACACAGGTAGGTAGGTAGGGGGTGAGGGAGCGAACGAACGAACGTACCCCGAGACTATGGTCTGCGCAACCGGTTCGCTGGTCACGCCCAGCTGCTTCGTGAAAGGCGTCGCCCGGTACTGGTCGGGGCCGGCCTCCTCGACCACGAGCTCGGCGGCCAGGAGACGAAGGAGACGACCTGGGCACTCGTGAGCATCTGTGACATGGGAACCCGGGGTCTGGGAACCAGTCCTGCTCTTGACTCACGGAGCAACATCAAGTCGCAGGGCTTATGGCACATGTCCAAGAGCTCCTCGAGGGTGGCCTCATCCTTATCACTTTGCAACCAGCCCTCCCAGAGACCGATGTCGATCAAGACCTGAATCGCGGCGCTGACGTTGGCGTCGATCCAGGCGAGGCGCCAGCAGCGCTCGAACGGGGTTTCGAGGCTGGCCAGGACACGGCGAGCCGCGTTGATGACGGCGAAGCGGGAATCACGATCGTTGCGCAGAGCATCGACTTTGATGCCGTCGAGATCCGCAAGGACTTCCTCGGCATAAGCTGACACTGGCATGATGGCGGTTTTGCAGAGCAATGGAGGTCTCTGTTCCGGCGTCTACCCGTCTTTGACTTACTTACCTCGAGGCACAGGATTGGAGCTACAACAAAAAACCGTGGCATCTTTTCCTGCCGCACATTTCTTCTCCTGGCTTGACTCCAAGGGGGGGCCGAAACGAACGCGTAAGGCACAGCAAGCGGGTGGGGGGTTCGTTCGGGATGGGTCAGATACAGGTAGATGCTCAGGGTTCTCTCTCTCTTCGCCCTGCACGCGCCTCTGTCGCATGAACCCATCCTCTTGCGGCGCATGCGCCATGCGCTGTATGTAGTTGGAGGTTGCGTACTACTTACAAGCAGAAGGACGGCGGTACGGAGGAGCGTGCTCCAGCCTCCAGGCCCATCGAATCCCTGCAGCGACAGCCCGTTGGGATCGCGATTGCAGGCTGCGCGCGCGCCTTCGTGCGTGGTGATAATGCAGGTCAGACGGCGAGCCTGTCTCGCGTGCTTGGCTCCTTGCTCCTTGCTAGAACGAGTTTAGCAGCGCCCGTTGCCCCCGTCCCGTCCGCTTAGACGGTCAGGCAGCATATAGTTCCGGAGCCTGGTCGTCGGTCGTCTCCCTGCTTGCTGCTTGCAGGGAGGCGCGTCTGGCCGTGGCCGAGAGAGGTGGAAAAGGGTAGTCCGAGCGCCCGAGGTTGGATGGGCCGAGGGCGGAAGCAAAGCTCGGAAAGCCGCGGGCCAATAGACTTACATCGTTGGTATTCGCGATACGGGAGGTCCCGGAGTGGCATCATCTTTGCCGGGTTGTTTTGGAGAATAGTCTCTCCTGGGAAAAGACAAGGGAGAGAGCACTTAGGGTATCTCTATTCTGTCATAGCTATTCTATGGAGGTATCTGCACATTTCCGGAATATTACATCCGGATCCCTCTATCATCATCGTCATCGTTGCACAGCATAACGCGCTCTCCTTTTGTGCCAATCGTTCATACCAAAGCAAACCCGAAAGTACGCCTGATCATTAATCCAAGGCAAAAATGTCAAGTCCACAATCTCTGATCCCGACCCGAATCATGGGCAACTTTCTCTCGGGCCGATATCTCAATCATTCAAGATGCTGTACCGGGAGTAGCGGTGCCCGTCACCCGCCATACCCTCCTCCGCGGCGCGACCACTGACATTGCGACGGGCGTAGGCTCCCGCGGCGCCAAGGTCGAAGTCGTTGCCGGAGGAGACCTGGCGGCCGGCGCCGACCATGACGGGCGGCGTGGCGGGCTTGAGCGAGCCGTACGGCTTGGCGCAGAAGTGGTCCTCGGTCTGGATGCTGGAGTTGCGCATCCCCGCCTTGCGACCCCAGGCGTTGGCCAGCTGCGACAGCCGGCGGCCCGCCTTCGCGTCCGCAATGTCCCCGCTCCCGCTCGCCTGCCGGCTGTTCAGGCTGACCTCGGAGAGCACGTAGCGGGCCCCGGCCCTGTGGTCGTCGTCATCGTCGGACGAGGCGTCCGACACGTCCTCGACCGTGGAGTGGAAGGGTGTCTTGCGGCGGGGCGGCGTCGGCGGCGGTGCCTGGTGCATGGCGCCGTTGCGTAGAGCCGGGTTCGAGCGCAGCGGGCTCGGGTGCATGGACGCGTTTGGGGAGCGGCCGAAGTCGTCGTCGTCTTCGACGTCCGAGTAGCCTGGACGCATAGCGTCGTCCTCCGAGTCCGAGTGCAGGTCGTAGCGCTGGCCTAGGGCCTCGTACTGCTGCTGTGGCTGGCGAGCATGGGGATACGAAGTCGCGGGCGAGGACGGCTGTGACGAGCGCTCCGCCGCGTTCATGGCCCGCTGCCGCTGCTGCGTGCGCTGGATCAGCGATTCGCTCGCGTACCAGGCTTCGGTAAAGCGTGCGAGGCGTGCGGGCGAGTCTTGGCGCTGCGGTGGTGTTTCGGCGCCCGGCCGCGTCGGCGACCCCGTCTCCGCCAGGGAAATCTCGTGGTAGCTGCCGCGCTGGGCCAGGTGCGGGTTCGACTGGCGTTTGGCGTCGGCGTAGGAGGCGATGCTGGCGCGTGGCGATCCGCGGTGCTCGATCTGGTACTGCCGGCTCGGGAGATCGACGCGCGAGCCCCGCTTAGAAGATGCGATCGATTCCCGCGAATTGGTCCGCGTGTGCATAAACGGGATGCTTGGCGGGCGTGAAAGGTCCTCGTACGGCGCCCCGGAGCGGCGTCGGTCTTCGAGCGGGTCCGACAGCCGCTTCGTGCTGGACGACATCGTGGTGTAGCCGCTCGTGACCGAGGACTTGTTGCGCTTGTGCGCGCGCGTCGTTAGGTGGTCCTCGAGCGGGTTCATGTCGGGCGGCATGTTGGCGATGCGTCGGAAGACCAGGCCGAGCCATATCGAAATGCCCAGGGATACCAAATGCAGACCCCCAGCGCCAATGAGCCCGTAGAATTCGGCCGAGACCAGGTAGTCCACATATTGGTTCGGAAGCATAGTCCCCCAATCACGTCCGAAGTTGACGACAGAGAGTACGCCGAAGGCATACAGAGCCGCTGCAGCCAGATCCGAGACACCGGCGAAGAGCTGGTAGGCTGCTGATGAGGCCGGCGGCCTTGCACGTGCAGGTCTGGCGAGGTGGAAGACGGCGTATCCGCTGCTTATCACCACAACACCGGACTAGTTCATCAGTCAGAATGGAACATAGGGGCATTTCAAGTGTAGTCGGCCTGTTCGAATCAAAGGTAAGCGTACCGTAATTCGTAGCACCCAAGCAGTAAGTGGCTCGACGTTGGTAAGGAAGATCATCAGAGCAAGTAAGCCAGCAGCACAGAGCATCTCAAGACTGCGGAGTCCGAGCTGGATATATCTCATCCACTTGATCCGCGATTTCGTAGCAGGGCTCAGAGGTTGAAAGTTGAAGGTCCGCCCTGTGGGCGCCTCATGCATACTTCGACGACGCACTGTCAGTTTCTGGCCTGCCATGATAAGATACCTTGGGTAGATAAGGTATAGACACTTACTCCGGATGGCGATTGAAGCTCACCAAGGGCCCCTCCTGCTTCGGCTTTCTGGGTTTGGGCTCCCAGCTCGCCCTGGTCACCGCCTTCGGATCGAACTCCTTCTCGGGCAAACGTGAGTCGCGCCATTCGGACTCGTACAAGAAAGGCTGCTGAACCCCCATATCTGCGTATCCCTATCCCAGCGATGGATGGGAGATATCCGCTAGATGGAGGGCGATGTAGTCGTGAGGTGTGGACACTGGAATGCCTTGGTCTTACCGATGACTTTAAGGAGTGGGAGATCCGCAGAAGATCAATATTCCACCGCGGGGACGCACGCGCCCTGAGTGCATGCTTGGGTGGGCTGTATGGATCTGCTGTGACGTGGGAGCTGAACCCGATGGTTTCCATAGCAACACCCCCCCGGCGGCAGCTTGCCTTACACGGCGGCAGAACGGCAGCGACGGCTACTTCTTAGCCAGGGGGTCATTCCGTGCCATCAACTTCATCTCTGAGGACTTCTCGACAATAGCCTTCTCTTGATAGGCCTGGCAAACGCCCGGCCTGTTTTCATTAGCCTTCAAGCAATTTAATCGACGATGTGTTGCGGATGATTTGCACACTAGGGCGATTGGTCGCGCACCAAGTTGCGGATCCCCCAGTTGCAAGTCAGCCCCGATCCCCCGATCCCCCGACCGGCGGTAGCAAGGTCGGACTTTCGGGCGCCAAGAAGTGCTTTACATTTCGGCCTTCAACGTCATTTTTGCTGCCCTGAAGGAAGGTCGAACTCCACCCCTGTATTATTATTGAGCTCAGGTTGTCTTTTACACGATGCGATAGAGCAGGATATGGCATCTCTAACAAAGGCATGGATTTGCAACCCGTGCCGACAATATGCCTTCAGTGCACGCTTCTTGACGTCCAGGGCCATCGCGAGTCGCAACCAGTATTCCACTGCTGCACGACATGATCGCCCTTTTCGGATGGCCGTGGTCGGCTCTGGCCCAGCCGGCTTCTATACCGCGTACCGAGTGATGTCCAAAATCCGCCAAGCCAAGATAGACATGTTTGAGGCTCTGCCGGTGCCATTCGGTCTCGTGAGATTCGGAGTGGCGCCAGACCATCCCGAGGTCAAGGTATGAGATGACCTGTGAGCCAACACCTAAAGCCTGGTCATCGCTGATCCTCTCGCGACCGCAGAACTGTCAAGACAAGTTTGAAGAAGTTGCAAGCTCACCCAACTTCACCTTCATTGGGAACGTCTCCATCGGCAACCAGGACGGCCACTTTGATTCGTGTACCATACCGCTGCCATCGATGATGCGGCATTACGATGCTGTTGTCTTCGCCTACGGTGCTTCCAAAGACAAAACCCTTGGCATTCCCGGTGAATCCGAGTTGAAAGGCATTTTTTCTGCTCGAGAATTCGTGGGCTGGTACAACGGCTTACCCGAGTATGCTGACCTGGCGCCCGATTTGACCCAAGGAGAGGAGGCTGTCATCATTGGTCAGGGGAACGTCGCCCTAGACGTGGCGAGGATGCTTCTGGAGAATGTCGACGTGCTACGCAAATCCGATATCACCGATGCGGCGATAGAGACATTGTCCAAGAGCCGGATCAAGAGAGTCCATGTCGTCGGAAGGAGAGGTCCAATGCAGGTATGTAAACGCGACTGTAGGGGCCTCGATCGACGTATAGCTTCAACTGACATGCTCCTAGGCTGCATTCACGATCAAAGAAGTCCGAGAGCTTATGAAACTACGTGGCGTCGGGTTTCATCCAATCGACATGTCCCTGTTGCCGGAAGAGATTTCCAAGTTGCCTCGAGCGAGGCGGCGGCTGACCGAAGTCATGGTCAAAGGCTCGACGACGAGAATCGATGATGCGGATGCGTCTTGGTCGCTTGACTTCTGCTTGTCTCCTACTGAGTTCCTGGGAACACCCGAGGGGAGGGTGCGCAGTACCGTCTTTGAACGTACCTCACTTTCCTCTCCATTCGATCCGACCTCAAGTGTCACAGGTACTGGCCAAAAGCTTGAAATACCTTCATCCACTGCATTTCGCTCCATTGGCTACAAGTCCGTAGCTTTACCAGGCTTCTCCGAAGCAGGAGTTTTGTTCGACGACAGAAAAGGCGTTATCAAGAACGACGGGCTTGGGCGTGTGCTGCGGAAATCACCAGACAGTACTAGCACTGGTGATGAATCGCCGGAAACGCAACTACCTGGTGTTTATTGTGCTGGATGGGTCAAGAGAGGTCCTACCGGCGTCATTGCTTCCACAATGGAAGACGCCTTCTCAACAGGCGATGCAATCTCGGCAGACTGGCAGTCCGAGACCCCGTTCCTCAATGCAGACGACACACGAGGGTGGGACGGCTTACAGACTGAAGTGGACAAGAGCAAATGCCGGGTCATAAGATGGGAAGACTGGCGGAAAATAGACAAGGCCGAGAGAGAACGAGGCTTGCTCGCCGGAAAGGAAAGGGAGAAGTTCACAAGTACGACGGACATGCTGAAGGCTGCTGCTGATCGCTAGAAATAGCCGTGCCCTCGCGGGCAATTGTAATCCTTTGTATTTTTACATCTATGAGCTCTTCAACTTCTCTGTCAACTCCGGGACTTTTTCGAACAGATCGCCAACCAGACCAACGTCGGCCACCTGGAATATCGGTGCCTCCGCATCCTTGTTGATTGCTGCGATGACCTTGCTGTCCTTCATGCCTGCCAGATGCTGGATCGCGCCGGAGATACCTACGGCCATGTATAGCTGTGGTGCCACCACCTTGCCGGTCTGACCGACCTGAAGACTGTTGTCCGCGTAGCCGCTGTCCACCGCCGCGCGCGAAGCTCCAATAGCTGCGCCTAGGGAGTCTGCCAGAGGTACCATGACCTTATCAAACTTCTCCTTGGATCCGAGGCCTCGTCCTCCCGAGACGACCCTGCCAGCTGTAGCAAGGTCTGGCCGGTCCGACTTGGCGAGATCCTCAGACACCCACTCGGCTGAAGACTCGGCCTTGGGGTCAACACCGTCTTCAATAGCAGCGGAACCACCTTGAGGCTCGGCAGCGGCAAACGAAGTGCCCCGAATGGTGATACACTTGATAGCGTCAGAGGACTCGACGGTAGCTATAGCGTTCCCAGCGTAGATCGGGCGAACAAAGGTGTTCTCGTTTTCGACCGCAGTAATGTCGGAGATCTGTTGGGAGTCGAGCATGGCAGCTACTCGGGGCATCAGGTTCTTGCCGAAAGCAGTGTGCCCCACGATGATGTGCGTGTAGCCACCCTTCTTGATGTTCTCAACCAGCAAGGGTGCGTAGTTCTCCGCCAGGCCCTAGTTTGACACTTAATCAGCTTCGTCTACATATCTGTACCGCCGATAAAGTAGTTCGTACCTTGTCGTAAGCAGCGCTGTCTACGGTGATGACCTTCTCAACACCTTCGACCTTGGCTGCCTCTTCTGCGACCGGCTTGATGTTGCTTCCTGCGACAAAGCCATGAATCGGGCCACCGATCTTCTTTGCAGCGGTAATGGCGCTTAGCGAGCCATGGTTCAGCTTGCCTTCTCGCTGCTCGAGAATGGCCAGAGAGGACAGTAGCCTTCGGAGGGCCGAGGAAGTTGAAAAGACCGAAGCTGGTCGCGAGAGGCCGGCAGTGCCCTTGAGGGCTGTCCTTCTTGCTACGGAGAACATGGCGTGGGACAGTCGAGATCGTATGCCCGTATGCGCCCGTCGACAGCGTGCAACGGGAGGATCTCAGAGGGATCGAGAGTGGATGCTCGTCATCAGTCAATTCTATGCGACTCCCGTGGACACCCGTCCCGGGCAGCGATCGCGGCTGGCGGCGGTCCGATCGTTCACCGAGGCAAGGAGCTTCTACAGTGGGCCCCTCGGCCTGTTGGACCTGCTGGAGCCGCCTGGAAATCCTGGAGAACAGCAAACGCTAACACGTGACGTACCTAGGTAGGTAGAGGTGGTCCAAGCTTGCTTTCAGATCTCGGGCGCTTGGGCCATTCAAGCACCGCAGCTGGAGGTTCCAGGTTGGCAGGTTGCTCCAGTGTCCAGTGTCCACTGTCCAGCGCCTGTCGACTGTCGCCAGCCTGAGCTGGACAACTGCTTAGCCTTAGCTCTTCTCCAGGCGCGCCGAAATTATTTCCCCAAACACGCGATAGATCCCCAGCCTCACCGGTGACCCGTCGCAATCCAAGTGGTCGAGATTCCATCGATTCTTGCCCTTCTGCATTGGCGACCAGTACAAGTTCCACCATATCGCTTATTTCTGGCCCACCGCGAACAGCCTTGTAACTTGCGCAACACGTCGCGCCTGTACTTGCGATCTGACCATACTCACCCTCTAATACACCCCTTCCATCACCACACCGCTCGCTTGGCCTACGACAGCTTTCAACATCGCGACCATGGAGGAGCATGTAAACTACGGCTCCCCTGCCCAGGGCAAATCCCCTGAAAGCAACCCTATCTTAGCGCAGCCTCCTCTACAGTCTGATGCTCCCAGCGCGCCCGAGCCTGCTGAAGGTAAGTGTTGATGTGCCTGTGGTCTCGTTGCCATGCGGGCCAGATATGATGCTGATGTGCCCAAAAGACGTACAGATGTCCGAAGGCCCTTCCGCGGAGCCAGCCATCAAGCAAGACAGCGCTACGCCTGCGCCTGCTGGTACCTCCGATAACCCGCTCGATGCCCCTCCCGCACCCCCCGCCGAGTCTAGCTTGCCTAAAGAGGACGAGGAGATGGGTGAAGCCCAGACTGAGCCTAAGGATGGTCAGTCACAGGAAAAGGAGGGCGAGGAGGGCACGAGCGGAGTCGAGGGTGGTGCGCAGGAAGTCAAGTCCAAAGAGAGCATCGAGAATGCTGCGCGCGAACATCTCATCTCCCAAACACACGCCATTGTCCTGCCGAGCTATAGTACCTGGTTTGACATGAACGACATTCACAGCATCGAGCAAAAGGCACTCCCCGAATTCTTCAACAGTCGCAACCGCAGCAAGACACCCCACGTCTACAAGGATTACCGCGACTTCATGATCAACACCTACCGCCTGAACCCTGTAGAGTACCTAACTGTCACCGCTTGCCGACGTAACCTCGCCGGTGATGTTTGCGCTATCATGCGCGTTCATGCTTTCCTCGAGCAATGGGGTTTGATTAACTACCAAGTAAGGCATACAGCTTCTACTGACGCGCTGCCTGGCATACTGACATATCCCAGGTCGACGCCGATCAACGTCCGTCGCAAGTTGGCCCACCGTTTACCGGTCACTTCCAGGTTATCTGCGATACTCCCCGTGGTCTTCAGCCTTGGCAACCATCAGCCGACCCGATTCTGCTGGAAGGTAAGAAGAGCCAGGACACCGACCAGAAGGCCAATGCAACGACCACAGCTGCTGGCGACCGGAACCTGGAGATCGGCCGCAACATCTACGAGGCCAAGGCGAAGGGGGCGAAACTCACGAAGTCCGAGAGCAAGACGAACGGAGAGACCAATGGCACCTCGAGTGCGTCTCCGGCCGTGGAAGACGGCTTGAAAGCTCCTGTCGCCAAGGTCAATTGCCAGAACTGTGGAGTCGACTGCACCCGCATCTACTATCACCTGCCGGAGGCCAACAGCCCTAACAAGGCGAAGTACGATGTCTGCCCCAGCTGCTACCTCGAGGGCCGCATACCGAACAATCAGACCAATACGCAGTTCGTCAAAGTGGAGAACAAATCGTACTCGACAGTGTTGGACCGCGACGCGCCATGGTCGGATTCCGAGATCCTCCGGCTTTTGGAAGCCTTGGAGAGGTACGATGATGATTGGGCCGAGGTGGCGGAGCACGTAGGCACACGGACTCGCGAAGAATGCGTACTCCAGTTCCTTCAACTGGACATCGAAGACAAGTATCTCGAATCCGAAGCTCCGATTCACGCCCCAACCGGTCTCCAAATGCTCGGAAGCCACGGCGGCCATCTTCCCTTCAGCCAGGCCGACAACCCTGTCATGTCTGTCATCGGTTTCCTTGCTAGTCTAGCGGACCCTAAATCGACAGCTGCGGCTGCTCAGAAGTCAGTGGAAGAACTTCAACAAGGTCTCCGTAACCGACTCGAGGGCGGTGATGCGGAAAAGGCCAATGGTAAGGGCAAGGAGAAGGAAAAGGAGAAGGAGAAGGAAGGTGACTCGATGGAACTAGATGTCCGCCAAGAAACCACGACGACCACAACGACCACGACTACTACTACCACCAGCCTTGCCGGCGTGCCTTTGGCCGCTATGGGGGCTCGCGCAGGTGGTTTGGCGTCGCACGAAGAGCGGGAAATGACTCGCCTTCTGTCTGCCGCCGTCAACGTGACTTTGCAGAAGATGGAGTTGAAGTTGAAATACTTCGACGAGATGGAAGGCATCCTTCAAGCAGAACGGCGCGAGCTTGAGCGGGGCAGGCAACAGCTGTTCCTGGATCGCCTGGCATTCAAGAAGCGGGTGCGAGAGACACAGGAGGGCTTGAAGGCGGCGAGTGCTAATGGTGGTGACCTGAACATGGCGGCAGGCAACGATGGCTTGACCTTTACCTCTGCTCCGGCATTTGGTTCCGTTCAGCCTCTAGGAAGCGAAGGCAACATCAAGAGCTACGAGGCTTAGAACTTGCGGGGTCAGCTTTTGTAGGATTTTCACGATGCAGGCGGCGAACAGGAATATGACTGACTGTCCAGGGACACTGGCTTTGCTCGGGTGCTTTGGCGTTAAAGGCTGGTAATACACCACAGAGGTTTTCTGTAAGGGTATAGTCTGCAAAGTGTACTATCATCGGATAACCGAGTCCTTAATAGGATAAGAATAAGCCAATTGAGGCATTCTCACTAGTAGTACGGTCAGCCAACTGGAAGACAAAGTTGAGACAAATTCCGTAGCAAATTTGCGCCGAAGCACTTGTGGAGGGATAAAGGTAGATAAAGTGCTTAGGTAGGTACTAGATAGAGAGTAGTTGTAAGCTGGTAATGAGAAAACGCCAGTGTTTTCTCTAGCTTTCAAAAGGGCTAGGCAACATAGAAAGTCGGACTCCCACTCTCAACAGCCAATAGCACGCTGCCGGTGGTCAACAACCTCAACCATAAGGTAGACAGACCTTCACTGTCCTAGCAGAGATGAGATGGAAGATAGGTAGGTAGCAAACAGCTTGCGCCATGTGATGTCCATCCTTGTCAGTCTGCGTTGCTGGGCAATAAGTTGGGCGAAGGTCATGACCCGCCTACACTCACCATTGACTCACCCGCCTACACACAGCTCTCAAGAAACAAGAGGCACTTGGCACGATTTCGTGAAGCGCGTGCAGACCCCCAGAAAGTTTCTTTGGGGGCTGCGAGTTCCGTTGCGCATCTTCCAACACCAACACACGCCCAAACACCACCACTACTACCACTGTCCGACCCTCGCTCATCACTCCCGAACAGACCGACAGAAGAACAGGAAGTCGAATTCACGGTCCGTCGTAACCCCTTAAACCGCAATAATGGATGCTGCACCTGATGAGGCTGCCGCACCCGCAGAAGGCGAGCCGCGTCGACCTAATCCAACGCGTCAAGGGGAGGAGGAGGAGGAGGAGGCGGTTCTCACTCCATCGGGTCCCTCGCCTTCCCTGTGGCCCATGGCAGAGACCGCGCCATCCCGACCTTCTCGGGCGCAGAATGCACCTGCAGGCGAAGCACCAGACCCGCCTCGTGAAAGAGCGTCGCTGCCGGTGGACATGAGAGAAAGCGCCAACGGGCGGTTCTCGATCTTGGCCTACGATGTGCCGTGGGCGCCGGCGGGCTTCGGTGCGCCTACCTCGTACCCGGCGGCCGAGAGCTCGACTTCCCAGCAACATCGACCAGTCGCCGTCCCTGAGACTTCCCACCAGCTGCCCGAGGACTCGAGCTTTCCCGGGTGGCAGAGGTACCCGCCGGTAAACACGCCGGCGTTCGCCACGCGCGGTACAACCCTGGGCCGTGGGAATGGCTTGTCCTCCGTCGTCCAACACCATCTAGACAGGAGTGCTGCTTTCCAGAACTATCTTTCCAAGAGAAACTCGCAGAGACGCGATATCTGGCACCAGTATCAGCAGCTCGTGGACACGCTTCCCGGCCTCGAACTCACCCTTACCCAAGGCCCGACCGTGCCTGAGCGAGTGCAGGCCCGCGAGACGAAGCAACGTAACCTGAGGGCCATAGCCAAGCACCGAGCCCATAACTTCCCCAAGCAGCATCCCATCGTCCTCGAGACTGCACACGTCTTGACCTCGTTCTACGACATCCGAGCGTGCGAAGAGCAAGCCTCGACTCGTCGTTATCCGGAAGAGTCCGCCCCGCCACGGGTACCATCGCGTGTCGAGAAGCTGCTGGGCCGGTACGACAACACCCCGACCCAGCCCAAGCCGAGAACGAAGATGTCGTGGGAAGAGGCCGTGGCCGACGCCATGGAGGGGATCACCAAGGACCCGAACGAAGGCCCCGCGGCTACCGACGTCGACCCGTTCGGCGGCATCGACGTGCCCGACTGGTTCCCGGTGCTGGAACGCCGCGGGCGGGTGACCATGCCGGGCGAGACGGTGGAGGAGCGATGGTACCACCTGCTGGGGTTCATCTTTAAGCTGGAGGATGCCGCCAGGAACCTGGAGTACCAGGAGCGGCACCCGGACGCGGAGGGGGTGGTGCGGGACTACGCCTGGGACAAGCACTGGCACGACCCGAACCCGGGGTGGCGCCACGAGAAGCAGCGGAAGCACGGGGGCTGGTGGAAGTGCCGCCGCGGCGAGGGCGTCCCCCTGCTCGAGAAGCAGTGCCGCCACTGCCACCGCACCCGCCCCTACCAGCCGCTGCCCCAGGAGGTCCGGCCCCGCGAGGTGTACGACCAGCTGTTCGACGAGATCGGCCAGGCCATGCGCGAGGTGGCCATGGAGGACATGGCGGTGGTGAAGGAGCGCATGAACGCCGCCCCGCAGCAGCAGCAGCAGCAGCAGCAGCAGGACCACAAGAGCAGCAGCAGCGCCGCCGCCGCCGCCCCCGCCGCCCCCGCCGACAGCAGCTCGGACAACAACGAGGGCGTCTGGATGAAGAAGCTGATCAAGGACGTCGAGGCCCGCCGGCAGACGTTCACGCTCCAGGCCCAGGACCAGGTCCAGGCCCAGGACCAAGTCCAGGCCCAGGGCCAGGCGACGGCGCAGAACGAGAACACCGTGCCGAGCGTGGCGGATCCCGGACCGCCCACCATGTCCGGGTACGGCCCGCTGGAATACCATCCCCTGCGAGGTATCACCACTCCTAGAAGTGGGCGCGATACCGTCACAAACGAAGACCTTAAGAGAGACTACAACTTGTGGTGAGCCGTCTCCCAACCTTGGTCCACGGGGGCCAGCTATTAGTCCCACCGATTCTGATGTAGTAGAACGCACGGAAAGGTTACAGGTATTTCTACTCACTGTGTTGTTGTGGCATGGCGAAGGAGGAGTTCGCGAGTTGAGAAAAGAGCCCATGGTGGTGGGATCGAGATGGTCGGCGTTCTGGTTATGGTACACTGCTATGGATAGTTTCATGGAGTACGGCTAGAGGCCCGCATTCGCACAGGGGTAGAGAGGAAATTCGGCACTCGTTACATTATGAATCATATCTGATAAGACAAGCAGCCGGTCATCGGGTTTGGGCTGGGTCCAGTTGTGATTTCCTCGTATTGGCGATTTGCTTAGGCCGACAGAGGCCCGACCGAAACCTGCTCGCGAAGCCTCATTTGCTTCTCCTGCTCTTTCAACGCGACGTGCCGCTCCTTTCGCCTCTTGTCTGCGGCGATGGTTGCGAATCGACCTTTAGCACCATGCTTCAGTTTGACGATCATATCCGCGGCCTTTCCCTTGGTGATTTGGCTTGCCGTCAACTCAGCTTTGCCATTCCGCAGCTTGTTCAGGAATTTGAGTTGTCCCGGCGTAGCTTCACCGCGCCGCCAAGGCAAATTCCGCCAGATCATGTAGCGGGGGTACTTTTCCAAGGCATAGCTGTCGCTTCCGTGGACTGCGTCGGCAAAGCTGTTGGCTTGGAGCAGACGACGTGGTGCCGCATAAGGGGACTTCGATGCAAAATTTGCTGGGAGGGCCCGGATCTCATATGCAGCGAATTTCAACTCCTCGTCCTCCCCATCCTCGCTTTCTTTCACCAGTCGAATGTACGACCCTTCTGGGCCAGAGAGGATGTACTTGTCGTTGTTGACTTGTACCCAACTAAGCGGGCTTATCGATCGTATATGCCTTTCACCCGAACTATCCGTGATCAGGTCGAATACCGAGTCGTATTCGGTAAAGGTAACATTGCGATTTGACGAAGCATTTGAAGCATTTGACTCGGAACGCTGCGTCGTATCAACCTCGGCATTCCTTTCTGCCTCTTCTTCTCTGCGGCGCTTCGTGTCCTTCATATCATCTACCGAGGCTTCCTCGACGATCTCAGATGGGTCGAGTCCAAACAAGGTGGGCGTCGACACGATCCCCGTAGACAAACTTGAGACCATGTCGATGATATGGCAATTCTTCTTGCCAGGGTGCAGTCTCATACCTCTGCCTATCATTTGGACTAGGAGGTTGCGTGAGCGAGTCGGCCTAGCGAGGATGACGCAGTCGATATTCGGCACATCGGTTCCTTCGGTAAATACACCGCAGTTCACGAGAACAGGGAACTCTCCGCGTTTGAACGCATCCAAGCGGTCGCTTCTTTCGACTTTGGGTGTGTCTCCAGTGACAAAATGCGCATCAATCCCATGCTGTCGAAACGCTTGGGTTAGACTGGTAACGTGCGCTAGATCGACACAGAAGACCAGCGTTGATTTTCTCCCCTTAGCCTTGGCTAGCCAGCTGCGTACTGTGATCTCGTTGATCTCTTCGGTGTTGACGGCGCGGGACAACTCGCCAGGCTGGTAGTCACCGAAGGAGCCGCTCTTCACCTTCGAAAGATCAGCGGTGGACTCAACCGTGGTGAAGATCACATCGGCCAGCCACTTCTCCCCGATCATATCCACGTAGTCTTTGTGGTAGACAATCTCATCGATGGCAGCACCGAGTCGAAGGCCATCGAAACGTGAGAAGGTAGCCGACACGCCAACGAGAGCAGGAGAATTGGATGTTTTTTGAGCGAGTCCAAAGTGCTCTAGGGTCCGCAGGTAGCCGGGAGCTACTATGTGATGGGCCTCGTCAACCAGCACAAGCTTGAACCGGGCAGGATCGTACTTGTCCAGACGGTCGCCGGACGTGATGCTCTGGATGCTGGCGATGGTGATATCTGCTAAGCCGGACGCATGTATGTTTCCCATCTCTATCTCGACAGTCTTTCCGGGGTAGGCATTGCTGCAGTGCCTCGCGGCCTGTTCAACAAGTTCGCGCCTGTGCGCCAAGATGAGGGTCTGCTTCGCATCTTTCGAGATCGGCTCGAGACGGTCTATTAGCTGGGTAAAGATGACCGTCTTTCCGGCGCCGGTTGCAAGCGATATGCCGAGGCGCTTGCTGCCATTTTTTAGGGACGCCAAGACCGCTTGTATGCATTCTTCCTGGTAATCACGGAGGCGTATTTGTTGTGGCGGAGGCGACGTCTTTACCGTCGCGTAAGAAGCCACAAGCTTTGGAGTATTGGCTCGGTACGGCCTCAACCAAGGCAACACCCGCAAAGGGCGAGGGGAGAAGACCCATCGTGAAAGGAGAGGCGGCATGGCACATCGTCGCAAGGCTATAGTATAGAGTGCAGGTGATGGTGGGAAAGATGAGATTAATGGGACGGAGACTTCAAGCCGCGTCGGCCCAATCCTGGAATGATGTCACGTATTCGATTACACGGATAGCCGTCAAACCAGAAAACTACCTAGCACGAAAGCTAAGAAGCCACATACTGTAGGCCGGAACTTGTAACAGAGTCATGTATTTCGTGCAGGAAATGCAATGCTCCGTATTGATACCACTTTGATGAGATCTCAAGAAAAACTAGGGTGCGTGTTCAAGCAGCTCAGAAGGAGTTGTAGCTGTTATGCGAAATCGCCGGCGGTGAACGAGATGCAAAAGACGAAAATATGTCCGAACCAGGAGGAAAAGCTCAACACCAAGTGGGATGGATCCCTCTCGACGTATCCTCTCCAGAGATAGCTCGACATTTTCCTTCGCCCTACCAACGCTTCGAAATGGCTATTCGTCTCAAACTCCAGACTACCTGGATGGTGGCGTCACAGAAACTGCAATGATTACGCACTTGACGACCGAATTCAGAACATCAAAGATCTGGTTTTATCTCAGTCTTCCTCTCACCAAACCAGATTTTCAATTGAACCCAGCCGACTACACCGTCAGATGCATAGACCTCGGATATATGCATCATCAGCCACACCATGGACTCACCTGACGAAGACGACGCCCACCTACCCAGCGGCGACATATCCGACACCAACTCGAACCAAAATTACGAGCCCGAATCGCTTGAGGAATCTGGGACTAAGAGTTCGCGAACCTCACGCAAGCGGCGGCGGCGCCGCCCCGTCTACCAATCGCCGCCGCTGAAGCGGCTCCGGGGCCCCTTCAACCCGCTGTACTTGGGGCTGCTGAACGAGGAGATCCAGGACGCGGCGACGGGTCGTACCCTCGACGATGAGGACGACGACCTGCAGCCCAGCCAGCTGGGCGCCGTGACCTGGAGCGCGGACGAGAAGCGCGCCTTCTTCGCGGCGGTGGCGCGCCTGGGCCGCGACGACCTGGCGGGGATCGCGGCGCGCGTGGGCTCGAAGAGCGTGGCGGAGACGGCGCAGTACCTGGCACTCCTGAGCGCATCGGACGCGCACCGCCGCGGCGACCCCGGCAAGCGGCGGCGCGCCCCGCGACCCGCCGACCTGCCCGCCGCCGTCGAGGTCGGCCCCGCCTGCGCCGCCGCGCTCGAGGCCTGCGCCGACGCCCTGGCCCTGCGACTGGAGGCCCACGAGGACGCGACCGAGCGCCGCCGCTGGCCGCCCGGCCTGGCCACCATCACCGAGCCGCTGGCGACCGTGCTCGACGCCCAGCAGCAGCAACAGCAGCGCCAACCCAGCAGCTCGCGACAGCAGCAGCAGCAGCAGCAGCTCCCGTTCGCCGACGGCCTGTTCCCCCTCCAGCGCTGGCTCGCGCTCGCGCGCCGCGTGTTCATGAACGCGGGCGGCGGCCTGCCGGACGGCAACTGGCGCACGGTGAGCGAGGCGCCGCCGGCGGTGCGGGCGACCGCGTTCGCCGACTTCCACGGCCTCGCGGCCAGCGTCACGCGCCGCCTCGTGCTGGCCTCGCTGGACGTCGCGGGGTCGCGCGTCCGGGCGCGCAACGCGGCCGACCCCCGCGCGCAGACGCGGAGGCTGGTGCGCGTGCAGGACGTCCGCGCGGCCGCGGCGGCGGTCGGGTTGCAGGAGGGTACCTGGGACTTCTGGGCGCGCGCGCCCAGGCGGCTGCGGTTGGATGTGCATGACGACGGGACCCGGGCGGGCGAGGACGACGATGTTGGCTCCGAGGACGTGGAGGAGGGCGACGTTAATAGCGACGTCGAAGGAGGGCCCGACGACGAGCACCAGGAATCCCGGACCGAGGTTTATGAAGGAGAGGAGGAGGAGGAGGAACAAATGGAAGACACGGAAGAAGACTACGTCGACGACTACGAGATCATGAGCTACGCGGAAGTCGAAGCGGCGCTTGGGCTCAAGCCCGCGCAGGCTACACCACCGCAACCACCCTCATCTCCAACACCCGAGGAAGACGAGATCTCCTCCGCATCCTCCCAGCATAGCAGCGATGACGACGACACCGTCGAGAACCTCGTCCCCGACGACCCAGACATCGACGCCTCCCTGGTCTCAGCCGACGTAAATGAAGCGCTGACCTACGGGCTCCCGGTCGCCGACACGACGCGCGCGCGCAACGCCCTCCGTCTACGGGTGACGGCCGAGCACCGCGCCGAAGCCGCCGCATCCCGAGCCGATGCGCAGGCGAGCGCGGCGGCCGAGGCGGCGCTCTGGGGCGTGGCGCGCGGGGAGGCGGAAGAGATCAAGCCGCCGCCGACGGTGGGGGACGCGAAGAGCGCGGACGATGACGACGAGGACACGAAGACGGCGACGGCGAAGCGCGGGCTCGGCGAGGCGGCCATGCCCGGGTGGCGCGAAGGCGTGCGGTATTGCGCGCCGTGGGAGAGGGAGAGGGAGAGATGAGAGACGGCGGCGTGGACGTGGTGGTGGTGGTACGGTGGGAATGTGCGATAGATACCCTGCAGTGCGGCGGCGACGACGGTCACGGCTCTATCTAATATAAAGATTTATGGATGCTTTGCTGATATACGAACACTCATCGACACTGATTACGGGTAGGAGGCATCAGGTGTCATACATCAAGTTCCCTGAGAAGCTTGGAAAGTTGGAACTTCGGGCAAGGTAAGGTATCAAGATATCTTATCTGCCAGGTCCCTCTGCTTCACGCTCCTACACCCTTTCACCCTCACGTGGCTTACCTCACCCCAACCAGCATATCCTCTCTGTTCCGACAGGCTTGGGATCCTTTGATATTGTCGACCAGTCACGTGTGGATACAGGTTGCCATCGCCCTCGCAAACGGCTGCCCCCGCCTAACACACAGTTGGTTTCCTCCCATCTCTTCTCAACCCTCCCCTCCTCTGCTCAACGTCTTTCGCCCATCCACCTTCTTGTTCTGCCCTACTCACGATTCTGTCCCTTCCCCACTTCGCCTTCCATTTTTCTCTCTGGGATTTATGCCTTTCGGATGCAACCTAAGGTACGTTGGCGCAGTTACCGTTTGGTCAAGGCTTTCTTCGCGACTTCACATCCCCAATCTTCTCCTCCCCATCTCCTCTTGGGCTCTGTACGCGTTTCCTTCCCAACCGTTCCCTATCCAACCTATATTGGGTTAATCCTTGTTTTTCACGATTCCACTCGCGACTTCCTCGCCCCCCGGCCTTCTTCCTCAGTCCCTCTTCTTGGGCTGTGTTGTCAACAACACAACCATTACCTGCGCCCTCTGTAAGGTAACCCGTCTCAAACCCCTTGGCCAGACAATAGTGGTAAGTGTGCCCCTCATTCTTCAATATCACCCCCTGGCTTCCTTCATTCTTCTGTATCTGGTCTCGGGGTGACTAATTACCTAGGCTGGCCAACAGTAGTGTCCCATAAGTTGTTGACCAAGATGGATCGCGATTCATCGACACCCGCTCTAACCGACGATGGTAAGTGACTCCCCTATTGTCTGTAAGCAAGAGACTCAAGGACCTCGTTTTGCTAACACATCTGGAGTTGCCGGCGGCGTGCCCCACCCCGCGTTCACCGACATTGGCAAACGGCAGAAGGCTCTCAACGATGCCATCAGTGTGTGTCAAGCCTCGGGCATCTTCAAGATTACGCCTCTGCCTGAGCTGGTATTGGTCGGTGATCAATCATCCGGAAAGTCATCTCTCATGTCCGCACTGGCTCAGCTCGACTTGCCAAAGAGTAGCGGCATCTGCACTCGCTGCCCTTTCCACATTCAGATGAGCTCGAGCCAAGATGAGAAGTTCGTTTGCACCGTTACACTCGAACAAGACTACGACTACGATGCTCCCGCCAATCGTCGGTCCATTACCACCGCATCCGTCACCAAGAAGAACCCCTTCCCCCCCTGGACTCGCAAGGCGGTGCGTGAGATCACACACTTCAAGACAATCAACGAGCGTACAGGCGCCCTCAAAGTCGAAGAGGTGCTGCGGTGGGCTCAGATTGCCATTCTCAATCCAAGCCTGGGGGCGGAGAGATACGTTCCTGGAGAGGGCGCCGTTGCCAGGAGCAGCACACTCGACGCCGAGAAGGGAACCACAGAGACCAAGTTCTCGCCCAACATTGTTGCTCTTCAGATGAAAGGTCGCGATCTCCCTAACGTCTCTTTCTTTGACCTGCCTGGCGTCTTCGCGAACTCGGATTCACGTGCGGATGACTACTTGGTGGAGGTCGTCAAGAACCTGACCGAGGAGTATGTTCGCCGACCAGGGGCCATCGTCATGCTCGCACTCCCGATAGACCAAGACACCAATAACTCCAAGACTCTGAAGGTCATTCGTGATGCTCATGCCGAAGATCGAACGATTGGCATCATCACGAAAGCCGACAAGTTGACCGGGAACAGCCCCGATGCCATCGAATCCTTGACCCAGTGGACTGCGGTTATGGATGGAACCAAGCAGCTCGTTGGAGACGGATGCTTTGTTACTTCGCTCTCACCATACGAAGGCGTTGGCTACCTCGAGTGGGAGAAGAAAATTTTCTATCAACAAGAACGGCCCACGCAAAAATGGAGAAGTTTCATCAATCAATTTGATGATCGATGCGGTGTCAGTCGTCTATCTCCCTACATAAGTGGGAAGCTGGGCGACGCTTTCACGAAAAGGTACTTCCTCAATAAAACCTCCAGGTTGTTACTCCACAACTGACGAGTTCTAGCATTCCCGACTTGAAGAGAGACATCAAGCTGCGCCTCGCCGAAATTCAAGGAGTTCTGGCAAACCTTCCTGAGCTGCCGAACAATGTCGAGCACGAAGTGAAGACAAGTCTTCAAGTTTTCTGCAGAAACATCAAGGAATTTGTTCGCGGATCTCACTTTGAGAGCGACTGGAAACTTCTGAGCGTCCAATTCTATGACTACCTTGTCCATATGAAACCGACTTGCATATTGAAGACCGAAGAAGCCAAGAAACAGGGGCCCATAGTGATTCCCGACTCGGACAACGAGACCACGACCCCGATCGGAAATAAAAGATCTGCTTCATCGCCACAAGCGCATCAAATGACTCCCAAGAAGCCTCGGTTGGTATCGTCCTCGACGCCGACAAAGACAAAGCAGGAGACTGAAGCCAAGAACATACTCAGTTCCACCGAAAACTCGAATCCATTCTCCAGCTTGACGCAGCAGCGCTCGAAAATGCACTTGAAGGACATCCATCTAAAAACTAGCGCCATGTCGCGCTTTGACAACTGGGTGCCCATTGAGTTGCCTGAAACGATCTGTCTTGAGGCAATCGGAAAATGGCAGGATCCGCTGGATATGCTCTTGGAAGAGGCTATGTCGATGCTGGAGACTGCGGTGCGCAGCGCCTTAGGGGATTCGCTGCAAAATCTTCACCGCCGCTTGATCTTCAAGGAATCGAGACAGCACCTTGACCAGTTTCTAGCAGTGCAAAAGGCAGCACAAAAGGAAAGGATTGCAGAACTCTTCAAGATCGAGAGGCACCGAATGCAGACCATTAACCGAGGGATCCTGGAGCATTTTAGCGCGAAAGAGCTCGAGAATCTCGAGCACCACCGTGCCATATCACGTCTCAGAGCCTTGTTAACCGTCGTACCCTGTACCGACCAGGATGGCAAAGCTCTGTCACTAGACCAAATTGCGCCCGAAGAACGATCCAAGGAGAAGAAGAGGCTGAGCGAGGCGCTCGCCAGGCTTCCTGAAGACCCGTACAAGCCCGCCATGAAGGTAGCTGTGCATGTGCGAGCCTACTATCTTGTGGCCGCAGCACGTTTCGCCGATACCGTCACCATGGACATCATCGCCCGCCTGTTTGCCGTGTTCCGCGATACCGCTCTCGATCGATTTCTTGAGGAGAAGCTTGGCCTGTTGGCAAATGCATGTAAGTGATCTGCCAGCTTTCCGTCGCGTCGCGGCAGTAGTATCACCCCAGAGGAAGCAAGGGGAGTGCTAATGAGAATACCAGCACCCGGTGATTATAACCGCCTGATGGAAGAGGATGATAACATAGCGCAAACTCGAGACAACCTCAAGAAGGAGGAGGCCAATTTCCTCCGCGCTCTCGACGGAATCGTCAAGCTCGAGGGAGCAACAGCTGCCAACGACAAGTGCACCATGTCCCAAGCGTCGTCGGCCACGGACTTCGACGAAGTGATGTAGTGGCGTATGGTTCAGAAGTACGACTTTCGAGCCCCCCCCCCCCCCCCCCCCCGGATCTACACCGATGGAAGAGAGAGAGAGAGAAGAAGAAGAAAAGACAGGAGGAAGACAAGTGAGAAAGAAGAAAAAAAATCCAATTGGAAGGACGAGGACGAGATTGGCCATGTACGCTGCTATAAGCGGCAACTTTGGCCTCACACTGCCGGGTTGCAGCAAAACAACCTCGGCCACGAATGGTGATGTGATGCACATAAGAGGAGATACCTGAAAAACTCAGGAATGTCGAGGAGATGATCATGTCCCAGATTATCACCAGCTTTGCTCTTGCTCACCAGCCATCTCGAGATGTTCCTGGGTCGATAGCTCTGTAGTTATTATAATGTTACGAAGACGTTGACACGCCGTCTTCATCAGAGCAGGATTTGCGTGTTTCATTAATGAGTTCAACAGCAACTGGTAAGCTGGGTTCGGGGGTGGTGAGGCGCAGACCCCGGTAGCTGCGATTGAGAGCCGCCGGCCGTGGTCAAACTCGGCCGAAACCGTTGACAGGTGAGATGGAATTTCATCTCATCAAGATTTTCATGAGACGGTGCCTCTGGTTTCTGTTAACGAGATGCCAAAGCAGACCGAATGAATCGTGCACGTGACGACGAAGTGTCCATGTCGTAAGTCCACTACCAGCGACCAGTATCCGTGGGGCCGCATATGTACACTGGTACAGTAGGTACCTTAGGTCGGGTGGGTCGTCCAAAGAAACCGCTTATGTAAGGGCAGTAAAGTCTAAGTTAGCGCGCGGAAGCTCTGAGCAGCTCGGGCCGACGTCGTGGTGGGTGGAAGGCAAAGGAAGGCAGCTCGGTGATGATGTATTCCGTTTAGATAATCTCGCCCGAGCTCCAGTGCAAAATACCTTATCCCCAAGAGGCGATTTTGAAGCTGTGTTCGCATGAGGGAATGGGCATTTCCTCGGCCTCCCATCGTCGCGCGGCAAAATACTTTTGTCCAGCATTCTTCCTTCCATTCCTCCATGCCAGCAGCGTGTCATCATTAGCTGTTGTCAGGTTGAATTTCTCGCGCCACTCTCGCATTCCGTCTCACTGCTGAACTTTTCGGACAGAGGTCTCTCTCCTACTATGTTGTGTCGCCAACGCTTGTCACGGCAGCTAGCTGTGCGAGCTTCATCGCGCAATGTCTTCGTCACCCGTCCGCTTTCCACTGCGCGCCTCTACTCGACAAACGCCCCCGGCCGGCCCACCGCGACCCGAAGCTCGCCAGTAGCCAATACGCCCAGCCGGCCACCGACTTCGCTGTTCTCTACATCTAGCGCTGCAAGGAAGGAGAAGAAGGACAACAGCTTCTTCGATGGACCGGTCGAGCCTCTGTCTGAAGAAGAGAAGAAGGCCAACCAAGAGAAGAAGACCAACCTCGAGAAGAACGCCGAGGAGAATGACAAGAAAGTGAGCGAAGCTAAATCCTCCAACTCCGAAGCGCCTCCATCTGGCAACAGCCCGGGGCAGGGCGATTCGCAGGATGGCAAGGCCAGCAGCGCGGCTGGTGGCGCGTCCTCCGGCTCAGGCAACGATGGCCCAAGCGATGGTGGACGACGAGGTCGGAAGTCCGCTGCCGAGAAAGCACTACAGAAGCCCGCGGTGCCCGACGTCTACCCACAAGTCATGGCTATACCTATAGCGAAGCGACCGCTGTTCCCGGGTTTCTATAAGGCTATTACCATTAAGGACCCAAATGTGTGCGCCGCAATCATGGATATGATCAAGCGAGGTCAGCCGTACGTGGGCGCATTCCTGTTCAAGGACGAGAATGCCGACGAGGATGTTATCCGGGACGCTGCCGATGTCTACGACACTGGTGTTTTCGCACAGATCACAAGTGCTTTCCCGGTACATGGAGAGCAAAACAGCGTTACCGCCATCCTCTATCCCCATCGCCGTATTAAGCTGTCTACCTTGATCCCTCCCGCGACTCCGGAATCGAAGAAGCCCGAGTCCACCGATTCCGAGTCACAAGCGACACCCGAGCCGATACCGAGCAAAGCGGAAGAAGATCCCCAGCAAGAGAAGAAAGGAGACGTTGTCGCCAGCTTCGAAGAGGGCGCAGTTGCCGGCAAGACTGACGGTGCCACTGAGAAATACGAGCCTACTTCATTCCTACGGAAGTACCCTGTCAGTCTCGTCAATGTAGAGAACCTCTCCGAAGAGCCTTTCGACCCAAAAAGCGGCGTCATTCGAGCGGTGACGAATGAGATCGTCAACGTGTTTAAGGAAGTCGCTACGATGAACAGTTTATTTCGGGACCAAATCTCAACGTTCTCAATGAGCCAATCGACCGGCAATGTCAGCGCGGAGCCTGGCAAGCTTGCCGATTTCGCTGCTGCAGTCTCGGCTGGTGAACCTGCTGAACTGCAAGAGGTTCTCGAAAGCTTGAACATCGAGGAACGGATGCAAAAGGCCCTGGTCGTGCTCAAGAAGGAGCTTATGAATGCCCAACTACAGTCTAAGATCACCAAAGATGTCGAACAAAAGATCACCAAGCGACAGCGCGAATACTGGCTTATGGAGCAGATGAAAGGCATTCGACGAGAATTAGGTATCGAGTCTGACGGTAAGGACAAGCTTGTGGAGAAGTTCAAGGAGAAGGCCGACAAGCTGGCCATGCCCGAGGCTGTCCGCAAGGTCTTCGATGACGAGATTAACAAGCTCGCCCATCTCGAACCTGCCGCTTCCGAGTTTAACGTCACAAGGAACTACTTGGATTGGCTGACGCAAATCCCTTGGGGACAGAGGAGCGCCGAGAATTTCGGGATCAACAATGCGATGAAGGTCTTGGACGAGGATCACTATGGTCTCAAGGATGTGAAAGATCGCATTTTGGAGTTCATCGCGGTCGGAAAGCTCCGTGGTACCGTCGAGGGCAAGATCCTATGTTTCGTAGGACCGCCTGGTGTCGGCAAGACCAGTATCGGCAAATCGATTGCGAGAGCTTTGAACCGCCAGTACTACAGGTTCAGCGTGGGAGGTCTCACCGACGTGGCGGAAATCAAGGGCCACAGGCGAACTTACGTCGGTGCTCTTCCTGGGCGAGTCATCCAGGCTCTCAAGAAATGCCAAACCGAGAACCCTCTGATCTTGATCGACGAGGTAGACAAGATTGGACGCGGCTACCAAGGGGACCCCTCGTCCGCCCTTCTGGAACTTCTGGACCCGGAACAGAACAGCTCTTTCTTGGACCACTACATGGACGTTCCCGTGGATCTGTCCAAGGTTTTGTTTGTCTGCACGGCTAACATGACGGACACGATTCCCCGACCCTTGCTTGACCGTATGGAGGTCATTCGGCTATCTGGATACGTATCCGACGAGAAGAAGGCCATCGCGGATCGCTATCTCGCCCCAGCTGCCAAGGAGCTGGCAGGCCTCAAGGAGGCGGATGTTTCTTTGACGGACGAAGCTATTGAGGAGCTGATCAAGTACTACTGTCGCGAGTCGGGCGTACGAAACCTCAAGAAGCAGATTGAGAAAGTCTACCGAAAGTCAGCTCTACAGATTGTTCAGGATCTTGGAGAGGAGGTTCTTCCAGAATCTGAAGCGCTGACGGAGGATGGCAAAGCAGCCATGGAAGAGTCCGAAAAGGAGAAGCAGAAGGATGAGCCCACTTCTCCAGAGGCATCTGAGAAGGAGACTACGGAAAAGCCTCGCGTTGCCTTGAAGGTTCCTGAGTCAGTCCACGTCAAGATAGACAAGGGCAACCTGAAAGACTACGTGGGGCCCCCGATATTCACTTCCGATCGTTTATATGACACCACGCCACCAGGTGTTACTATGGGTCTGGCATGGACCCAGCTTGGAGGTTCCGCGATGTACATTGAGTCGATTCTGCAGTCTGCTCTCCGGCCCAGCAGTCGTCCCGGCTTGGAAATCACTGGCAACCTGAAGTCAGTGATGAAGGAGTCATCGACGATCGCATACTCCTTTGCAAAGGCGTATATGGCCAAGGAATTCAGTGACAACCACTTCTTTGACAAAGCGAAGATCCATCTACATGTTCCTGAGGGAGCCGTGCAGAAGGACGGCCCGTCGGCTGGTATCACGATGGCTACCTCGATGCTATCACTAGCCTGGGACACTCCGATCGAGCCGACCATAGCCATGACGGGAGAGTTGACCCTGACTGGCAAGGTATTGAGAATAGGCGGCCTGAGGGAGAAGACGGTGGCAGCACGTCGGGCTGGCTGCAAGAAGATCATCTTCCCGGCGGACAACATGTCTGACTGGCTAGAACTTCCCGAGGTAAGTGCATATATAGCTGATGTGTCTCGCTGTGCAAAAGTCGACTAACTTGGTACTACAGAACATCAAAGAGGGTATCGAGGGCCACCCCGCAAGCTGGTACAAAGATGTCTTCGATCTTGTCTTCCCCAACCTGGACAGGGAACAGGCAAATCGGTGTAAGATCTGCGAGTGGAAGAAGAACCACGACGCAAAAGAGGAGAGCGACAAGGACGAATAGGGAGCAGAGATGATGAGTGTGGATTACTGATACATTCTCATAGCCCGTTCGGCCCATGGACACGCATATTATAGATTCACAGGACAGCATTTGCGGTATCGGTTTACCAATTGGGCGTTCAGGCAGCACAGCACGACGTCTTGACGGAAAGGTTCGGAGTAACCCAAGACGCTGTACAAATCTCTTCACTCCTCATGTAATGCTTCGCCCATGTACCATACCACCGCATCCATCCATGTACGCTTAGTTGAAGGAAAGCCACCGGTGGCAGATGCTGGCCAATCCAGATCCGAATGGTCCCAGACAGGCCGGGTAGTCCCGGGTTGGTGAGCCGCTCTGCTTCTGCGACTTGCTGGAAGAGCCAGTGTCTTCTGTGAGGTTAAAGACGCTCAGAAGGGCACCGGCTAGACTGGCCATAGGTAGTTCGACGAGCAGTTCGAGTGCAACCACATGATATGACACTCCGCAATCAGAGCCATGCACCCAGTTGCAAGCCTGCCCGTGTCTCTGTGTCGTGCTGTTGGACAAATAAGTGTGCTGAACATGTGGGTGACCGCGAGTTCGAGGCACTTCTGACCTGCCTGCATTGCTGACCTCCTTAGGTACGCAAGGAGGAAGACAGACGTGTTGCTCCAAACCAATTCATGCGCCGCGGCCCAATCCGCGCCACCTGGGGTGGCCGAATGCTACTCCAGCCAGTAGTACCTCTTCTCAGTTCTTACTACGTCGCTGCGATAGAGATCACCCCCTCGGCTTCTACGACGCTCGCCTTATCCTGCCGTCAGCACGGGTATTATCGTCACCGAGTCGCTTGTACCAAACCTATATCTCGCTCACGATGACCATGACATGTCAAGGCAGGTCTATACTCCCCTGGTCCCATTGTTTACCTTGTTGAGATCTGCCGTAATCCATCTCTGGGCAACGGTAGAATGAGGAATCTCAGTTCATTGAAGCCTACTAGGAAGAGGCTCACTAAGAGCCATTCGCTAGAGCGAGCGAGGCAACGCGGAACCTAGAGGCCAGGCAGCCGGCCCTGCAGACGCGGACCGCATGGCGATCGGGTTCGTGGTCGCAGCCAAGAGGGCTTACAGTACATTGCATACATAGCGCAGGCGTTAACCCTCTCTGCGTTCTGATGGAAGCACAGCCCTCACGGGAAGCCATCTCACGAATAGGAAGTGGTTTCGGCATCCCATTCGGGTCGTTTATGCAGCGATAGCCTCTCTCCCGGCAAGCATCGAGGGCCAGTACATCGACTTGTAGCCTTGCTTTCGCCCAGGGGACGGCGACGGCCGAGGCGATCGGACAAGTTTCGACTGTGTCGCTGCCCAACTCCCGTTGCCCGTGCGTGCTGTGATGATCTGACCATGGCCATAGACATCAGCATCATCATCATCATCATTATCATCACCATCATCAGCTGGATAAGCACAGAAGCAGAAGCCAGGGGGCCGGCCCTGGTTCGCCTAATCGGGCGGTTCCCAAGAGTCCCCGGACCTTGGAAGCGTGCTTTGGGATCAAGGTCAGAAACTCGGGAGGCTCTCGTCGTCACTACGCGCCGTCTGAATATGTAGACTTGCGATGCAGGCAGAAGAAAAGACACTGGGCAGAATTGGGTATCAGCAGACACACACCCCCTTAATTGCCGCCTTAAGACGCGGAACAGATCGTGTGAGGCTTGCAGCTCCCGAGATCCCCAGCCTGCCTGCCAGCCCGCCAGCCCGCCAGCCCTGCTTCCTACAGGTTTAACGGGTAATGGGCTACGTAGGGCGATACGACTACCGTACGGATACAGACAAAAAAGATGCGACGAAGGAGGTCGTGAAATATGTACCTAGTCTACTTTACCCAGTCGCGTCGTCCTTCCCCAAGTGGGTTCATCAGCATCTGCCCCATTGGAATGGAGGACGGACGGACCTCAATGGAGCAGCCGGCTGGCTCCAGGGCGGGCCCATTCGTTCCCTTCCCGTCCCGACTCTTCGTCCTCTCCAGTCCCCATCGCCTCGCGTCGCCCATCCCACGTCATCGTCATCTAGTACAACCCCGATGCTGCACTGCGCGCAGACGTCTCCAGCTTACCTGACCAATTGTGCAGTCGGCGCACTTCGCCAGAACCCCCCAAGACCCCCCTCAAATGCAAAATTGACCCAAAGCGCAGCACTGCTCGGTCGCAGCTTTGCTGTTTCCAGTAGGCGTTCATCTTGCTCATCGGGCCTTTCGCGATCGCGCGAGGAGGCCCGACGACGACGACCTGCCGCATGCGCCGCCCCATAATGACGGGCTCCTAGCCAGTTGGCGGTCTGAAGAGTGATGAGGGTCCCCGCCGCCTGGTCCAAAACCCCGGGTCCATGGGAGACGGGCAAACTGGCCTGTCATAGGCGCAAGACTTGGGAAGATCCCGGGAAAGGGGATCGGGCGGGCACTATCTTAGCTCCCACGAGCTCTAGCCTACCTAGGTACCTACCTAGAAATGGCCTGGGTTCCCATCTTGGCTGTCTGCCCTGGCCAGACCAGACTGACGGTGAGAGACTAGGCAGGTACTACTTGTTCTTGAATACATACACGAGTCATCCAGGATGCGGTGAAGTCGGTGAAGGCTCGCTCCTCTTGTGTAAAGTAAGTAAGCAAGCGCCTGTAGAGCGACCCGAGGCCGGCATACGCAGGGGCGCGAAGCAGGTATTGTCCGGACTGATCGGGTTCCTGTCCGACGGTGTCACGACTCATACATAACCTAGTACCTACCAGCAAAGCAACACCCGCGAGTCGAAACCTGCAATTCGGCATGCGAGCAAGCGGTACAGCAGCAGCTTCTGCAGCTCTTCTTCTGCGCAAACACACGCACGCACGCGCACCACGGTTCGAGCGGCGGCGGCGGCGGCGGCGGCGGTGGCTGCTTGGCTCCTGCTGCTCACCGCAAGCAGGGCAAGCATGCGATGACGACGGAGGATCTCGTCCTCCGCCACGTTGTATGCAGCTCATCACCCTAAACCAAAGGGATACGAGTCACAAAAAATGTCGCTCTTATTGCGAGACCAAGCATGGGGGCCAGTGAGGTGGTGTTCCAAGCAGAGCAAGGGTGGTTGGTGATGAGTTGGCAATCACGCCAGGTACTCCAGGGTTGGCTGGCTGGCTGGCTGGCTGGCTGGCTGGCTGTCAAGGTCAGCCGCCGTCTAACCGCCATGACGAGGCGTGAGGATGTTCCGACTAGAAGTCCTCTATCCGGCAGGGACGTCGTCGGGCAGCACCCGGCGGCATCTGTAGCACCATACGTGGAGGTTCTGGACGACGGCGAAGTGCCCAGAACGGTATGGTATTCGACGCGCAAGGCTTTCCGGTCGAGTGCGACTGCTATATTCGACCGTTCAGGATGCCCCTCTTGTGGATGATCGGCCACAGAGGACGATGATGTACGACGCAGCAGGGCTCGACGAACAGCCAGTCATTGTCGTCGTTGGTGGTCCTACTGTCGAATGGAAACTCACAAGACTCTGCGAATGGTCGCGTCCGTCCCATCCTATGCGCCATGTTGTCACTAAATATACGAGTTACCTTTTTCAACGGCCGGCTCGATGCGGCTCCTGCCCCGCGGTCCTCGGCGGGTTGCACCAACGTCCATTTGTCTTAAAATGGCTACCTAGGTAGGTATATACCTTATATTGGAGGAGATGAATGAGACAAATGCAGGCACAGATATTACTGACGGCAACGTTCGGGATAGACGTTGGTTGGGAGTCGAACAGTACTTACCTCAGGTATCGAGATCGTCGGACAAGATCGAGCTCTGCCCCTCTGATAATGAGGGCGCTAACCCAATTTGCCCAGTCTAAATCCCCATCGACCTCCCAAGCGCCCCCTGCCGCAAGTTGCCGCACATGCTACCCCAGTCAATGAGGGGCCTTGCCGAGCAGTGCTAGGCTATGCGGGGTTTAGTCGAGGGCGGGGCGTTCACCGTCTCGACCGTCACTGGCTGGGTGCAAACAGTACCTTAATAGTGCGGAGCACACCTCCCTCCCATGACCCACCAACCCACCTACCCACCTACCCACCTACCCACCTACCCACCTACCCACCTACCCACCTCGGCGCTGCTGCTTCTGCACTTGCACCTTCAACACCCGCTCGCTCGCAGCCCAGCGCCCGGGACTTGCGAATAGTTTCCAACCACCACCACCAACCACCGCGCTCCAGCCAGCCTCCCTGCCATCATAGCGGAGCCAACCTCCTCTTCTGCTGGTCTCCTGCAGCCTGCATGCGCTGCTGCATCGCTGGGCCTCAAACCCATCAGCACGATACTCCGTACCTAACGTACCTAACGTACTTCGCATGCCCATTCGAGCCAATTCGGCTGCCGGCCAGCGCCTCTTGATCCGGCCCTTTGCGGCCAACACACCCACCAGACGCCTATCGACAATCGTCGCCAATTCCCAATAGCCTCGACCACGCCTCACTGCTCTCGCGCGGCTTACACTTTCTTTCTTTCTTTCCTCCCCATTCCTCCCTTTTCTCTCGCCTCACTTCCTCGTTACTGGTCAACGCCTCGCCTACCTTACCTACCTACTTATTCCAACCCAACCAAACCATGCACGCCTTGAACAGCCATGTCTGACCCAACTATTACGCCAACGCCAACGCCAATGTTTGGTCTTCTTTGCCAATAGCCTCCCTCGCCTACACCACCTTCGGATGCTTGCCTTGTAGTACGCCTTGGTCTTCCCCGCGACTAGCTTACTATCGTTGCCATACATCGCCACACGCCAGGCAGCCGCTGTCATCCTAGTGGGAGTCTCTAGTCGGTCATCTTTGACCTCTTGCTGCTCCGTGTGTGGTTTGCATGTCTTTCGACCTGATCCGTGACCTCCCGTTCGAGTACATGGCCACGTCGGCCTCTCCTCCTTCCCCTCTACATAACCCCGACCGCGAATGAGGGATCTTGGTGCAAACGCGACAGCTTGTCTTTGACTCGCATAGAACTCCGCCGACATGGCAGCCCCTACGGATGCACCGTCGCACGAGCCGACTACCACCTCGGAGCACGGCCGGCTGACGACGTTATTCAAGAAGTTCATCGGCAAGGACCAGACTGCTACGTCTGCTACCCATGCGCAGGAGTCTGGCTCGTCCCAAAAGCCGCTGTCCAGTTCAGACTTGGAACGGAGAGGTCCACGAAGAGCTATCCTAGGCCTTCCTCGCGCGAAGACATTCAAACGCCAGCAGTCCGAAACCAGAGACAGACTCGAAGCTACTCTAGAGACGCCGAACGAACGTAGGGCCATCTCGAGAGCTGTCTCCGCTGACCGCCGAACTCAGCTTCAGCGCAATAACTCCCGTACAAGTCAACCTTTGCCTCGCGCTAGTGCTCCGGACTTTCTCAACGATGTGGACGCTATCACGCCTCGTGCGCTCGTTTCCGAGAATGCGTCAGCGCCTCAGAGCCCTCTCGCCACCCGGCAGTTGCTTGGTTTCGATACGATCAGTCGTAGTGATCTTGAAAACGACCACCCCGACGGGTCCGAGCGTGCGCCTAGCCTTTCTGATGCCCACTACACCACCGATACCGAATCCCTGACTGCTTCCGAAAAGGCTCTGAGAGACCAGATCTATGACGAGCTAGAAAATAGGTGGATATTGAACTTGAGCATGCACTTTCGAGATGAGTCCAAGAGAGAGAAGTTCTTCGTCACCTACCGGGAGAAACCTTATTTGTGGAGACGAGTGACTATCTCACTGGACTATCGGGTTGCCGAAGAGGATACACTCGAGTGGTGCTTACTTCGCCTGAAGTACCAGAGGGACAAAAGCAGGAAGATCTACGAAGCGATTCGTGACAGCCTCCAGGACATTCAGTTCTATGATACAGTCACCAACCTGAAACTACAGACGACTAATGGGAGACTACATGTCCACGTGGTCGAGGATAACAATGTGAGTAACATGACCGTGACCACTCGCTGCAGTATCTCTGACCGCATCACCTGGTATAGGAGGTCGTGTCGTATCCTCCTGCTCGGATGATACAGCACACGGTGTGCCGGCGTGTCAAGGAAAGGGACTTGGAATTTGATTCTCACATGTCAGGTTTTGTCTACAAGGTCCGGGTAGACGGACACACGCTCATCAAGAAGGAAATCCCGGGCCCAGACACGGTCGATGAGTTTCTGTACGAAGTGAATGCCCTCAACGCCTTGCGATTTTCCACGAACATCATTGAATTCTACGGTGTCGTTCTCGACGACAGTGGACACTACGTTAAGGGGCTCCTCATCAGCTTCGCTGAACAAGGTGCGCTCATCGACAAAATCTATGATGCCCAGAAAAAAAAGCAACCGCTGCCCTGGTCCACGCGCGAGAAGTGGGCGAGGCAGATCGTTCAAGGCCTTTCGGACATTCACGAATCTGGGTTTGTCCAAGGAGATTTCACGCTTTCCAACATCGTGATTGACGAAGACGACGACGCAAAGATCATAGACATTAACCGACGAGGCTGCCCGGTCGGCTGGGAGCCCCCAGAGGCAACTGCACTCATCGATAGCGGCCAACGAATCTCGATGTACATTGGCGTCAAATCCGATCTCTATCAACTGGGCATGGTGCTCTGGGCACTGGCAGTGTTGGAAGAGGAGCCCGAGTCCCATAGCCGACCTCTCGAGTTGGATCCGGGCCTACCAGGAGTGCCGCCATGGTATCGGAGGATTGTTGAGAACTGCTTACACGAAGAACCCCGCGTTAGAATGCAGGCTACTGCACTTCTCACCTTGTTTCCCGAGCCACGGTACAACGGCAAGCTGAATCAACAAGGTTTAGATGGAATTTGTGTGGACGATGGGTACACATTGAAAGAATACTTCGTGGACGGTCATGGCACCCGCCCGCTCATCAGAACCGCTGATCCTAGCTTCAACTTGTCACATGGCCCCATGGGTGGCACGAAGGCCACTTCGCCGGGTCTTTCGGACGAGTCGTACTACTACCCTCCACGCGGACGGCCACGTCTGCGGTCACTGCCGAGCCCTTCGCCAAGCGAGCACAGCGTTTTCGATACACCTTACATTGAGCGACATGTCGAGTGGTTGAGCCACGATGATCCCACTCCTAGCGCAAGTAATGTCCACGGCGGGGCAGAGGCGATCGCAATGTCTCCGCAGGTCCTAGAGTCCGCAGAAGCCATGGCGCTTTCGATGAGCCAGAACGTCGATCAGTTCGATGCTGATCTCGAAGCAGAGGTAGCGAAGGAAAACGAAAGGCCGGACACTAACGAACCCCAGCTGACGGGCGCTACGTCACTGGGCGGCGACGCACAGGTTCCAGCAATCACGGTTGAGCACATCGAATCACACGCACATGATAACGAGGTGATGCAGGATGCTCTGACGCCCACGGACGAGCCGACACCCACGGGAAACGTAACTACTGCAGAAACAGCTGCAGCTTTGGAACACCAGCCGGGGATCACAGCACCCGGCGAGACGCGAACTCAGCACAGCGCTCTTAACCAACTACCGACAGCAACCGGGCCGCACACGCAACCGGACGAGCCTGAAGACAGTGAGCCGGGGACAAACTACAGTTATGCTCCTGCCGCTCCAGGGCCGAATGTGCCACACAATCTGGTTGGTATTGGGGAAGGCTATCCAGGATTGGATGGTAATCCTAATTGCAAACGACGCTCCATAAGCGAGGAGGATTTCGATAGTAGCATGCCCGCGGCGCGCCTCACGACTCCAGCTTGAGGACGGGACGTAACTAGAAGGTATCAGGAACCATTCGGACCGTTTTGCTTAAGTTTTCACACTTGAATCCGCCACGACTTGGGTATAATCGCATCACGGAGCGCGCATCTATATGCATGAGGCGCGTACTGTGCCCGGCTATAACGACATTGGAGTTTTGGGGGTCAGCGTTTGTGTGTACTTCTACCGTCCATATCGGCGTTTATTTAGCGACGGCTTGCTTCGAGCCAATATGCACGATCTATGTGTAGAATGAAAGCCGGTTTACCGAGAAATCGCGGTGGAGCGTCTCGTGTCGGCTACCGATCACCCGTGACTCTGCAGTCATGTCTTCTCAGAGTCAATTGTCAACTGTGCAGCAGCCTAGCGATCAAGAAACAGTTCATCCCACCACAACAGCCGCATTAGCCCCAACTAGGGTGATTGGTCGTGGAACTGGAAAAGCGAGTACGCTTCGACCGTTCTGGTACAACACGGCATACTCCGAGCAGACAACCAACCAACTGCCCCTTTATCAACGAAACAGGTCCAGTCATCCATCCATCTGTATGTTATCTTCCGCTCCTAGGTAGGTGTGCCACAACCGACCCCCCCTCCCCTATCCCTATCCCTATCCTGCCCGACCCAGCATCCGCCGCCAACCAGGCGTACCCCCACCTCACCCAACCTATCTACCTACCGCAGCAGCAGGGCAGGACAGGGCAGGGCAGGGCAGGGCAGGGCAGGGCAGGGCATACATACATACATACATATAAGGCGCACAGCAGTAACGCAGCGTTTTCCGAACTGATGGATAATCCGTTTCCATCTCCGCTAGTGTGGGTGGATGGGTGGGTGGATGGATGGATGGATGGCGGAGCCGTGCGGATACCACAGAGCTTCCCGTCCGGAAGGGGGCCATCGCCAGCTCGACGGTTTCGTAGAGGAGGAGGAGGGGTGCCGGGAGGGCTGGATCACTCGTGTGCGGGATTACCTAGGTAAGTTGGTAAGGTAGGTAAGGTAAGGTACTCTAGGTACCGAACTGCCGGCTCGGTAACGCGCCGGTTCGGGGCCCCGTTGAGGCTCCTGAGTTTATGCTCACTGGGTTTTTGCGCCGTTGCGTAGTTTTTTTTTTTTTTTTTTTTTTTTTTCTCCCTGTATGCCGTGTCATCTCTCCGGACGCTGCTTGCCCCCAGTTTCCACCGCCCCGAGGGAAAGCAAGTGACGTGACGTGACTTCTCGGAGGAGGCAGTGTGGCGGTTCGAGGCTCTTACGTACGCAGAGGCTGACGAAGTGTCTAGGTGTCTGTCTACCCAAGGGTTGACGACCCCGGATCTAACCTGCCTACCTACTGTACGGACCTCCCCGCCAACCTCGCGGCGGCCCCGGCTGTGAAATTCACCGCGCCAGTGCGTCGTCGATCCGGCGCGTCCTCGCCGTGGCGCGGTGGCCGGTGGAGGGGGGTTACCTACCACTCCCCCAGGCTCGCGAGATGGCTCCGTGGTCCAGGCGTGAGACGACATTCCGCGCTTGGATCTGCCACCCAAATAGACGTCCACCGCACTCTGGGACTGAGGATGGGCGTTGCCGGGCTAGCTAGTCTTCCAGCAGCCTGATGGATATCGCTGGTGTACCTACTGGCCTTCGTCGGGAATACAAATTGTACAATGGTGGAGTAGTAACAGGCAGGCTTGAGCGTTGCGACAAGCTTCCTGGCATCCGCCTAAGCGCTTGATGTGGAGGGTACCCGCGGGTCGGCACGGCCCGTCTCGTTAGGTAGACAGATGTCGTCCGTACCGGTGGACGGCATACATGTGCACTTCAAGCTTGGGTAGGAGATATAACCAGGACACGTGACGCCTGAGCTGGCTCTTTGGCAGCTGTTGAGGCAGATTTTCGTGGCTCTTGTCATGGCGTATCTCTTCGTTATGAGGCCATCCAATTTTATACCCGGAATCCTCTACGATCTATTCACAAGGGAGGGGGGCTTTGGGAGAATGAGCGCCGGGGTGTCACTCCAGCAGGCTGAACAATAGATAAACGGCTGTCCATCTGATCGGCTATACCAAAGATTTCTCGCTTGCATTTATTCCCTCAGGATACCGCCGCCCGCTCCTTAACGGTATGTTTTATACCGAACGCTGTCCTTGTCGCACGTCTCCTAGACCAAGGTTCCGGAGCCAGGGTCATGACTAGCCTGTACGGTAACCTATTTCGAGTTCGCGAAATAGTGGTTTCGGCAGATATGGGTTGTTTGAGCCAACGTTTGTTGCCCTTTACCAGAAGGTGATTGAGAGCCCTGCTGGGTCCCTGATGTAAGCCCTCAACCGTGGCCAAGATCGAGCAATACCTTCTCATGATAGAACGCTACAGTAGGACGTGGTCTTCAGTCTGCCCAGCTGTGAGCAACTCTGCCCTGTATACATTTGTCTCTTGTTTGTGGGAGGAAAGCCAGCAAGTGAATTGGCAACCGTGAAGCCGTGGTTTGGCAGGGACGTCTTCTCGAAGCTCCCAGATCCTCGGGGGCTTGGTTCTGCAACGCGAACGGACCAACCAAAGCTTGGACCAAATGCTTGACGCGGCACGGCCCCAGTGTGGCGTGCCCCACTTGAAGACCATCGGCTTTACTGTAACGGGCATTAGCGTCGATATGGAGAATCGTTCTAGAAAGCGATGTTTAACCGGAGGCCGTTGACTGGCTAATAACTGGATCAGAGGCAACGAGAGAGCTGCAGACATCCCACAGGTGGCAGGCTTGCAGGCCCAAGCTAGGGCTGCTGGGATGCTGACGGCTGGTTCAGGGACCTCCAGGGCTGCTGCACCAAGCAATCTTGAGCCGCCGATCGGTTGTTCGCGTGGTGCGTGGTCCGGCGGCGGGTTTTGTTGGGACTTCAGAGCCTCGGCCCAGACACCGTCACACCGATGGCCGGTACTCTCGACGTCCGGCTCGGCTGCTTGTTTTCGTGATCGGCGCAATCCAGACCCGGCCGTGCAATTGTCCCAATTCGCGACCAAGGCCGTCGAGCATTCCCGTATGCTGCGCGGCCGTGTGTTGGTCTCTTGGCACCCCCGGATTCTCTGCTCAGATGTTGCCGAGGCACATGGAGCTCACCTGCCAACCTGCCAACCTGCCTCGTCGTCGACTCGTCGCTCCCACACATTCAGAAAGGAACCTGGAAGAATCCCCGAAGGCGATGACGTCAAAAGGCAGCTGCATACCTTCCTACCTACCAGCCTACCTTAGGTGGCTATTCGGGGTTACGTCCATGATCCTGCGCAAGAATGACTTTGGAGACGCCTGCCAGCGATCTGGAATACATACCAGGGAGTACCCTCATCTGATCTCATCTCGGATCCTACCAAACACAATTACACGGACGAGGAGCGCCGCACCAAACTCTGTTATCAGGACTGGGACGTGCATCGGCCAGCTGGCGTATCTGGTCGGAGGTGCGATGGCTCAATTGGACCCTGAATCCGCAATGGTCATCCGATGATGATTGCAGGACTGCGGAAAACAGGTCATGATAGGATGAGAATGCATTGGGGTCTGGTCTGACATATACTACCACTTGATGGAATGATGCCACGACGCCAGATGCCAGCAACCTACGAATTACAGTCATCATCGAAGAGGGCAATAATAAAGCCCGAGCTCTGGCTTCTGGCCCCGGGAAGCCGGCAGGAAGGCAGGCATGGCAGGTTGACGTTGTTCCAGGCACGCTTGCGTGATCCCAAAGCGGAAGGGCCCTGGCGGATTTGCAACCCATGATTGGCCACTACCCCTGCCGCGCAAACCGCCACATTGGGACCCCTTCCCCAACAATTCAACAAATTTCGAGACAGGCAAAGAATTGACAGGAGTCACCACTGTCACTGTCAACGCTGGACCGTCGCAACAGCCTGGTCCGGGCCTGAACAACAGGCAAACAGGCCACACCGGACGAATGGCAAATGGCAAATGGCAAATGGCAATCGGCAGTGGCAAGCAAGGGCGGGTTCGATTCTCCAGCACGCTCGGCTCCCCGCATCCACCCCAGAATTGTAGGAGGGTGGTAGGTAGGTAGGTAGGTAGGTACCTAACCTTCCACCCGAATCACCATACTGGAAGCAAACAGCAGGCGATTGGATTTGGTATGCGGGCGTGCGCATACGCATGCATTCTATGTAAGGTAAGGTAGGTAGGTGGGTGGTATGTCTGACGCATCTAGTAGCACGCTACAGAGTTCAACATACCTGAGATAAGGTACGTAGCTCTTCTGAATGGATGGCTTCATCCTCGGTTGCGCCCTTCTTTCTTCATGTGCTCTGGAGCGATTGACGAGCCATTGCTGTCCGTACTACCTAGGTAGGTACCCAACAGGCTCGGACAGTTAAGCAAGACACGACTGAGCAAGAACGAAACACGCAACTAGCCGTTGCACAGATCAGGCCAGCCTCGAACGGTCTCGCAGGCTGCAGAAGTATTCACCGCCTGTACGCACCTGCTAACCCGTAGCAAGTGGTTACAGAATTTTAAGGTATGGTAGGATGACAGTGAGAGCAGTCAGGTCTCCCCACGCCACTCAAGGGTTGACCAAACCCACCAAGCTTAGCAGGTAGCTTCCCAGGTTCCGCGTCCCACCCGTTTCCGCCTCTCTACAGTCTCTTCCGCTACCCACTCGTTGCATCCGCTTGGCCACTCGGAACCACTTCAGAGCCACTCCAGTCCTCTTCTCAGCAATAAATATTCAGCCCCATTGCTCTCTCTATTCTTCCTCCTGCCGTTTTCTCCCAGCCGTCCCTCGCCTACCTCGACCTCAAGCCCCGACGGAGTTTTCATATTCATCACACTCCTGACGGCTTACTACGGCGACCACCTCGCCCGCCTCACCATGGCTTCCACCTCTGCCCTGCCCGACGGCGTGGCCGCCCCGGCCTACCCAGACGGCACCAAGGACTACAAGCCTCTCCGCTCCAAGCAGCAGGACTTGAAGAAGCCTCACATCACCGAGTTCCCCATCACTTGGGGCAACTGGTACAAGCACGTCAACTGGCTGAACACCTTCTTCATCGTCATCATCCCCATGCTTGGCTTGATCGGAGCCTACTTCACCCCGTTGAACTGGAAGACGGCCGCTTTCTCCGTCTTCTACTACTTCCATGCCGGCTTGGGTATCACCGCAGGTAAGCTGAGAGAGAGAGACAAGCACCACGATTCCCGTTATCAGCTAGCAGGATGCTAACCCTTGCTAGGCTACCACCGTCTGTGGGCTCACACCTCCTACAAGGCTTCCCTCCCCATCAAGATTTACCTGGCTGCCTGCGGTGCCGCGGCCGTCGAAGGCTCCATCCGGTGGTGGTCCCGCGGCCACCGCGCTCACCACCGTTACACCGACACCGAGAAGGATCCTTACTCCGTTCGCAAGGGTCTTCTGTACTCTCACATTGGCTGGATGGTCATGAAGCAGAACCCCAAGCGTGTTGGCCGGACCGACATCTCCGACCTGAACGAGGATCCCGTCGTTGTCTGGCAGCACAAGCACTACCTGAAGTGCGTTATCACCATGTCCCTGGTCCTCCCCACCCTCGTCTGTGGTCTTGGCTGGAATGACTGGATCGGTGGGTATATCTACGCTGGCATCCTCCGTATCTTCTTCGTCCAACAGGCTACATTCTGCGTCAACTCGCTGGCCCACTGGCTCGGTGACCAGCCTTTCGACGACCGAAACTCTCCCCGAGACCATGTTATCACTGCTCTTGTCACCCTGGGTGAGGGTTACCACAACTTCCACCACGAGTTCCCATCCGACTACCGTAACGCCATTCAATGGTGGCAGTACGACCCGACCAAGTGGTGCATCTGGACCTGGAAGCAGCTTGGCCTCGCCTACGACCTGAAGCAGTTCCGCCAGAACGAGATTGAGAAGGGCCGTCTCCAGCAGCTACAGAAGAAGCTTGACCAGAAGCGTGCCACTCTCGACTGGGGTATCCCGCTGGAGCAGCTGCCCGTTATCAGCTGGGACGACTTCGTTGCCCAGTCCAAGGATGGAAGAGGCCTCGTCGCTATTGCCGGCGTCATTCACGATGTGACCGACTTCATCAAGGACCACCCCGGTGGCAAGGCTCTGATCTCGTCTGCCATCGGAAAAGATGCCACGGCTATCTTCAATGGCGGTGTCTACAACCACTCCAACGCTGCCCACAACCTGCTTTCCACCATGCGCGTCGGTGTTCTGCGAGGTGGTTGTGAAGTGGAGATCTGGAAGCGAGCCCAGATGGAGAACAAGGACGTGTCGTATGTCAATGATTCTACCGGCCAACGCATCGTTCGCGCCGGTGATCAGGTTACGAGAGTGGCGCAGCCCACGGCTACTGCTGACGCCGCATGAAAAGCTCTAAAGAAATGCTACGAATATTGTGTACAAAAAAAGTTGTCCAGCTCAACAAGCATTGCATTTATGCGAGGCAGCTGTTTCCGGCGTTCATGGACATCGGCGCAGGAAGCGTCCAGGTAGAGAGAGTCTCGGGCGAGGGCTTCAAAATCGCTAGGAACGATGGGAGAATCGTTAAACTAAGAGAACTCAAATAAATCAATTGATTAAATTCAACCAACACCATACCTAGTCCCCGTATTAGCATATGTGATAGAGCCTCATTCTCTCACGTGTTCAATCGCGACCGCAGTATTGTTAACTAGCGTAGGTTACCGCTGGCCCGCTGCACATTATCTGGGCTGCTGACTCCCTACTTAACTGCGCCGATCTAGAGTACCTCGCATATTTGCGTATGTGGAGATTAGAGGAGCCAGTACCATCTCGTCGAGGGACTCATCGCAGTGTAGTATAGGTAGCACAAGTGACGCGACAGTGACGGGGACCCCGTTCACTCGCACCCAGCATTCCACGACGGACTTTACCACCTACCTAAAGTACCTAGGTACTTATCTACCTTACCTACCTTAAGGTATTGGACGTCTACCCTACCCTACCTACCTAGGTACCGTAGGTACCTGACGTAGTCGATCGAGGTACCGTTTCATCTGTGCTCTCTCGCCCGGCAGGCACGCTACGTGCGTAGGTAGTTATATACCTTAGGGGGCGGCGGTGCCGGCCGGCCAGGTTCGTTTATTCGTTTGTTCGTATGCGGCCTCACTCCCTCCCTCTCTCTTCCCGTCGTAGGGTAGTTGGCCCGGCCGCGGAGGGGGGGGGGGGGGGGGGGGGGAGATACATGGACGTTGCAGAGTCATGATTACGGAGGAGTCCATCGAGGCACGATCGAGTTGAAGAAGGATGAACCTAATCCTGCACAAGGACTGCCGGAAGATCGAAATCCGGGCGGGTTTTCACTGGCGAGGGACGAACATCCTGGGGTGTGTGACCCGAGGTAAGCGGGGTGGTTTTCTCCCCGGTGATTATCCCATGCGTATTATGTTGTCACCCGCCTGCGCAGGGAGGTATCTATCTAACGCACGCTATATCCATCGAGGCGTGAAGTTAGTCGAGCTGAATGAGTTCTGGAGACGATGGCTGCCCCTTCCTTCTCTTGACGCGGCGCTCAACAGGGGGGAAGCGGCGTTGTTTCTATCATCGCAACATCCAACAACCCTCGCGGATACAGAGATCCGAGCCCGCCAGAATCCACCCTCCGCGCACTGTTCTCTCCGAGGCATAGGTACCGACGGTAGACGGAAATGGGAGAGTATTCGCCCCCTATTGGTTTTGGAAGAGAAGACCAGCCGCATATTCTACGTTGCCTCCTGTGGCCTCGAGTGCCTGTATCGCCTGTTGCTTTGAGAACCCCAACGCTTCCAATGTGCTGATATCGCTTTGAGGAAATCGCTGGCCGCCGGGCGGTGGTTGTGTCTGTGGCTGCGGCGCCGACGGTTGCGCTTGTGCCGGAGGCTGCTGGTTAGGAGGAGCAGAGGACGAGGGCCCAGTACCAGAAGGCGCAGTCACGGCGCCGGAGCGGGCTCCGATAGTCGTGCCACCGGGTCCCTTTACCGTCGGTTCCTCTGTCAGGGCCTCCTCGAACTCCTTTGGAATCTCGGACTCGCCGAGAAACTCGACCTCTTCGTCCTGGATGATCAGCTTGTTCCGCGCAAGGTCTATTGTCGCCTGGTGGCCCTTCAGAATGTCCAAGCCCAGTAGCAGATCCACCGCCTTGCCCTCCATTACAGTGAACGCAGCAGGCAGGTGTTTCGTGCCGACCTGGAGCATTGTGTAGTGCACACGTCCGATGATGTTGGCGGTACCGACACCACGAGCAACACCCGCAAACCGCCGGTCGACGAGCCTCATGATGTTACATGCCTCGGCGCAGGAGGGTGACATGATCGTGGCTTGCGCACCAGAATCGACTAACGCCTTGACCTTGTGGCCATTTACCTTGACATCGACGTACAAAAGATGTACTCGGCCGAAGGCTGTGATGATGTGTTAGCAACAGCAAGATAGCGAGTGACTCGAGCTTGGAAGCTACTTGGCTCCTCCGTGCTCGCCCCGCCGAATTATCGGGTTACAGGGGAGCGGGAAACAGGGATCCGAGGTGTAACCTACACTCGGGGTTGTACTCCATGGCGTTCTGGAGGTTCTCCATGACGCCCTGCTGCCGGATCATGTCCTCGATTTTGGCCTGGGCCTCGGGGTTGAACTCGTCGTTGTTCAGTGCCTCAATCTCGCGCATCCGCGCCTGACGCGCGGCCTCCTGCTGGCTTGCGCCCTGTTGCATCATCTGGGCGAAGAGCTGGGGGTTGTCGAGGGCGGCAGCCATCTGGGGATTTGACCGTTCCAGCTGACCTCGCAACCGCGGATCTCCCAGCATTTGTAGGCGTATGAGTTCGGGGTCTTGGGCCGGGTTGCCGGCTCGGCGTTGCGAGGTCTGCTGGCCGGCGCTCACTCCGGTGCTGCCCCGCATGTCGCGGACATGTAGCGCCAGCATGTCGCCGTCGGTGATGGAGAGCTGCTGCATCGTCTTGGAGTTGTCGGTGATGAGCTGGCCATTGTGATAGAGGTGCTGGGCGGACGCGGGGATGCCTTCGGATTCGATGGAGCTGCGCAGCGCTTCGAGGGTCATGTCGGGGAGGACCTCGAGGGTGATGAGCCGGAGCTCCTGGTCCTCCACCTCGGGGTTGTTCACGTTCAGCGTGATGCGCCTGGCGGTGGGGGGTGAGCATGTCAGTCAGCTTCTACAGCATGGTCGGCACCAAGGCAAAGGCAGAGATGGGTACGTACATGTTGCCTGTAGAATGGCCGAGCTGAGCTATTGCTTGCTCTACGTGGGCAGCTTCTGTTCGGATGGACTACGAGAAGATCCCCGACACTGATGACGTCGATGTTACCTTTGGTATTGTACCCAAGAATATCCGTGTCTGAGAGGTTACCTAGGTAGATCGGTAGGTAAAGATGGTATCTTGAGGGGACGTCCGCGCGCAGGGTCAACCAGAAAATAGAAGCAAAGAGAAGGCGGCGAGGTAAGAAGTGGGAGGGAGGCCCTGGCTGCCTTGAAGGGACGTAGCACATTCCTTACGAAGCAGCGGAGCGGCTCAGCGGGCGTAGATGCGCCCGCGTTCGAGAACAAGGTCGCCGGCACAGTCTTTCATTGGTCCGCTTGGCCCCTGCCGCAGAGCCTGAGCCCCACAGTCGGATCTTGTCAGGTAGGTGCAACGTGGGGTTGCCTTGGCCCCGTTCTTCCCGCTCATCCACTAAGTACATACCTACAGTACCTGGTAAGTACAGACCAGTACCTTAGGTATATTCGCCCGGCCAAGAAGGGCCTGCCGAGAGGGCTGTACACTGCGCAGCATGCTTGGGCAGATCGCCGAGCAGCACCCAGCGGTCCCTTGCGTACCTAGGGTAGGGCTGCCGGTTGTGTTGGCAGCCTCCCGCCTGCTGAGATCGCCTGCGGCTGCGTCGGCTGTCCGACCTCTCTGCACCACCAAGAAGCCCGGACTCGGCGGTCCCTTTGCTGACTGATCTCTTTCGAAGCTGGTAGAACCGTCTCACCGCCGCCGTCTTGATTGCGCCAACTCACTCCGGGGAAGTGAGTGTTACTATAAGGAACTCGATGTGTTACCAGACCGTTGAGGAAAGGAATGAGTCAGTCTCTCAAGTACCTAAAGCAGATCGAGACACGTAGGCACGAGGACTTGGGGTTCCCTATACTGTATTTCGAACCTCTACACTTGGATGAGTCACTCGTCTACAAAGGCAGACCACAGACCGGCTCAGCGTATCTTGTAGACACACGGCTTCAGAATGTTGCTTTCGTCCACCCCGTCTTGCTCCTCCGCTTCCAGAAACTTGGCTCCCGTCTTCTTCGCCCCTCCCCGGCCCGTTTTCTTCAGCGCAACAGCCCCCTTTCCCACACTGGGCTGTGCTGCCTTGACAAACTGCATCTTGACAAACATTTTGTTCCTGAGGTCAACCGCTGCACCTCCAGATCCCGGCCTCTGCAAGAGGAATCCCCGCTTCCGCAGAGCTTCCACGAATGCCGAAACATCGGTTTCCTGACGCTTGTCTTCTGCGCCATCCACCACAATAGCCAAGTCCGCCTCGTTGTCTCCGTCTGGCTCGACGTCTTTGCCCTTCGCTTTCTTTCCCTGTGGTTTTCTGCGGTTTCCGACACTGTGGCTGACTGGAGCATTCTTGTTCTTGTTTTTACTGACCGGCCCAAAACGACTTTTGATTTCAGCCACCCAGAGCTCGCCCTTCCAGTGTAGAATGCGATATGCCTCCTCGACGAAGTCGAGCCAATTTGTGCCCATAAGTGCGAGGCAGAAGATGGCCACGTTCACGCTACCATCCTCCACGGGTAAATTGGCAATGTCGGCTTTCGTGACGAGGGGGCTCGGGCTCTGGAGATCGAAGCTCAGAATCTTGATGTTGAGCTTCTTCTTCTCGGACTGTAGAGCTTCGGCAAGTTTGGCATCGCCACAACCGAGGTCCGCAATAGTGCATACACCGTTGGTCCTAAGCAGGGGCTGGACTCCAGACGCTGAAATGGGGGCCGACTGGCCATGTCTTGACTTGTGAGGTGCCTTTTGGCGGCCCCTCATCTTGATGTCCTGGATATAGCCATCCACGGGGTTCTCGGGCCAGACGTCCACCTGCCGACGGAAACCTTCGTGGTACTCCTGAAACATCTCGGGCGAGTCTGCGAAGAGCTGGAAAGCTTCAACGGACGGTTTTGTGTATAACGTCTCGTTGAGGTGTCGGAAGCGTGCCGATATCAGCTTCTCCCTCATGGCTGCTTGCATGGGCGTGAGCTTTGGGGCCGAAGGAGCCGACACTTTTGGTTGAATCGCAGTAGACTTGGTGTCTTCTCCCTGATCGTCTTCAAGCGTACCAACATGGTCTTTGGACTTCCTCTTCTTCTCCTTCTTCGTCTGCTTACGACGAGCGTCATCCGGTGATTTCGAGTCCGACTTACTCTCACTCTGCGCGGGTTCAGCCTGGTCACTGCCGGTCTGGTTTGCCTCATTCTGCTTGATCTTCCTCAACTTTTTCTTCTCCTTCAAGGTCATGGCCGGTACAGCACCGCCGGTTGCTGTCTTCCCATGACGATCTCCATCCGGCTGGTCCGACCTGGGTTTCTTACCCGATCTTCCCTCAATGACCTGCTCCCATAGATCCGCGACGTTAGAAGAATCGACATTGGCCGGCGCAGAGGGACGCTTTCGTTTTTTGGAGCCGTTTGGTTCGTTGTGTGCGGCATTCGTGTTATTGGCGTTTTCAGCCTTTAGGCTGTCTGAGGAGACGGCCCATCCTTTGACGGCGAACATCTTTCTGTGGCTCTCAAGTCAAATGTGCCGAGATATTGTGGCCGAGAAGATAGGTTTGTTTCGTATATCCAAATGTCAAATTGACTCTCGAATTCGCGTACGTGCACGTTGACGAGGATGAATCAGCATCTGTCTATGCCAGAACGATGAGAATGCTTGAGTGAGACTCGTTTTCCGAAACTTTTTTGACGAGCAGCGGGACGGGTTCTTTCCATTTTGGGGCTGGCGGTCACCTTGGGTCCCTGCCCAGAGCCCCACATGTATATGGTAAGTACCCACCTACGAGGCGGCATGCATATTACAGCTGCCGCCAGGTGACAAGTACCTTAGGCTAAGGTACAGGTCGTTTCTTACCTTCCCCCAGCCCATACTCTTTCAACGATCAAACGCGGACGTACAGACCAATTCAGGGCCATTGACTGCACCAAATTTCAGGCTGTTCTCGTATTCGAAACGTGGCTTTACATCCGAGTGCTGCCACTCCATCTGAGCTGGGGCTCTCAGCCGCCCGAGGCCCGACAGGATGATGAATCAAGGACGGCGAACATGGTGCCCGGGACGGGTGCCATTCATGAAGCGCCACGGACCCTCACCAATGAGCCTAACAACAGGGCAACAGTAGATAATTGCCATCAGCAGAAGCAACGCTACCCAGGATCTCGTTTTCCTCGCAATTGCCTATTTGCGGTGGATGTCGATAAGTACTTAGTGTCATGATGGTGCTTGTCATGATGGTGCTTCTATGCTTTTCTTGTGGCACAGACGGTTAGGAGCCTGAGCCCGAATGGACACACCAAAAAGCTTCCATCTGGACGAAAATCGCCCCCGCGCAACACAGAGCATTGCCCTGCCTTATCACTAGGCCGGAGTCGGGCTTCCCGTTATCCGATGGCAGACGGCATAGGGACCAACGATGTGGACTACGAGCAGAGCCTGATCCCGCCAATTCTCGCGCCATGCAAGGTACTTCAACAGAAGATGGTACTCTGGTCAAGGCCCTGGAATGTTTGTGGCCATCGGTCTGGAAGACCTCACCAAGGCCAGATGCGGGCCTTCCATGCTTATCTGCTTCCTGTCCGCAACCGGCGCGCCCCGGATGGTTGGTAGGGGGCACACGGACACACATACCTTCGTTCCTCATGAGACCTCTTCCCGCTGCAGTGGCAGGGGAAACCCGGGGTTTACGCGCTGCCCAAACATACGACGGGTCCAAGGAGCGCCCTCGAGTTTCTTCAGCGCCTTCCCCTCGGACCTGCAATAGGGTGGACTTTTGCCATGCAGCTACTGGGCCACACGCAAGGACCCTGGGTTCAACTTCCCGAGACATCTGACAACTGTCAATTCCCGATCCTTGCGTCTTCTACCCGTTGGTTGCTTGGCTCCTGTCCGTTCTTCCCGGGCCGCCAGGCGCTCAGGAGTCAGGAAGTCCGGCCGGCCCTCGCAAAGCTGGTCAACTGGTCAGTAGGCTGGGTAGAAGGTCGCAAATCCCGGTTCCGGCGTTAGCCATGAGTACCTAGAGGGTATGGCGCTGGCAGGTTGGACGAACTGGTTGGCTCTGCATGCCCTCAGGGTCTCCTGCGGATGCTCCCAGACGAACATGCCATCGGGGACCCTCTTCTTGCCCAATTCTGCTGTTAGTGTTGCCCTGCGCAGGGAATTCTCCGCATTGGGAGCGCTGGTGAAGCCCTGAAGGCCTTTGTGCAACTTCCCGTGCGAGAAACACCGAACTACCTCTGGGATGTATGTCTGGAAAGGCAAATTGGCGGTGGGCCAACAAGATACGCGTTTGCGTGGCACGAAAGGTCGTCGGCGCTGAGAGTACGCACTGTCGGTCTGACAAACAAAGTCGTGCAGGTGATTGGCTCTGGCGGCTGTTCTTTCGGTCACAGCGAGATGAATCCCAGCTGCGCATCACCTGTCGCACTTCGATCGGCCATGTCCCTGGTCGAGCTTGGGATCAGTCAAGCTTTGTTACCGGAGTATGGGGTTTCTGGACACTGCCATCCAACCCGTCACTTGTACCGCGGAGTACGGCAGCCGGCCTCCATCTCAGCACCACCGCAAGCCGGCCGCCTGTCGTCCTCTGTTGGTCGACCCCATTGTGTAGGCAGCCAGACGCTGAATGCATGTTGGTGAGGAGATTCCACGCCCAGGCGGATGCTCCAGATTTCGTCCCCTTGTGGAAACTCTTGACATTCCTTTCCAATACCGAGCGACGTACAGTACCTTATCGTGGGTTAAGTCGAGAGTCCAAGCCCAGGCTACTCGGCATCATCCTTCAGCCTATCTTCCGCTCGCATGCCGTCCCGTTCGATGTTCATACCTAACTTTCCGAAGAGTCGCCTGCTTTAAATCTGCCTTTTCCTCGAAAAGAGTTCTAGGACGACCACACGTCGGCATCTGTGATCCTTTACCTACCTCCTGCTGCAGCTTGCCGTGAAATTACGAACTGCTTGCTCACCTCCAAAGGCTGACAGTCGAGCGTAGCAAGCAAGCCAGTGGACGTTTCGAGCCTGCATTATCCGACTTCTTGTTTTCGGACATCCCTGAGGGGATTTAAGAATTGGCAACCTACCCGCCCAGCCTCAGCTGGACCGACAGTTCAGCTTCCGGCCAAGTCCTGCCCTACTGCGATACACCGTCTGCCATCCCAAGACCGTACGCCACAGTCTGGCTCCCCCCACCTTTTCCCACGTTCCGTCGTTCACCATTAGCGCCGGGACGCGCAGGGTCTCGGCCTAAAAGGGGTCCGTCCCGGAGTCTACCAAGTCTAGGCCAGCCTCCTTGCTCGACAGCGGACCAAGCCATACCTGCCTGACTCTTCGTCCTACGGCCCGACCGTTGAAAAGCTCTAGCCTCAATTGTGAACGTCTTGCTAGCCGTCTCACACAGCCCTGTAAGATACATTGAGCATAGGCGCACTCGGACCTGATGCTGACAGGTATTCGTAGCGATCTCGCCGTCCTGTTAGCCACCCTCGGCTACAAGTACCTGGTTACGGCTAGAAGTCTCATCTGTGAGCAGTGCTATCAAGACGTCCTCGGTCTGCGTGTTCCAACAAGGCTACAGAGTCACTCGAGAGTACTCTTGCGGCCTGTCTAGTCTGTTAGTCCTACCAGGGGTTCCGATGTTCATTATGGGCTGTCGTCATTCCAGATAAACCTCACCGGGCCCATATCGACCAGTTCCAGGCCCTCTCCAGATGAAATACTGGATATTCCCCTGAATCACGACAGCAGGTCACGGAGTGGTTAACTATCGTTTGAATCCCTATTCCATCGGAATCTATCCGGAGATGGAACCCAGTGCTGTGACTTTGAGACAGGATCCGACCACATCTCAGCAGCGACGATCTTCCTCCCCTGAAGACGGGGACGATGGAGGCTCGGGGCAAAAGAAGTCGGCGCCTCGCAAAAGGACAAAGACTGGCTGCTTAAGTACGCTGGCTCTTCCCCTTGATAAGCTGGGATCTTCAACGCTGGCGGGTACACTTTGCTGACTGGTCTTAAGCTTGCCGAAGGCGACGGATCAAGTGTGACGAAGGCAGACCGACATGCAATAACTGCATCAAGTCTAAGCGGCAATGTGATGGATATAACCAGAGAGTTATCTTCAAAGACCCTCTCGGTGCCTTTGCGAGTGCTCCCTATGGGCCCATACATTACCCATCACCCTCCCCACAAGCGCTGGTCCGAGAACAACAGTTGTCTGCTGCCCAGCAAAGATCCTCCTCTCAGTCTTTACAGATTATTGCACCAAAACCGCCTACAGTAGGCTATCACCAGGTACCTGGAAGCCAATTCGGTCAGTTCTATTCAGGTCAAGCTGGGCCTTCCGCAGCGTCTTCAGGTCTTTTGAATTTCGACCGAGGCCATTTCTCGGCACAACCCGCCCCAACCAAATACACCTTCTTCCCACCAACAACTGTCGATGCCTTTTCTCAAAACCAGTGGAGACAACCGTCGGTCGAAGATCTAGCCGGACTCACGCCTATCGTCGCCGAAGAGGACTTCCCCGATGTTTCTTCCACGGATCCGGACCATATCGACCATGCCGGGAAAGGGAAAACACCAGTGCAGGCGACTACGACCCCAACACCTGCGAGAGAAGCACATCATGAAGACTGGGTGTGTAGTGAATCCGAGTCCGACTACTCGATGGAAGAAGATTCGGCAGACGACTTCTCGTTGATGCCACACGATTCGCGGCTACACCTCACCGAACTAGGCTTGGCTATGGCTCATCAAACTAATCAACCATACCACTTCTTCAGTACGCAAACACGGACATTTTCAACACACGCAACGGAACATATACTTTCGACCTATGATCCTTCACCAGTAAACTCACCACTGAATGATAAGAAAGTTGCAGCAGTATTCTGGCATTTCGTCAATGTAACCGGACCTAGCATGTCACTGTATGAACGACACCCTCATGATCCTAGCGAGCTGTTCCAGGGACAGCCCGTACCAAGGAGTCGGCAACACTTGTGGTCTTGTAAGTCCATCCCTTCCTCATTTCAATGCTTTTCTGACCAGTGAAGACACCTTTCCCCTGCAGTCACTTAGCCACGCTGCTCTACTGCAGGCGATACTCGCAATGGCCAGTTTGCAGATTGCGAAACTCCAATCAGTGCCGCCGACAGCGTCCCTGAAGCATTACCATCTGGCGCTGAGAAGGATTGCGAAGAACGTATCACGACCAGGGCGGCGCGCTCAGGCAGCAAACCTAGCTGCAACCCTCGTTCTAGCCTTCTACGAAGTATGGAACTCAGACCACGACAAGTGGAGTCGGCATCTGCTCGGAGCACGCTGGATCCTCAAGGATATCCCTATGTCTGAGATGACAAGGGCGATTATGGCTATCAAGATGGGTCAACGGCAACGGCAACGAGAACTGGGACTGTTAGGGCCCGGCCATTTCGAATTTGGGGCACGGAACACTGACCAAAGCCCATTACACCGAGATTGGGACTTAGTAGACGTACCTTTCCTGTGCGTACTTACCGGAAGGGACCTTACATGGGACCAATTTGGAATGCTTCCAGAGGAGATGAGCTCATTGCCCCCGCCGAGAACAACCTATACGAACAAAGATATGGAGAGATATGAACATCTCAGTGACCTGTTCTGGTGGTATTGCAAGATGGACGTTTACCAAAGCATCCTAGGAGGAACCCGCACTTTGTATGTCAGAGAAACGTCCCCATCCTCCCCCACTACACTCCCCTTCGCCGCTGTCATTTCTAACTCGTCCAGTCTGGAGTATGATTCCTGGATGCAATGTCCTCCCAGAGCCCCGATGGGGCGGCTCGATGCCGTGTAAGTACATAAATGGTAAAGATCTCTGGAACAGGCGTTGACACCTACCAGTTATGGCACATATGACCATCTGATCCTCCTCTTGGGTCGAATGACAGCATTCGTATGCAAGGATCTCTCACGCAAGCGAGCAGTTATGAAAGCAAGCGAAAAAGGCGCCGCAGGGCCACCGGCGGGTATGTTTGCCGGTATGGTGCCGGCTTCGGAGAAGGTAACTCTTCCTATGGGGTTTAGCCCCCCACGTGACGATTCACCGCACGACGAGGGCTCGCCTAAGGTCGATCTCGACACTCGCTCTTTCAACGCTAGTCAGGAATGGGAGAGCATCCGACAAGCTTTCGAGGAGTTCAAAGACCATGTCGGACCCGAGTTCAAGCCTTTAGGTCCCGACCTGTACCGGCCGACGGCGACGCCATTCGGCCCCACGGCACACTACCGCACCTACTCCATCGCATGCATCTGGATGAACTACTATATGGGTCTGATCGTCCTCCATCGCGCTCATCCCACGATGCCGCCGATTGCTATGGTGGCGGCTGGCATGTCGGCGCGCTCCACTCACCACTACACGATGGAGCTCGGGCGCATCGCGGCTGGCCTTGAAGAGAACATCAGCCACCTGGCCGCCGTCACGACGCTGAAGGCAGCCGCCCTGATCGAGAGCGCGTTTCCGCTCTTCGTCGCTGGTATTCAGGTGAGTTCCCATGAGTTCCCACGCACCCCTTTATTTATCCCGAATTTCCGTGTACCCTCCCTCTCCCCCTTTCGTGAAACCGACGGAAGCTGACACGGTCACTCCCAAACCAGTACCAAGACATAGAGCAACGGCACTGGCTGGTGCGGCGCCTCCTCGACATCGCGCGACTGACGGGCTGGCAGTCGGCGACGCAGATCGCGCAGGGGTGCGAGTCGGCGTGGAGCAAGGCGGCGCAGTTCGGGCGGGGCCCGCCGTACCAGCGGCCGGCCGACGTGTCCCCGGCCCCGACCACCACCGTGCCGAATCCCCACCACCACGGGTTTCCAGCCGACAGCACGCGCCGCATAGACCGCCGCATCCGCGAGGTCGACTCCTCCGAGCTGGAGGAGGGCGGCAAGATCGTCCTCGCCAAGGGCGAGAAGGCACACTACGCCATGGGCCTGCTGAGCGTCGAGCAGGACTTGGAAAGACTGGATCTGGATGACGAGGATCGCGAACGGTGATAGGGAAGGGGAGGGGAGGGGGCCGTGGGATAGAGGCGGGGTATATAGGGTATAAGGTATAGGGATGGGAATGGGTCACGGGCAACGGAAAGAAAAGGTCATTTGAGGGGCAGATTAGGGGAATCGCCTACGGGGACGGGGCCATCGATATTCGGGTGAACAGAACCGGTAGAGGGGTCGTGTGCGTTTTCTATACGAGACTGAGGGTTTCACGAGGGTTATAAGGCCGCGATGTTTTGAAGTTCGGGTAAGGGATTGTTGCATTCTGGCGTTCGCCGTACTCACTCCTTAAAAAGGGAGATTGGGTGAGGGCCTAATGTTAGAGATAGAAGCTTGCGATACTAGACGCACGATGACCAAGGACATTTGTCCACGGAATGCCCTGCCAAGAATACCGCACTGGCGCCTGTTCTGCAGAGATCAAACCACATGGGATGGCCATCTCGGAAAACGGTGATTTCGACCCAGGGTCACAGAGCAAAGGCGACCGGATCCTCGGGCACTCCTGCACAGGGCCCTCGCAGGTTGATTGCTTCACATTTCAGGGGATGGGACGAAGTTCTTGCTTTAGTTGCGCCGCCTCTATTTTGCCAGCCTTCCTGCCATGTCGCCCGACACATCAAAATTGCGGGTATCATGAGTCCGCCATCTAATTCGCTGGTAGTCTCTCGACCACTGTAGCCATCTCCTCGTCCGTGTATATCCGGAAGCCCTTCTCCTTGGTTACACTCGCCAGCTGGACGTTCTTCGAATCGAGCTTCTCCTCCATCACCTGCTTCAACGTCTTCAGAACGAGTGTCTCTGCGTCCGTAATGGTGAGGGACTGCACATAAAATGTTAGCTACAATCTCCTGACCCCTCTTCTCGTAGCCATGCCCTCGTCTAGACTTGCCTTGTGGTACTCGTTGTTCAGCTCCGCCTGCGCACCCTCGCTGCCAGAGCCAATGGCTTTGGCGTCATAGCGGTAGAAGGTACCACTGGGCTCGGCGTGGTAGAGTTGGGGGCCCTCCTCATCGTAACCGGCAATGAGCAGGGCGACGCCGAAGGGCCGACTCATGATGCTCTCCTCGCCGTCGGCGCTCTCGCCGAACCGCAGGGCAAGGTCACAGATGGCCTGGGTGCAGCTCTCGACGCCGAGGGACTCGTTGTAGTTGAACGCGTGGCTCTGGCACTCGACGCGGGCGTGCTCGACCATGCTGCGCGCGTCGGCCTGCAGCCCCGACATGGCGCAGCCGATGTGGCGGTCGATCTCGACGATCTTCTCGACGGACGAGGTCTCGAGCAGGGTGGAGGTCACGCGCTTCTCGACGCCTAGCACGACGCCCTCCGACGTCGCGACGCCGATGGCTGTCGAGCCGAGCTTGATGGCCTCGAGCGAGTATTCGACCTGGAAGAGACGGCCTTCGGGCGAGAAGGTGCTGTGGTTCGACGTGTAAGCTCATGTAGCAACGATCGAGGTCTGGCGGGAGCAGAGGAGGAGCTTCCGGAGGTTCTGGACTGGTCAAACGTACTTGATGCCCCGGTCTGTTTGCTTGTATGTCAGCGACTTCACAGCTCCAAGCAGTAGAGCAGATGCATACCGTATTCCGATCTTGCCATAAACATCTTGGCGGTGGTCTGTATGTGGCACGGGGAAACGAGGAGGAGCGGAAAGGAATTCGGAGATTCGGCGGCTCGAGGGGGGCAAAGAGGTCAGGCTGAGAGAAAGGCTGGAAGGCTGGGATGGATGGATTGGAAGTTGGAAGCTGGAGACGGAGCTGTCTCTTGGAGCTCGCTCAAGGCTGCTACGGCGTTGACGAAAGCTCGATGTTTGGGCGGGCGCTCAAGGTACAGGAAGCTTGGACCACATCCAGGCCCCTGTAAATCAGACTAGGTAGGTACAGGTAGCGGGCCAGCGCCTGGCGTCAGGACCCCACGCCCCCAGAACCCAGACTGCCAGACTTTTGGACAGAACGCGCCTGCGCAACCCTGCGCAACCCGACGCGGTAGGGCATTTGCGATAGTGCCGGACAGCAAGTGGGAAGTGCGGAAGCCAAACATACACCACGGCCTGCCTCTGATCTCAAGGGTTCCAGATCCAATTCCCTCCCTTCCATCGACGCCAACGGCAACGCCCTCATGGTCCTGCAAGACACGAGATTCCCAATGTATTCATCTTGCGACCATGTCTTCCAGGCTCTCCCACTACCCAGAGCGGCGAACCAACGACACGCCCGACAATGATCCCAACGCGAGACCCCGCCCGCCTGGAGCAGGGGGCCCTATATCGAGAGCTTCTCTACACGACTCGCGCCCTGCTCGCTCGCCACAGCCTGGTTACACCAACCCGCCGCATAAGCGATCCGCATCTGGGAACCCTCGCCCGGCGAGCAGAGTCAATGAAGACCGCAGGGCCTATGAGGAGCGCAAGCCCCCCGATGAGCGGAGGACAGACCGTTACACCGTCACCACCAAAGAGAAGATGATCTCGCGCATGAAGAGTCCCGAGATGAATTCCAGAGAACCTCCTCGCGAGAAATGGAGACCGAAAGAGCCCCCGCGCTCTCGCCAGGCCGAAGCGAGGCCGAAAGAGCCCAAAGCTGATCCCTTACCCAGTACGTCGAGCCTGCCACTGTTCTTGGCATTTCTGTTCTAACCACCATCCTGAGCAGCAAGCTGGGAACCCGCCGCCTCGTTGATCTCCCATACCTCTGCTCCTCTTGCTTTGCGCGTGTCGAATCCTCCTTTAGCTTCAGAGGCCCCTGCTCCTCAGCAGCCGCAGCCCCTGCATGAGTTGGCTCTGGAAGCACAGGAGGCAGCCATCATCGAAGACCTCCTATTCATTTTCATGGGTTTTGAGGGGCAGTATATCCGCTTTGCCTACTCCTATAAGCCTGACGACGAGCGAGACCGACTTACGGGCCCAGACTTCAGGATTCTACCTGGCCTGGACCCAAGCCTACAGGACCTGACCTCCTCCATGCTAAGGATGGCAAGTCATTACTCAGCCCTCGAGTCCTTCATCGATGTACAGAGCCGAGAAGAGTTCGGGACCGTCAATCATGCATTGTGCGCTGCGATTAGGAGATATCTGCAGGATTACTTGGTTATGGTCGCTCAGCTGGAAACACAATTCCTGACCAACGACGCCTTCACGTTACACCTTCTCAACGTCCACACTCTCCCGACCAGTCAGATGATGTTTCAGTTATATGCGCTGGCTCAAGAGCTGCTGAAGCGGAACGCCCTGCTGGACGAAGAGAGCGAGGAAGACTCGGACCCTGACGATATTGAGAAAATCCTCAAAAATCTCAAAGAAGGGGGCGACCTGGTGCCAGGAAACATGACGGGAAAGAAGATCTGCAAAGGCGGCATCGTCATTGGCATGGTCTCCAAGAGATTGGAGTCCATGTCTGGTGATCCCTCGGCGAGATCTTTACTCACCACCCTATTGCGTGACGCTAGTCGGCCTTACATGCAGATGCTGAACGAGTGGTTGCATCACGGCGAGATCAAAGACCCGCATTCCGAGTTCCTCATCAAGGAGCAGAAGAGCATCAGACGGGACAGGTTGGAGCAGGACTACACCGATGAGTATTGGGAACGAAGATACACAATACGTGAATCCGATATTCCGCCCCAATTGCATGGTGTCAAAGAAAAGGTCCTTCTCGCCGGAAAGTACTTGAACGTGGTACGCGAATGTGGAGGCGTGGACGTGAGCAAAGTCGTCGGAGACGTTCCCATATCCTTTGATGATCCAAAGTTTCTGGACAACGTCAACAGCGCCTACGCCCATGCAAACGAGTCACTCATGAAACTGCTCCTCACCACGCATGCACTTCCAGCCAGACTTCAGTCCATCAAGCACTATTTCTTCCTCGACCCATCCGACTACTTCACCTACTTCATGGAACTCAGCGCATCGGAGTTGCGAAAACCAGTCAAGAGCATTAATACTGTTAAACTGCAATCGCTTCTCGATCTTGTCTTGCGCCAGCCCGGAAGCATCGTCTCCTTGGACCCGTTCAAGGAGGATATTCATGTTGAAATGAACGACGTCAGCTTGATTAAGATGCTCCAAAGAGTCGTTAATATTACTGGTATCGATCAAGGAGAGGCGCTCCAACCGCTAAGCAGCCAGCCGATCGAAACTGACAAGAACGCCTCGGGTTTCACGTCATTGCAACTCAACTATTCAGTGCCTTTCCCGGTTTCCTTGGTTATCAGCCGAAAAACCGTCTGGCGATACCAAGCGCTTTTCCGTTACCTGCTGTCGTTGCGATACCTGGAATCGCAACTTTCAGCTACCTGGCAGGTCCACAACTCTGGTTTTGTATGGTGCCATAAGTCTTCGGCCAAGAAAGTAGAAACGTGGAAAAGGAGAGTCTGGACACTGCGAGCCCGAATGACGGTCTTCGTACAGCAATTACTGTATTTTTGTACGTTGGAGGTAATTGAACCAAACTGGCAATCTCTTATGGCGAGACTCAAAGCCAAGGACGGAAGCCTGGATGGATTGGGCAAGCCGGATCGGACCGTCGACGAGCTGATGCAGGATCACGTGGATTTCTTGGACACTTGCCTGAAGGGTTGCATGCTTACCAATGGCAAGCTGATCAGGGTAAGCCGTCCCGTTAAATGTCATGGAGAAATGATGCTGACGTTTCCCCAGATCCACTCCAAGCTGATGCAGACGTGCCTGGTATTTGCTAGTTACGTGAGCTGGCTGTCGCGCGAGCTTGAAAAGGCTGATCCCGACCTAATTGGACCCATCAAACCGCCAAATATGTCAGAAAAGGAGTGGGAGCGGTTCCAGACTGTCAAGAGTCAGAGGTCTGGTAGTGACAGCCACAACAATAGCCACATGCAGGACGAAGGGGCCTTGATTGATAAGCTCTTTGACATTCTGAAACGGTGGGAAGTCAACTTCAGTCGTCACCTGCAGATCCTGCTCGACGCGCTGAACCATTACGCAGCAACCGAAACAGTGGTGCTTCTGAGTCTCTGTGCCAGACTGGCTACAGCGAATCAAGGCACCGAGTATGCTGGCCTGCGAACCGACGAGGACGTGGTTTCTTGAAGTCTCTCGGAATTCATGACATACAATTGGCCAGCTTGAGTACGTGCGCGCGCAGATACAAATAGGCGTTCCTAGGCTGCTGGAAAGGGCGTTGCGAGACGAGACAATGACAAGATACCACGACATACCAACCAACACTGTACATAGGGTAATTGTTCGCTTCGAAATTCATGGGATACTTTGCCGTTATACGCGAATTTCAACTACAGTTACACAAGTAAACTTAGCGTTTTGACTTGGTCCCCTAGCACCCAACTACCTTATATTACAGCCCTGGTCTCCGACGTCATAGCTCGAAGGAGGATTATACATACTGTATTGGTTCCGTCGGCCTAGCAAGCCTGCGACGGCGGTTGGTATAATATGCGTTGCGTCGAATTTTGTACATGGTTCGTGGAGTGAGGTTGGTCGTGATATATGTGTACAAGTAGGTGTAGCAAGGCTTCGAAACGTCGCTTTCCGCCGAAGTATGCGTCGTGTCCCAGAGGGAGAGGCCCTTCCTACATCATGCAGGGCAACCGGTCCAGTTTAGGGGCTGCCATTTTAATCCTTCTCTCTTCGTCCATCCCCCCGCCTACGCGCCGACAACCTCCTTCACCACGCGCGCCAGCTCCGCCTTGTCGACCTCCTTGCCGGCGAGCGGCCCCTCGGGCGCGGTGACCTTCTTCATGACGCTGCCGAACATGGCGTTGCGGTTGTCGGGGGCGGCGCCCTCGGCCTGCAGGGCGGTGACGACGCCGGCCACGACGGTGCGGAGCTCGTCGGCGCCGGCGCAGGCGACGCCCGACTGGGCGACGTACTCCTCCAGCACGGCGATCTGGGCCTGCTCCTTGCGGGCGAGGTCGTCGCGGCCGGCGGCCTCGGCCTCGGCCTGGGCCTCGGCGGCGCTGCGGGCCTGGCGCCGCAGCAGGGCCACCAGCGCCGCGTCGCTGGCGACGGGCGCGCTGGTCTTGGCCGCGTTGTTCGCCGCGCTGATCGCCCCCCGCAGCACCGCCAGCCGCGCCGCGTCCTTCGCCCGCATCGCCGCCTTCAGGTCCCCCTTCAGCTTCTGCAGCAGCGGCGGCGGCGGCGGCGGCGGCGCGTCCGTGCTGCTGTGCCGCTGCGGTAGCAGGGTCGTTCGCGGCGGCGGCGGCGCGCGGAGCTGTGGCCGGAAGAGCAGCCGCGGGGTGAGGCGGGCGGTGGTGGGTCGGAGGGACATCTTCGGTCGGTCTGGTGGCGCCTTGGGAGTTGTTCGCGACGTGGTATGTGTGGTGAGCGGATGGTCGGTCACGTTGCTCCGTGATCTTTGTTTTCAGAAGAGCTATCGCCGTTCTCGACCTAGTAAGGTAGGTAGGTAAGTAGCTGCTAGGTAGCTGTTCAAGCTCAGAGAGTTGTAACCCTGGCTTCCTGGCAAGCCTGGACAACGAAAATTGTGGCAGCTAGAGACATTGGCCAATGACATTATCGCCTGGTGCGTTTTCTAGAAGGGTTCTTTTCGCTTTGATGCATTGAACCGGCTCAGTCCCCTTGGGCCCCGCTATGTTTTCTTAACGGGGAGGGTCTATCGATACGACATTGACAGGAAACTATGCCAGCTGCCTCGGCTCGCCTGCTTCCTCTTTCAACCCATATGCCGAAGAGTAGACTGAAGCACCAACGTGAGGTTCATCGTACCCTGGGCAACATTCCGACCCGGTGGAAAGAAGGCTTCACCACTGCTATGCGCAAGCGGCTCAATGTCGGCTCAAGTGCCGAAAGCTAACCAGGTTCAGTCGCAGGATGCATGAGACAAGGCCGGGCGAGGCATGGCAATGGCGAAAGATGACATGGATCGGCAGCCCAAGATCGCCGTGCATGTCGAGCATTCCGAACAGACTTCGATAAATTTGGCAGGACAAAGAAAGAAGACAAGCTTTCTACCGTCCTCATGCCCCCTCGTACGTCTAACCTCGACCCTCGTGGCAAGCAAGCAACCAGGCGCTGTCCAAAAAAAATGAACCAGTACAGTGGCTTAGCCCCCTACCAGCCACACCTAAAATCAGCTATTCTTTTTACCCTAGGCTAAATGGCCCAAACCTCCTTGAAAAATATTAGGAAAAGCATAGATCTAATCTCCTGCCTTTGCGGTTTTCTTTGAATATAATATTGCTTCACTCTATGGTATTGAGGGCTTGTGGTTAGAAGGCAGAATCAGGGCTTAAAGGCGAGAGCTCAGCCACGGTTCAATTCCAATGTAACCCACTTGGCAACCTTGAGGCCGTAATGGAATCGCCGGCGGACGCTTCTCACTGGCTGGCACTGGCACGATTTGACGGGCTGGCTGCCAAATGTCGTGGAGGCAACACCAGACGTCGTCACGCTCAAGTCAAGGCAAGACGGGTAGGTACCTAGGTAAGTTAGGTAGTTCCTGGCTCGTCACCTGATGGGGTTATCCAGCGAGATGGAAAATGTCGCAGCAAGGGTCGGGATGGCAGTCTGCATCCGCGGCCCACCATGCCGAATCATGCATGCCATGCTATATTCGACACTTCACCAACCCAACCGCCGGCCAGTTCTCCGGTTACACGATCACACTCCGTCACACTGCACCCGTAGGTGATGATACCGCAGCCTTGCCACGGCGTACTGCCCGGAAGGGTTCAGATGATCGATGTAGCCCAGTATCGTGAAAGGGGGCGGACGCCGGACGCGGCTTGGCTCCTGCCTGCGCCGGCCACTCATGACTCTGCTGCAAGTGACGATTGTCAGTGGCGTCCATTGTGACCACGTTCAGGGACTGCTCGGCTAGCTCGACGAGGCAGCCCTCAGGACAGACGGCACTCCCTTGGCTGTACGGAGACAACCTTAGGCACGTCGGTACTCACAGCTGTTGGGTTCCACTAACAGATAAGTTGATCCGCCCACAGCGGCTTTAGTAATGCATGTGTCACGGTAGGTCGTCGAGTAGGTACGGTCTGCAACGCATGAGGCTGTACCTTTACACTTGCTCGCATCCGACAAGGTTTGGCGACGTAGCCCCCAACCACAGCGACCTCAGCCTTCAGGGCCGCAACCACAACTGCCGCTACAACCGCAACTGCCACCACAAACGTGACAGCCGCGGGTCACGCAAGGGTAATCCCCATAGACACCCGACACGCACGGCCGATGCAGCCAGCAGACGATAGGTACGATGGCGGTAGAAGCTGAAGCGGGCTTCTGAGCGGGAACAACAAGCCGGGACGACCCAAGTGGCCGGTGCCGGGCCCGAGGATGTAGTGGGAGGGCAGGAGCGACTCTTGATTCGTTACCTTCCCCGTGGGATCTCGCAAGTTGGGCTGATCTGAGCGCCCGCAAACCTTAAGCCGACTTCCTTTCCAGTTCCCTTCCTGTGCCCTTCCTGTTTCCCCATCTCTCCAACGCCCAACCGTTGCGAGCCTGCTCTCTCTTGAGCGTCTGTCGAGAAACCAAGAAATCATACCCTTGTCCACTGTGCTTTCGCCCCGGCGACGACTTGCAGAGCGGATGGTGAATCCCTCCGCCCAAGCGCACTGCACCGAAATCTTGCGCGGTCGAGTACATGTCCGTGCTCCAACATCGGCCGTTTCTTGCCCCCTCCACTTGGCAATTCAGAAAGGTCAACCCTACCTTAAGCATTCAATCGGCCGCGCAGTAGCTCGTTGGACTGCTCCCTTACCAACCATGAGAGCCAGGTGCTCCTCAACGGCGTGGCTTCCGGCCGACGCACACATATCTGCCACCAAAGACCTTGAGCATGACCCTCCACCCAAGAGCACAACAGATGGCGGGGAAGATTTGCAACTTACAAGGGAAAATACGGCTGTTCGTGGTGGTTTGCATCCGTTAGCGAAGGCAAGCCCTATCTCGACCGCTGGGACTGCAAGAGTGGACACTTCGTGGACGTACCTTGAGCGCCACGTTACTCGCCTCCGCTCTCGCCTGCGCAACCAGAACGTGGAACTCGGTGATTGTCATCCTGCCGTGCTCGTTGTCAGCCATCGCCAACTTGCGTGCCAGATCAAGCGTCTTTTTCGCACCAGCACTTACCCCAGTTGTTGCGTGAAAGGGTATAAGGCTAGAGATGAGAGCAACATCCGGACATTCTCCTGGTTTGCCGAGCCGATTTCGAATTCTCTCTGGTCTGCAGTCCTCTGTTAGAACTGGGCCGCTGCTTCGACGACGGAAACGACGGTGTCCATACTGTCCGACCAACCGCACATGGGTAACGGTATCATCCGCTCGTCGACTTCGGTGAAGCCTGCGTGACGCAACCAGCTTCCTAGACGACGTGGTGCTCGTGGGTTCTTCGATTGCGCCATTGCGTGTAGAAATGTCTGGGACCACTGGCGAAGAGCAGATGCTGGCAGTCTTGGTAAGCTTGTTCCTCGCGAATCAAAGGCTTCCTCGCCCGAACTCACTCTCTGCTAGGCTACCATTGTCTGACTGGGCATTGAAATCAATTTCCACCAGCTGACACCAACCTCCTCCGCGCAAGCATCGAAATATATCGCGCAGATAACTGGTCCATCGGTTCTCGTTGATCCCTCCAGCTACGAGTCTGCTATTGATGAGGTCGAAATGGTTCGAACGGAACTGCAATCTGCGTGCTTGTGTCAGATGGCTTCACCCTATCTAGCCCACAAGACCTTACGGCATGTTCAAGTTGTCGATGTCCAGATAGAGATTCTCGACGCTCTCTTCCGGGTTGTAGTAATGGGGGCTCACGTCGATTCCGCGTACCTGGTTGACACACTCGTCAGCAGAGGTCTGTAAGAAAGCATTGTGGTCAAGCGAGCCGGTGGATCTCAGTCCAAGTGGTCGGCTGTGGTCAGGAAGCAGGCGCAGACTTCAGACTTCCTGGCAGGCGTCTTGATTTGCTTATTCAGTCTAACCTGTCAGGACTAAACAAGCGGCACGGTTGTTGTTCGTGCCGCAGCCACTGACAGGTTTGATCCATCGGCTTCAGGATAGGGCCCATCGCCAATCGCCGGTGCGGTTAAGTCTTCCAAGTATGGCACGACAAATGCAGCTACGTACCTCGCATCTAGGGTTCTCCCATGCTACCTGGAAGGCCCACTTTGGTTCCAAAATCAGCATTCACCAGATTTTCAGCTTTTCAGGACCAGGAAACGAGTGCTTGCCACATGTATGGCAGTGATGGAGCGCAACAGGGGCAGTGAAAAGTTGGGTTCTGACCGATCCGGTACCGAATCCGCAGTCGAGGACTCTTCTTAGCGAGTTTATGGGCGGAAAGATCGATCTCCCGTCGAAAACCATGGATAGCACTTCGTGCTGTATACGGAGGCGAAGGCTCTCGTCCTTAAGCCTACAAGGTTAATGGTCGTTTGGCTGGTGCGTGTTCGATATCGTGGTTCTACGCACCTCGTCTACTGGAACAAAATACGCATTATTGTTCAATGCATATCGCTGAAAGACGCGGTTGTGGTGGATAACAGTCTCTTGGACCTCAGCACTGAGCTCTTCTGTGTCTGCTGGGCTACAATTCGATCAGCAAATCTCCCACGTGGCTATTGGAGGGAGGTAGCTCTACTCGCTCATATTCGGGGCTTGGTGGTTCCTTGACGGGCACTTCTCGAAAGCTTGAAGTCAGTCCTGAACCGGGCTCGAATTTTTTTATCGGTCACCTGCGACGGTTGTCAGTCATGGTTGCGGATGCGCCGCACTATATCTCTCCCGGCTGTCGGTTCCCACCAGCTTCATCGATATGGCTTGCTTCCTCGATCCCCGAGCGCCCTATCAGTTACCAGGTGGACTACCGAAACGGCTGGAAGGTATGCGAATCGGACTGTTTGCCGCAGCAGCGACAACGCAGGCTATCGAGTTACTCAGAGCTTCAGGGCCTCAGGCCTATGTGGATCTCTGACCCGGTCGAAACAATTACTGCATATTGGTCATCCACCACGCGGCTCACACCCCACGATACCGTTGGTACTACTGCCGATCAGAAATACTACACTTACTCCCCGGACACTGTTCTGCTCTTTCGTATCTCGGTACCAACGCGGGATGCTTTGCGGCAGAGTCGTGCTCCTCATGAGATCTTGATGCGGGTGCTCTCTGCAAACGCCACGGACGGACTACCCAAATTCTCCTACCGGGTGCATGTTCCTCGCTACTTCAGATAGGAGATGCGACCATACAAAGTCACACATGTCACTTGTTTAGTCTGTGCAGAAGATAGCGCTTCCCAGTCATTGGCCGCCGAGCGCTTGCATCCTGCACCCAGAAGCATGCAATGTCGGGTAGCCAAGGGGCCCAACGCCAGGCCTAGTGGGATCAAGCGGCCACGGAGCACGACCAGCGTAACGTTATAGAGAGCCACTGCTATCCAGTCTCACGTCAACACCATGTTTCATTCGCTGACGCCGCGGTCTTCTGGCTGTATCTCATGCTCCTTCAGGTTAGACCGGCTAAGTCGCGCAGTCAGCCACCGCAGTGGCCCTCACTCATGGTCCGATCATAATTTGGGCCTTGGAGCTCTAGAGAGGTCTCCAGTCATGGTCTCGGGTCTGTCTACTGGGAGGTCAGAGCCGTGACGGATAGCCGCTCCCGTCCAGCAGGATTGCGGTCTAGGCTACTTGCGGGGGGATGTTCCGAGCATATTAGACAGCGGCTGGGAACAGCTGAAGGACCCAAGCCTGTGGTTCGGCCGCAGCGTGACCTGTCGTACGGAATGACACGCCTTGGGCTGGTTTCCTTGTCAGCGGGATGGGGCTCGTCCATGTTTCTGGGACTGCCTCGGCCCTACCCGTAGGGCTATAACGAGAACTGCTGGGTTGGCCGAAATCAAGCGGAAGGAAAAGCGCAGGATTATGGGCACCTGGGCCTGGGAAATGGGAAGCCAATCTGCGTTTTCCCATGATTCGTCTGCCTACGGCGACCAAGGGATGGGTTGCCGCGTTGCGTACCCTACCGGAAGGCCTCCACGCAGCAACCCAGAGAACGACAAGGGTATCTTGCGCACCTCGCCGGAATCTGGGCACCTCGGAGTGTTGGGAAACGCTACTATGGCGCGCCGTTCGGCCTCCCATGCATAAGAAGGGTAATTTTTCCAACCTCTAGCTGCCGTCACGGTTGCCCTTCGAACGAGGTCTGCCATGGGGGCCTCTGTCTCCGCAATGTTCCGGCAGGCTTTCTTGCATCATGTAGTGTCTTCTTGGGCGCTGCAGTATCGTATGTCAGACTGAAACGGCGTCCTTGCGTCCTTGCCCATGGCTTCAAATTGGCCTTCCACGGCATAAGATGACGGGGCACTCCTTATTGCGGAGGAGTCGAGCTAGAAAGAAGCACAGCCGCACAGAATCCTTCGATACCGAATTGTTCTGAAGGCCTTCGGGCTCAGCAGCCTCCTGGAGTCCTGGGAGGGCCGAAACAAGCGGGTCGTTGCTGTGGAGCAAGTTCGGGAACAGGACAGTGAACACAGCACATCGGGTTGGTGCCGATCCCCACAGCGTCAGCGACAGACCCAAGCAACCAAGCAACCAAGCAACCAAGCAACCCAAGGCAACCAAGCGTGGCACAGGCAAAGACTCACTCAACCTGCACCCAAAGAGGCTGTTCATTGGGCAAAATAGATGACAATATCTGCCTCTGCCACCCGGTCTCTGTTCCCGGGAAAAGGGGGCTGATGTTAGCCCGCCCAGCCCAGAAGCGTCCCCTCTCTCTTCCTTTCGACTCCTCTACGCGCGTATGCCTCGGCCAGATATTGCCGTGACTAATCGAAACAGACGATGAGGGAAACGGACGCCTCACCGGTGAAGCTCGCAGACGTGATGGCCCGTGGCATGGCCCATCCGAAGAACGCTAACCAGCTACCCCTGCTATATATCTCGCCCCCGCTGCTGGACTTGGGCCCTTGGGATTTGGGCCCCCGAGCAGAGCCCCGAGGCCCCCAAAGCACACGCTCGACTATGGAGTCCTCGGCCATGCACATTTGCGAGCTGGTAGCCCTTATAGACGACCCCAGCAGTGCCCGAGGGCCGGCCGCAAGTCCGCACTCTAGGCGCTACAGTCTGCACTCTGCACTCTGCAGGCGCATGGTGTTCCACACCCCGAGTCCTGCCCTCACGGTGCCCGCCCGTCCCAAGGTCTCTCTCGCCAGGCTCTTGGAGATCGAGCAGAGCGTGGATTATATCTTCTCGCTCGAGATCTGTCCTCTGAACATGTTCCCGCAGCGGATACTCTGGACATCTTCACGGCTCTTGTCTCACTCTGGTAAGCTTGCATTAGCGTGTACCAGAGTGCCGGGTCAGCGCTGGGCGGGCGTGACTGTATCAGGGGACCATCAGGGAGACGAGAGTGCCTTCGAATAACACCAGAGTGAGCTAGTACGGCTCGAAACTCACGTCCCGCTGCACCTGAATTCCTTCAGAGCGGCTCTTACAACAAAACCCTGGCCTGTTCCCGGCTATCAGGATCCAATCTCCTTCCCCCCCTGGCTACTCCCCACTCGGCGAAGTTCTGTTATACAACCCACTTGGTAACATGTACAGTATACACGACATCTTCCGGCCTCCGGATGCCCCGCGAGGCCACTCGAACGGGCAAGTGACGGCAGAGGAATCTCCGAGAAGGGATGCACACAAGGACAGTGCCTGGCTTGAGCCCAACAGACTGGAACCGATTCTCTCCCACGCCAACCAAGACCAAGGCCATAGCCCCGGGGGGAGGATCCCTTCGCACGGCCGAGCTTGGCACCACTTTACAGCCTTCTCATTGGGGCTCTGTTGAAGATGCGATGAAGGCGACGACGCCCCCAAGCTGGCTTCGACCGTCTTGCCACTCTCCCGGACGAGGACTGGGCCAGCTTTTCCCCGCGCATCCATCACGACACCAATCATGTGCGAAAAGTGTAGGTGATATAAGCTGGCGCCTGCGCTGTAACGCATCCCACATAGCAGTGTGACTTTCCGTCCGTGACGTGTTCCCGCGTACGCATCTTACTGCAGATCACCGATACCATGGTCTTGGTATCCTGCCTCGCCTGTACGTGTCGATAACGCAAGCTAATCTCCATGCTTTAGCGAGTAGCGATGGTGGTGCTCCCTCGGACGATGCTAACGTGACCCACGCGACTTCAGAAACGGGTTCGGTATGGCGCCCTCCTCCACGGGGATTAATTACAACTTCGTCGCCTGCCACGCCTGCAGGTATCCATGCAAATATGAGCTGTTCACGGCGGAACCATCGTGGGCCGAGAAAGTGGTATCGACGGTACGTGCGGTGCCTCATCAACGCTACTTACCCACTCCAACCCCTCAGTTCGCTGTCTCGTTTTCGGTGAAGAAGGCGAGGGCCATTGGCGCGTTTTCAGCCTGCCTGGTCGTCCAGGTCCCTTGCGCAAATTTGTTCCCGTATAGCCATCATATGCCATGGGCAACTGCGGGCAGCACTGAGCTGGGTACAGGCCACATCTCCGGCCAGCCGGCCTATCTGACGGACCCGGGAGGTTGGGCGGATAGTGAGGAGCGGGGAGAAAAAACCAGATCTGTCATTCCCCCCCTTTTTTTTCTTCTGCCGCCTCGAAGTCCGCTCCTCGGCCCAGCCACTGCATTGGTCCTTTGGAGGCTTTCCTAAGCGCGAGGTCCGATATGTCACGTATCGCGTCCCGTCTGTCGGGCACGCTGCAGGCCAAGAGCGCCTCTGTCCCCCAAACTTACCTATCTCAGCCTATGTACAGCTTTTCTTCTCGCCCACTGCCCCAGCCCGCGGGGTACGGGGAGAGCCAGGGGGGAAAGCACAAGAAAAAGAAAAGTTGGAAGCAAGTGAAATCCTTCCCGGGTCCCGGTTCCTCGGGACGACTCGGCTTGCACTGCTAGCCTAGCCGAGACCCAAGCGCCTGGTGTTTGGGCATCGGCCGCTTCGGGACGGCGACTGCTACGCTGACGCCGCGGGCGTGCTTCGCTTCTGCTTCTTCCCCGCCGGCCAATTCTCCAGTCAAGCCTCCCCGGACTATCGATCTGGGATGAGGGGTCGAAAACGGCTGCTCCAGGGCAAGTGGTTGGTGCCCGAGGCAGGGTGCAATTGTAGCCGATGGAATGGGCAGACTTTGACGTAGGTATTGTAGAGGAGCTTGGTCCCAGAGTGCGGCTGCAGCTCCGGGGGTGCGCGGGATCGGACGGATCCATGCTTTTCGATCCCATCCGATAACAACTTCTCTGCGGGCCCCCCATGAAACAGAAATAATAGCCTCAACAGCAACAATAATACTTATGACAACCATGATGGTGAAACCAACATCAAGGGTCCGTGGGGTCCGCCGTGACAACAAACAGATCGACGGTAGGGGGCCATGTTCGCATCTCCCTCAATGCGAGCTTACCTATACGCATAATGGTCCGGGCCAGGCAGGTAGGTAAGTAAGTAGCTAGCTTGCCCAACGGCTCTCTGCATCTTTCTTTGCTGCTCTAAAGGAAGGCCGCTCTCTCCAGACAATTCATTCCTGATGATTGATACCTGTAATATTCTCTCGCTCGGTACTGCGGAGTCCGAAATTCCCGTTCCGTTCCGTTTCGCCCCATCCCATCCCATTCCTTCCTGGGCTTTCCCTCGTGATGACTCCATATGCAGATTCGTTTCGCGCAAGTAGGACTAGGTAGTAGTATACACGCCGGCAGGAAGGCTATGCCGGTGCTTTCTCTAATGCGAGGACAGATGATGTCGCTTCCAGCTCCGTCTGCTCTTTATGCCCGATGCCTGACGCCTGATGCCTGATACCAGATGCCTGGGTTATGGAGGTATATGTGCTCGTCTAAGAATCACGCAAGCATTGGCGATTGCCCGCTCTTCCGCGGAGCTTCTTGCTGTTGATGGCGTGTCCTCTGCCCGTGTCTGCGGTTCTTTTGGTTCGTTATGCAATATAGCCGCGCCCCTGGTCCTTAGGACCACCATTTGCTCGTGACTGCGAGTCTGCGACGAATATCAAGGGAAGACTGACCAGGTGTCCCGCACGGCCCGGGGCCCCCGTCCCCGCATACGTGGATCCTCCGCACCTCGTTGCCTGGGAAAGGACTTGACTAACACCAAGTAAACACGGGGTTCTTGGACTTGACTGTCTCGAGACGCTCGACAATGACCTTGCGGCGGTTGCCTTCCATACCCTCGGCAGCAGCGTAACCAAGGTCACCATCCATATCGTCATCGTTGTCGTAGTCCTCCTCGTCGTCGTAGCTGTCGCGGGTATCGCCATACAGGTGCTGCGCGATTGACTCTCTCTGCCGGCGCCCGCCCATGGCCGTTGCGAACGAGAACCGTCGCTCCTTGCCCGGCGTGTACATGCGGGCCTGCGAGCGCATGGGGCCCTGGTAGCTGGCGCGCTGCTGGGCGGCATCAAAGGCGGGGCGCGTAAAGGGGTCAAGAAGGTCGTGCTGGCGACCGCTGAGCGAGCCTGGGGACGCGAGCTCGTGGCCTTCGGGCGACTCGGTCCTGGGGCTAGCGAGCTCGAAGCGGCCGGGGTTGGGAAGCGGACTAGAGAAACCGAGGAGGTCGTGATCGCCGTGGTGCTGGTTGGGCGCCGACGACGGGTGCCCGGCCCCGATGTCGATCTCCTCCTCGATGGCCTTGCGAAGTTGGGGCTCGGCTTTGCGGCGGATCTCCGTCGACGTCGTGCGCATGGGCACGGCGACGGGCACATCGACCAAGTCGTCCCACACGCATACTCTGGCGCGCCGCGTGAGTTCCAGCGGGCCGTGGTCGGCTGTCTTGAGCGTCTCGACAACGTTCCACGCTTGGCCCTTCATCACGGCGATCTGCCGTGAGAACATGGTCTCCTGGAAGTCAGGATCCATTTGAAAGACCTTCCGTAGTTCCAGTGTTGTCTGACTCCACCACTGGGGGGAAGTCAAGAGAGGTAAGAAGTGGTCTCGGGTTTTCTGGGAAAAGGGACGACCGATCAAGTCTACCGGCAAGAACAGCCAGCCGAAAGGGAAACTGGGCGTGGTAAGTTTGTAAGGTCTTTCGAGTGGAATGAATGGTGCAAATGGCACTTACCTCCGCCACGCATCCGGATGCTTCCATGGCCACGACAACGAGTTGTCGATAGCACCGATTGAAATCTTGGGTTCCGGTACCCTCGATGTACGTGCGGCATTCATCGGCTTCTGGGCTCTGTATGGATGTGACTGTGACTTTCCAGACTTCTGAGGCCTCTGCGTCAGATCCACTGGCCTCGGAGCTTGTTCCTCTTCGTCTTCTTCCGTCAAGTCCATATTGAGCTGCAAAGGCTCCGAGGCTATCGAAACTTCTTGGCTCTCCCAATCCACCTTTACCATCCAGTTGTCGAGTCCTCTGTCGGTATTCCGCATGAGGTAGTCCAGAATTACGAGCTTCTCGAGTTCTTCTCGAAAGTTTTGCTTGAGAGTCTCGGTCCATTGGAAGTTGTCCGGTCCAAGCGGCCGCTCTTCCGGGCAATCCATCTCGTCCTCACTATCTTCATCGTTCGGACGTCTGCTACTAGGACGGCAGCCGGCAGCCCATCTCTTGCGTTTGTGTCTGTGCGTGTCGTTGGTGCGGAAGCCGGACCAGTATTGGTCAGGCCACGGGTGCTCCCTCAGGAAGACGTTAGCATCTTTGAAGCCCTTGAGGAAAACCTGAAAACTGCCAGGTTTGGCAGGTAAGGGCTTCTTTTTCCTGTAATAGTTCCGTCGCACCCAGTATGGGTAGTGGAAGGATTTGGAGGCCAGCTCGACCACGGCTGTGTAGGGGACCATGTTGGTGTGAAGCTGGCAGTCTAGTGTATATGCTGCCGCTTCGCTCACATAGGACAAGTTGGGAATCAGACTATGCAGTTGTCAGCACGAACTCGGCACCAAGCAGGCCAGGCCAGGGCTACGGTGCAGCATACCAGGCTCGACCGAAACACCAGGGAAACAGGTTCCGGTGAATCCATTTGTTCCATTTGGGATTGCCGGCCGCGTAAGGTTCCTCATCCTTGGGCTTGAACACACCGACGATCTTTCCGTCGGTATTCCGGGCAAAGTAGCTGCCAGAACTACCCTGGGTGATCATGCTCGGATGCATACCCTGCTGGATAGCGACCCGTACGCTCCGTACTATTTCCTCGAACTCGGCCCTCGACATGGCCGGGCCCGGCATGGCGGCTATGGTCTCGGCGGTGGCGGGTCGGACTCCTTCGGGGGCCTGGAAAACGGTGTGGTGGATCTCCAAGCGCTCATCTTCGCCAGCCGGACCCTTGCCCTTCCCCCTCTTGAACTTGGACGCGATCTCCTCGGCCCATCGTTCCAGGCGCGCATTGATGGCCTTCAGGTCGACACCGGAATTACTGCGCATGCGTCGCGGCCGGCTTTTCTGTTTCGGGAGGGGCTTGGGCGAGGCCATACCCGAGTGAGGTCTCGGTTGATGTACGGGGCCAAACCGAGGGGCGGATTGCGGTTGGAGGGAAGCGGAGCTCTGGGCGAGCACGTCATCGTCGGATTCATCGCTAAATTGGTCGGCCTGAGCCAGGCGTTCATAGCCAGTGGTCGGTGGGCGGTTTCGCGGCATGGTGGCAGAAGAGATGATTCGGGGCACGGAGTCGCGTTGTGGTAGACGAGGACGGCGGGGGGGGACAGGGTTGCGGTTAGTCGAGGCTGTGCTTTTCGCAAGGGAGGTAAGAAGTGGGCGACGAATGGCGGAAGAAAGTTAGTTCATCAAGTTGAAGTGGTGTTTTCCAATGAGCGACGAGAATGGAGCAAATAACGCGCTCAAAAGGGGGTGACGAGAAGATGGGAGGCCATGGATGGAATGGAACAATTTGGATGGGAACTGCAAGGCTACAGCCTCGCAATAGCAGCAACAGTACTAAGGGCGGCGAGACGGCACATCTACTAGTCTAGTCAAGACTGGACTGTAGGTAATGGCATCGAAGACCTTGGTTAGGTAGGCCTGGGCATGAGCATGGGATGATGGGATGGCGGCGGATGAGCGTCGACACCGGCACGTCACATCACAGGCAGCCTTACCCTTAGGTACCTACCTGCCTAGGTAGACCTGGAGGTCCACGGTTAGGTAGCACTGCCCTGCGCAATCGATGCCGGGGCTCTACATACTGTCTACTAGGTAGCTGATACAGCTGATAAGGTACAGCTGATAGCGATAGGGACGTACGGATAGTGCCATCGGGACCCCTCATCCGTGTGATTGGCAGCCCTGCTTTGGCCCTGATGTGTGCTTCAAGCTCATCATCGTCTTTAATAATAAATCTTTCTCTCAAGTCTGCCTTCCATTAGGTACCTATCTCTGTCGCTATCTCCAACGAGTCTGCTCCCAGCAGCCACAATGCCACATGAATATCTCTCTCACACCACCCAGGTTCCCGTGTCGGCCTCGTAATTCGTCCGTTGTAAGCTTCATCCGTATGCGACCATCTGTGGCTCTGTATGTCGTACGTCAGAAGGAACTGCACCAGATATATACTCATGTGGCGGCACTAGCAAGCTCTCCATTCCACTGATCCGCAGTATGGCTCTACCTTCCGTGGTACCATAATCAAGATGGATGCAAAGATCCGTAAGTTCGGATGTGCTGTCCGGCACATTTGCCTCTTCTTAATCACCTCACGGCATTGTGACACACATAAAGCTTGTATACCACGTAGACCCATCCAGCGGGAGCTTTGATGAAACGATATCTGCAGAGGGCATCTTGGACCGCTTCCTCTTCCCGTCACTGCCCCTCAGCTACAGTTGGATCATCGACGATTCTCCAATCGCGTGCCCATCACGCGATCCCCTACAGCACCCTCCTCCGCCCTGCTTTCCATAGGCTGAAGTGTCCGAGTCATCTGCAGCCAGCGTGGTACGCGACCATTCTCTCTCTTTCGCTCTGCTTGGCATCATCCTCGGAGAGGAAGTGACGAGATCCCGCGGAGCTAATAAGACAACCGCCTCTCTGCTGCGGGTACCTCATCGTGCCTTGGTGTTCCTTGGGAGTTCCCGGGAATTGGAGTAGATAAGCAAGCGCCTACCGGGCTCTGACTATCCGCGTAGAGTTTCGCTCGTTCAACTCAAACTTCACATCAGTGACCTGAGCCCTGGGCAAACTGACACACCCAAAACGGCTGGCTGACCAATTGCGTGGCAGCCGGCAGCCAACGGAGCACAAATCCAAGGCTGTGTCCCGTTCTGAAGATCCCCGAGAGAAGACGTCGATCGTCGTCCGGGCTCGTCTATCCCTTGCTCCATAAGAACTGGAGGGTCCTAGGAGGATTCCGTGCTTCCAGCCATCCATCTCCTTCTACAGCATAATTGCCCAAGGGAATGTGCCTATCACTCCCTCTTCCAAAAACCACCTGACTCTTCTGCTTGGTTGGCAGACTATCCGATTCCGCGTGTTGACGTAATATCCCTACGGCTTGAGTGAAAAGATCATATCAACCCTTTCGAGTTTTGTCTTTGTCCAGCTTGTTACGAGCACCAACAAAGACGATATTATACCCGTGGCTTCGGCAGCCCAAAGCAATCAGCATCCTTTGCAAAGTGGAAAGCTGCGTGTGATAGTATCATCATGGCAGCCCAGGCTTTAGCCCACGACAGCCTCCGCGGTTTAGCAACATCCACCTTCTCCTCGCCTGAGCCTGACGGCCAGCGAGGGCGGAAGAGACGACGCAACCCCCAGGATGTTTTGAAAATCACCGCAACACAAATCCCATCGGGAGAGTCGGCTACTTTCCGCGGTCGGTGCCGAGATCGTTCAACGTCCCGCTTTGACTTGTCGAGGAACGCGTCCAAACTTCGATGCAGTTCCGTCTCTCCCGCACGGCGTCGACTGCTTCAGGTTGTGCAGTTAAAGAGCCGCCACAGAAGTCAATCACCCTCACGCTCACGTTCTCCCAACACCCAGGAATCCAAGCGAAGACGCCAGAGAACAACAAGCCGGAGTCGAAGCCACAACGGCGAGTCAAAGATGGTCAACGAGGCCCTAGGTAGCTTATTGTTTCGGCATGATATCGCAATCCGGGGCAGCGAAGGCCCATCGTCGTCGTCGTCCGCGTCCTTGCCGCCGCCGCCGCCGTCCGCTAAAGCAAAGGAGACAGGCTGAAAGGTTGATTCATTTCCTTGCCGAGGCAAAGGTCATCAAACGTCTTACCCGGGTCGTTTGGAGGGACTTCCAGGTGTCAGATTTGCAGATGTTTTGGGCTCATTGGGCACCAAACACAGCTAATATGAATCATGGCCCTCTGGGGAGTATAGTAAGCACCTGCAAGCCAGAGGGGCAAAATATTGTTTATGTAAGAAGGGCGCTGGCCACTTGGCCGCCTTCTGCCGTTACAATAGTGCCAGATAGGACCAGAGCAAATTAGGAAGTTCGGGGAACAAGGCCACACACACGGTCAACTCTGACAATTAGTAGGTAGACTGTAGTAGTCAATAGACAAGGAGATCAGATGACCTGGACGATGGTTGCGTGGACTCTGAGTCAGGTGCTCTCTCCAACCTCAGATGTGTGCTCTGCTGCAGTTCTTTGGGGGGTTGTCTGACTGTCTGACTGGTGTACTGTAATGAGTGTAAGTGGAAGCGATGGTGTTCTCAGAAACCCCACGTCGGCCACCATGGGGTTGATGGGCATCGTGATAGACATGTGCTTGCTGCTGCAAGGCCACAGGGGGAAACTGGGGAGCACGGGGGGCAGACTGGATCTGCGGGGCACGTGGTCAGGAAGGACCACACGCACGGCGAAGAGCCGGCCATGTCCCGCAATGGCTGGCAGGTCAGCAGACCAATCAAGCCTGGCGCGCTTTCCCCCTTTGGTCGCGCGTTCATGGGCAGCTTGGGCAGGAGTTGGAGGTCGGCAGTGGGTGGACTGGCCTGATAGCGCCGATAGCGCTGATAGCGTGCCCAGACAGTTGCACATCCCTGTCCTGGCTGCCGGGCCATGGCGTCAAAAGCCAATCAGCCAGAGCCAAGGTTCTCTTGATTCTTGAAGCCTTGAACCCACCTCTGCTTCTGAGCAATCATTCCCAACTTGGAGTGTGTGCCCTTCCAGTTCGGCGTTCAGACAATCACCGTCGACGGTCAAAACACTGTCCCCGTGACGCCGACGACTTTTTTTCTTTCTTGTGCATGCTGTCTAGGAAGCTTCCTGGGCGCATAGTAGTTAATATCTTGTCTTTGGGACCAGTCTCTGTTCTGCCGGCTCAGCACTTCCCTCGGCGCATTCCGCATTCAACAACCCAACTTCTAAGTTGTTACGTCGTTCACTTACAAGAACCGCCGCCTCCACGCCTCCATCGACTCTCTCCTCCAAAATCCCCCTCAGCCTTGCGCCTCGACCCCCAAACACACCCGTCTTTCTTTATTCTATTCTATCCGACCTGGCCTGCTACTTGTCCTTGACACCACACCACCACTCTTTTCCTCCCCCGCCGTTCTTCTCTTCATCCAGTACGCATGCGCATGTGTGTACCCCGCCAGCTCAAGCACATTCACCGAGTCCGAGTCCTTCGAGCTCTTTTGTCATGAAGGCAGCGCCGTAAAGGCTTGTTTGTGCGCAGAACCCACCCTCCTGCAGGAAGCCGTACCACACCTGCAACCTCTGGCTCCAGAGCAGCAAAGGCATCATGGCCTCGAACCAGCAGTCCAACGGTGAACAATCTCCTTCTCACTACGGTGCTCTCGAGGTCACCTCTGTCGAACCCTACTAACACACTCTCTCTACCATCAGGCTTCAACTTCATGGCGGACTCGAGCCTTGTAACCCCCACTCTAACTCCTGCATACGATCCCGCAGCTCTACTCAACCCTAGAGCCGCCGCCGCATCGGCTGCTGCGAGACATGGCTTCAACCAGCCGTCCGAGCTACCTGATGCGTCCCCTTCCGTCGAGTTCCAGTTCACCAGCCCGAGCGGCAGTTACGACTTGAGCAGCGACCCGAACCTCCCCGATCGATCAGTGCGACCCGATGGCCACGCCGGTGCAGACCTTAACGGGGCCGGCGGCATGATAGAACAGCTGAACAACGTCGAAGACCGCACCTTTGCGCCGCAGCAGAAACGTCGCAAGCTGGACAATGACCACGGTGGGGACTCTAGACGTGGTTTTGGGAGCGGTGGCAATGGAGTCATGGGTCAATACGTCAAGGACAAGCGTCAGGAAGCCGCTAGGGGCCCTTCTCTCGCGCCTGCCGAGACTGTCGATCTGACCGATGCTAGTAAGTAGACACGATTTCTCTTCACGGGCTTCAACTAACAAGGCATAGTGGAGGAAAATGATGTCGTAGAAGTTCAAGCCCCTAAGGATGAGGAGATCTGCTACGGCATGATCCAGGATGCTAAGCTGAACTGCCATCTGGTTCCAAGTCCAAAGCCCGGCGCACTGTCGTCGATGGGCGCAGCATATTGGCCTTTCGTCAAGGTCGTACTCAACCGAAAGCACGATACGGCATCGCATAAGATTCATGCCTACGACCATACTCGGAAGATCGTTGGCACTGTCGACCCCAGCACGTCAGCCGGTCTGGCTGTCATACTCGACTCTCCCCGCTTGTACATCAGAACCGTTTGCAGCATCCGGTCCCGCCGCAAGGATCCCGGAGAGGTGGCCGGAAAGCCAACTTCTAAAAGCTATCCATTCGACCTGGTCCTCTACGGTCCTCGCAAGAGCGCCAAAGCCGTAGGCAGGTACTTGGGGCAGAGCAATGTCTGGCTTCGCAAGCCCTTCCTTCTGGAAAATGGCTACAAGTACGAGAACCCGCAGGAGCTGGACACGACACCCAAGCCCCAACCAGCTGCGAGGCAGCGGCCTATGCCCGTCTCTGCTCCCGCGATAACACGCACGGTGGAGGAGATCCGGACAGAGGTCATGGGTGTTTTCGATTCGCTCACGAAAAGCGAGGACCTGCCCGAAATGGAGCCTGATGCTCGTATTAAGACGAAACTCCTCAAGCACCAGAAGCAGGGACTTCACTTTATGACCAAGAAAGAGCTGCCCCGCCAACTCAGTTTCGACGGCCGGACACGGGACTCCTTCTGGCAGATGCGCATGACGGGAACGGGGCAGCGATTCTACCACAACGTCGTGACCGGGCATGCCCAAGTCGAGCTACCCTCCGAGACCCTCGGCGGGATTCTGGCAGATATGATGGGCTTGGGGAAGACGCTCAGCATCTTGTCCCTCGTCACCACTTCTCTAGATGACGCTGAGGAGTGGTCGAAGATGACACCCGTCCAGCCGCAGCCGCCTGCAGTCCCGAAGAAGAATGGAGACGCGTCTAGGGGGTTCCACGTACCCACGCCGGAACCGCTCAAACTAACCCCGCTCAAGCTCAACGGCAAGACCACGCTGTTGATCTGCCCTCTGAGTACCATTGCCAACTGGGAAGAGCAGATAAAGGCCCATATTCAGCCTGGCGCCCTGCAATACTACATCTACCATGGTCCTAACCGTATCAAGGATTCCAAGACGCTCGCGCAGTACGATATTGTTCTCACGACGTACGGATCCGTTGCCAGTGAGGTTGCAGCGCGCAGCAAGGGGCGGGCAGGTCCTCATCCTCTGGAAGAGATAGGCTGGTTCCGTGTCGTGCTCGATGAGGCACACATGATCCGGGAGCAGAATACGCTGAATTTCAAGGCAATTTGCCGCTTGCAGGCCAACCGGCGCTGGGCGGTCACGGGTACGCCGGTGCAGAACAAGCTCGACGACCTCGCTGCTCTACTTGCCTTTCTACGGCTCAAACCCTTCGATGAGAAAGGCAAATTCACGCAATACGTCACGGCCCCTTTCAAAGTTTGCGATCCCGATATCGTACCAAAGCTTCGAGTTCTCGTGGACAGTGTTACGCTCAGACGGCTGAAGGACAAGATCGATCTTCCACCGAAGAGGGAGCAGATTGTGCGGCTCGATTTCTCGCCAGACGAGCGCAAACTCTATCAGTTGTTTGAACAGAGTGCGCAGGACAAAGTCCAAGTGTTGGCGGCAGGTCGCGAGAAGATGCTAGGTGGCAAGACTTACATTCACATCCTGCAGTCTATTCTCCGGCTCCGCTTGATATCGGCGCACGGTAGAGATCTGCTGAACGATTCGGATCTCGAGCTCGTGCAAGGCATGACCGAAGACTCGGCAATCGCTCTCGATAGTGACGATGAAGACGAGAAGCCGGCGCTGGTTGAGTCAAGAGCTTATGAGGCTTTTACACTAATGCAGGAAACCAACAACGACGTCTGCATTTCTTGTAACCGGCGCATCGGTGCCAATGACGGTGCCGACATGGCATCGGAACGCGAAGACGACATCATCGGTTACATGACAGGCTGTTTCCACCTCATCTGCACCAACTGCATTACGGCGTGGAAAGATGAGATCAGCGATCAAGCTTCGACTTCTTGTCCTGTTTGCCAGACCTCGGGCCGTTTCTGCTATATCGAGCTTCGCAAGAGCAAGACGGCTGTCGAGCATGAGGGACATAGCCGTATCAAGCAGGAGAGCAAGGTCCGGACGAAAGACGAGTACCCGGGCTACAACGGCCCTCACACGAAGACGCGCGCTCTCCTCGAATACCTGTTGCAATCCGAGGCCGAGAGTGAGGCGAAGCCCGACGAGCCACCCATCAAGTCGGTTATCTTCTCGGCATGGACGACACACCTTGATCTCATCCAGATCGCGCTGGGCAGCGTTGGGATCAAGTATACCCGGCTCGATGGCAAGATGACCCGCGTGGCTCGAGGCGCAGCACTGGAAGCGTTCCGGGAAGACAAGTCGATACACGTGATACTGGTCTCCATCTCGGCAGGTGGACTAGGCTTGAACCTCACGACGGGCAACAACGCATACGTGATGGAGCCGCAGTATAACCCGGCGGCAGAAGCACAAGCAGTAGACCGGGTGCACCGACTTGGGCAGGAGCGGCCGGTGCGGGTCATTCGATTCATCATGCGCAACAGCATTGAAGAGAAGATGCTGATTCTGCAGGACAAGAAGATGAAGCTCGCCAATCTCAGCATGGACCGAAGCCAGGCCATGGACAAGGCCGAGGCAGCCAAGCAGAAGCTCATGGACCTGCGGGCTCTCTTCCGCTGAAGGGCAAGCGTGTCACGCCGGCCACGTCACTGCACACTGCATTTCGTTTCGTCGAGTTCTTGCGTTGTTTTCGGCATGGTTATACCTGCGGCATGGCAAGGCGTTTCGGTTTAGACTCGGGACGGGCCCGGGTTCGCTAGAAACAAGCAATGGCATGCTAATGATGGTGGAATACAGCTTACGCTGGCTGGAGGGTATACCTAGGGACCAAGATGTAGGGGGTTTCGCGAGATGGGGCTTCGCAGCTCCCTGAGGCGTTCTCGGGCACAATTCGCGTTGATTTGGTCTGAGCCGCCATCTCCTTACATCTCTATCTCGGTAACGTAGAACCTTCGACGAATAAATGATCTGAACTGAATAGGTATGCATTGACCTTTGACATGGTGACGCAGGTGACAGGTTATACCATCGCCCGAGCTTTGCGTCAGTCAGTCACTGCTCTCTCTGACTTACTTTCTACCGCTACACCCACAGAGAACGTCCTCCACCCCCCAACCCCAAACCATGTCCGGTTTCTGGTTTACCACACAACCGCCCGCAGTCATCCGGCACGGCGGATGACATGGCCGGGGATGGGATGGGATGGGATGGGATGACGCTGATACATAACAGACAACAATAGTACGACGGAACACGACGACAAAGCCGAGGTCAGTCAGTCAGTCAGTCAGTTGTCACTTTCCAGAGCTATCGTTGCCCGTCGGGTCTCACCCGTCCGAGAAGAAGAAGAAGAAAGAAAGAAAGGAAAAAAAAAAAAAAAAAAACCCACCCTACCTACCTGCCTTCGATGTGCGGCCATGCAAAACCCTCACGTCAAGAAGCGGTACCTACCTACCTGGGTAGTAAGACGCGCCTTACTTGCTTGCTGGACTTGCGTCATGGGATGAAGAAGTCGTTCTTTCATTAGGTACCTTATGTAGGCACTAGGTAGGTAGATAGGTAGGTATGTAGGTCTCGCGCGCGCGCACGTCGGACACGGAGGGAGGAGGCACTGAACTGATTGATTGATTGTTTGATTGATAGCATGGGTCGCGCGGAAGAAGCCGGTCCGGGGGGCGCGGGGCTGACTGATGATGCTCGGACGAACAGGGCGTCCGTAAGTACGGCGACTTTTTCTTAGATCTATGTGTACTTACTTGCAGTGCCAGTACGTGCTGCAGGCATTGATGATGATGATGATGGTCTTGTCTACCTACCTACATACGTACGTGGGACCCTCCGGTGGTGTATTGGGCGGGCAACTAACTAGGTAGCTAGCTAAGGTAGGTACTTATTAGGAACAGTGCTTACCTATTCCTTGGCCAGCGAGCGGGCTCTAGCTACTATCTATTCTTGTACATACCGTCTCCGATGGTTGACCCCATAGTACATACATACACAGACACACACACAGTAGTTAGCTGCGGCATATGTTCGTACACGAGCCAGCCAGGCGACTGGCATCGGACAGGGTATAGTGGTCAAGGTGGTGGTGGTGGTGGTGTTGTTGTTCCCTCGTTCAGCTGTCTGTGGATTTCCTTCCTTGCCTCGGCAAATAGTATAGAACGGGGGGGTGGTGCGCGTTCGCCTGCATATCAGCGTCGCAGCAGGGCTGGGGTAAGCTATAGGAGACGTCCAGCTGGCTAAGTAAGTAGCCATCCGTACCGCGAGCGACGATGCGACCTTCCCAGCTTGGGAGCCGATGCAGCAAAGACCCGGGTCGATGGACATGTAGTATTCCGCCACGTGTGAACCGCGTGAGTCCTTCTCTTCTCAGGCCCTGTTAGGTAATAATGCTACCCCGTACAGTACAGTCTCACTCGCATGGGGAGCCAGTCACAGGGCAGTGAATAGCCCCCCCCCCCCCCCCCCCCCCAGCCTCACTTCTTGATGAGTCGATACTTCCCCCCCGTGACCTCGAGCTCGCCATCCGTCACCTTGCCGGCGAGGAACTCCTGAAGCTCCTCGTTGCTCCAGGGGAACCCGTCGGCGATGAGCATCTTCATCATCATGGCAATCTGCCCGAGCGGCATTTGCGAGCTCGAGTTGGTCAGCATGCCCACGATGAACTGCCAATACACCGCCTGCTGCTGCTTCTCCTTCTCGCTCAGCCCGCCCGCGGCTTTGTGGCTCTTTCGCGGCGGCGACAGCGCCTCTTCCGAGACGGCCGCAGCGGCCGCGTGCGAAGGAGACTGCGGCTGTTGCTCATCTTCTGCGAGGCGCTCGATGACTGCGTACTGATCGTCTGGTAGTCGGCGGAGCACGCGCTTGCTGACCCAAAACTCGAGCGCCGCGGTCAGTAGGTCTTCGTCCATCTCCAGCTTCATCCACAGCTCGTCAAATGCCCAACTGGAGGCGCCGTGCTCTTCATTGTCGCCAAAGGCATTGATGACGGCCGCCTCGTACGTGTGGACTTCCTCGGTGAAGGTGCGGTCTTCGAGCACGAGCTCCACTGTCGCTTGGCCCAAGTGATGCAACCATTTCATCTTGCGTGACGGCTTGAGGTGCTCGTAGACGGCTTCGTATTTGCGCTGCGAGTCCTTCACGGTCGACGGGAGCAAGAAGCGCTCTTCGCCAACTTCGGGCCAGTACAGACGAGACAAGATACGTGCGTGAACCAGCCAGTCGGGCTGCTCGAGTGGTTGCAGCTGGTTCGCGGCGTTGCGGTGGATGGCGCCGTCAAGCCTGTTCGAGTCCTGTATATCCTTGATCATGACATCGCAAGCCTGTAGCGACGACTCGCCGAACCGCTTCTTCAACAGGTCTAGCACACCAACCTCCTGATCGAAGGTTAGTTGCTCCGACAGCAGGCGCTCGCCGATAATTGCCTGGAACTCTTTAATAAAGACCTCGGGAGACCCCAACGCGCCGATCAATGTCCCAATGACATCTTCTGACTTGCGGCGCTTGTAATTCGAGCCAGCATCGACTGGTGGTGGGACCCACGTAAGGTCATCCCATTCCTCGTCTTGCCGTTCTGAACGGTACTGGTTGGGATCGTAGAGCAACTCGACAAGCTCCACTAGCTTGGTCTTGCGCGCGTCGGTGTCGACTTCTCTGGGGTGTGATAGTAGGCCCGTCACGATCGTGCGGACCGTGTCTTCACGCGTACATAAGTAGAGTTGCAGCGGATAGGCAACACGGTCTAGGAGAACGCGAGAATGGTCGAGTTTGTGGAATGTGCGTATCATGGCGATGTAGGTCCGGAGGATATCCAGGGTCGACCGTCCAGGATGCAAGAGGCGGTTGTGGAGAGCGGCCGAGAACGCGTCGGTGAGCTGGAGCCGCCTCTGCGGTGTGGTGACGGCGAAGCGAAGGTCATCGACGCCGCCTTGGCTGGTCGGCCAGTTAATAACGATGTCGAACAGTTCGCTGATACGCAGTGTCGCCAGGCGTCCGACCGCAATCTCTTTCCACTTCTCCACGTCCGTCCAGGAGACGGTGACACCGCCGAGCCGGTTCGTCACCTCGACAGCCATGCGGGAGTACCGGTTTTCGATCCAGTCGGAGAGATCCTTAATACACCGTGGTTCGATAGCATGGCGCTGCCCGGGCAGCAGAGTGCGCAGGTCGACGATATCGTTCGGTTCCCACACGCCGGCGAAGGACTCGCGTACGTAGGTGACCATCATGCTGTTGAGGAGCTCCGCGAACAAGATCTGGAACCTCTCGCCGGCCAAGCCAACTTTGCAGAGCGAGTCCACAAGGGACAGCAGCTCGCTCCTCGCCTGCTCGATCCCGCTCTCGTCGATTTCCGCGTCCATGATGCCACCCTTTTCCAAGTCCTCCATTCCCAGCACGGTCCCCATGAGGTGGCTCAGCACCTGCCTAAGCGCGTGCATGAGCGCGTCGGATATGGAGTTACCGACAATGGCGTGGAGGTCTCTCCTGAACTTCCGCAGGGCCCTCTCGCTGTCCTCGGGCCGCTTGCGTGTGAGCAGCGACAGGCCGTACAGGTACTGGCGGTGCGCGGCCTCGAGGGTGCGCATGCTCCCCAGCACCACCTGCGCCGCGTCGGGCTGGGAACCGCAGGCGTCCAGCAGCGGCAGCACGTGGGCGACGAAGTGCTGGCGCACCTGGTGCGTGTGCCAGGCCAGGACGTCATCCGTGTGCTTGGCGAGCGGCAGCCGGGCAGCCGGGTCGAGGACGTCGGCCAGGGCGTCGTCGAAGCCGAGATCGTCGTCGCCGTCGCCGTCGCCGTCGCCGTCGCCGCCGCCGCCGCCGCCAGCGAGGTCTTGCGAAGGCGGCAGGGACCCAAAGGAGTCCTCGGCGGTGGCCGACGGCGGCAGCGCGATCCGTGCCGTGACGACGTGCCAGGCACGGTCCCAGCGGGTCTGCTGCGCCGCATGCTGTTGTTGTTGGCGTTGGCCCGCCGCCGCCGCAGCATCGCCGTCGGCATGACGCCGGGACCGTGTTCCGGCGCCCGTGCGCTTGAGCGGTGTGCTGCTGACCGTGGTCCCGGGGAACGGCGGTCCGACGGGGCTCCCAAAGGGCTGGCCCGGGTCCGGGTACCGCAGCGAGGGGGTGGACGAGGGCGTTGGCTGCGAGATGTCGCTGGGGAAGACCGACAGGGTGGTGCGACGTCTGCGCGCGTGCCACTTGGTGTCGACCGTCATCTTGGGCGACCAGACCCCTTCCTCAGCTGGTCGGACGACTACGGGGAAGTTAGATTGCTGAGGCCCCCGCGATGCCTGTTTTACTGTTGCCTGTGCTGGAGATAGAAAACACTAAACGTTCAGCGCTGCGGATGTGCTCCATTCGGTGTTATGACCGTGCCGCGTACGTTATCCCGTGTCCGAGTCTGGAGTCAATAACGCATCCCTGCGTTCATGTGGATGGCGCGTGCGGCGTGGAGAGCATCATATGCCCCTTTGTCCCGTTGGCGCTGACGTTGTTGGCGTTAGAGTTGCTCTTATTTTTGGCGAGGCAGCCAGCGAGTGCGAGTACGTGATCTATTCAGTCAGTCAGTCACTTGGAGCTCGGCCGCGCCTTGCTTCGCCGTGCCGTGCCGCTGCCGCTGCTGTTGCTTTTTCTTTGCTGGACTGGCTGACACGGCAGAATTCCAGGTCGTCTTGTGGTGATGGGGTAAGGTTGTTAGGTAAGTACTTAAGTATGGTTATGAGTGGCTGCGGTGGGGCTTGGTGCTGTTCCGGCAGGCGGTGAAACGGCGTTTAGATGCGCGTCTAATATGTGGACCACCTGCACCACCCACCTCTCAGCGCTGCACTCGCACCGTATATCTATCAATAAGCTCCACTTTACTATCCCTGTCTTCTCCCGCAATTGCGATCCACCTCGCGTGCATATCTGATATGCGCCCGCCATGTAGGACTTCAGGCCAGTTCAGGCCTCGCCTGCCGCATGGCGTAGATACCTGCTCATCTCGTGAGACGCAGTTACGCCAGTACTGGTCCCCCATCGACGAGGTATCTATTGTTAGCGATGCCAGTGCGACCTGCTTGGCTTGGCTCGCCAATGGCTCCCCCCTCTTCGCACATTTGCCCGGCAGGAGAACGAGCGCGTCTCAAACCACCACGGCAACGACTCAAGCCAAGCAACTCAGCTCCTTGTGACACCCTGTTTGGGCTTCGAGAAGACAACCGCAAGTGGAAGGAGAAACGCGCCCCCAAATGTCATCGGGTCAGCAATTAGGCCATGCCGGTGAATCAACAACACCATCCCCGACCATGGGCGAGCTTGGTATGCATACCCTCGCCCCTAGAGGCTCGCCTTCTCGGATAGCGTCCATCTTCGCGTGCGGGGCCTCGTACTCTCGCATCATCGACCAGTCAGCGCGGCCGGTGCTCTCCCCTTGGCGTAGAGTACGGCCAAGTAAGCAAAAGGTACTTCGTAGCCGTACGGACATACCATTGTGAGCTTTCGGTCTTGGCTAGTCCGCAGCCATTGCACAGCTCTGGGCAGTCTGATGGCCGGCTCGCTTCCCCATTACACCAAGAGCTTACGCTGTACTATTAACTTCGTCTCGCCAACACGGAGAGGCGGGTGCCCGCCGCCGCGGATATACGAAGGGCTAGGGGTCGCACGTGCACGGTGTAAGACGATTTGTAGGGCTGAATTCAACCATGCCGATGCTGGTCTCACCATTGGACGGCGTGTCAGCCCAGCTTGGGCTATCCGGCTATTATCCCGTGGCCAGAAAATCATGAATGCTGTGTAAACGCACTCTGCAGCATCATTTGTGTGCCTGCAGTAAGAAAGGGACATTGGTCCACGGGGGACCTTACGCTCACGCAGCGCCGATGAAATCCCCCCCCTTTCGCACGCCCCATTTCGTAGTTGAAAGGTGCGAGCCTGTCCACCCACAGAGTTTCAACTGCCCTATCCTTTCTGCTGCTGACGAGCCTGACTGAGATGGTGGTATATAGTGAGCAGCCGCTATCTGCGGGAGATGTGAGGTTTGGTAACATCGGTTTGAGATAGACTACTGTTGGCTGGCTGACCACGTTGGTTCTTGCAGATCGCACACGTGCAAAAAGGAGAGGGGACCAATCACAGGTATCTCTCCCTGTTCGACCCTGACCGAGGCCTGCTCTTATCAACACATGACCAGCAGTATTGCGTAGGCGGCGGCCGAAGAGTAGGGCTGTATACCGCGCCCCGGAGTCCTGGTGTACCACGATCCTCCTCTTCAGGCGTGGTTGATGGCGAGAACTTGCGTGTCCTCCACCTTAGCCCGGTCGACATTGGCCAAGGTACATCTCAGGTAAGGTTAGCGCAAGGGCCGCTCCGCAGGCGGGCGGGCGGGAACCGCAAGAAGCCGGACGTGCGTGGCCCTATCTTTCCGAACCTACCGGCTGTGGCTTGCCCGCCGCGAAGGGGAAACGGAAGCCCGAGTTGGTGGGGAATTGCACGTCTTGCACGTCTTGCCCAATCGCGGATGGAACGGGACCCCTGGCTATTTTGCTGATCCAGAACATCTCCCGACCCTATTCACAGCTCACACAGTGGCGAGCAGCAAAGGAACGGTGCAGCAAAGATCGAGGCTCGAAAAGGGAGCTCGCGCGAGCAAGAAGGCCCCCCCGGCCTCCAAGACTCTGTCCAAGAGCGCGTTGAGTGAGATCGACCCTGGGCCGCCTTGGCCGCTTCGCAGGGGTTCGCGCTGTCTCTTCGCACACAGACTCAACCCTCAAGGGTGCAGATGCCCGATGCATGGGCAGCACCATTTCCCCGCTTCGTGCGGGAGGGGTCGAGAAAGGTATTCGAGAGTGGCATGGCACGTTTTTTTCTCGCTCGGGACCGGTCTTCACGGCTTTGATGAACAAGCGAGGGTTCCATTGTCTGTCGATATTTTTAACGTTTGCGAACGATGTAACTCCAACCAGCATGGATCAGGGTATAGCACATCGAGCCCCTTCAGGCCGGTCCTCTTGTCCATGTCCAGTAAGGTGGGAGCTTTGATCTTGACTAGCTTGAGCCGCGAGGGTCCTCGAAAGGAATAGTCCCCTGGTGTTGCCTTTGTGGCGAAAAGGAAGTTCGTGGCGACGGGCAGCAGCTGCCGTATCGTTGTAGTTCGCAGCTCGTCTCTGTGGAATGCACAAGGCTTGTCATGGTGCTACGAGGACCATGCACCGTATTGCGGCTCGCCAACTTCTGGGGAAATCAAGGCCTGTAAAGCTCGAGGTTCCCTGGCGTAACGAGAGCGCTGTGTGGTGACGGCCAGGGCTTGTGGAACCAGGAGTTGCATTCGTCTGCTATGTGCGCGCGGAGTCTCCGATGCCGTGTTATGGTAGCACCACTCGATTGCTGATCTCCCGGTTTCATCATCTGAGACCTGGTTGCAGATTCAGCTTTTCTACGAACCTCACTTGATTCGCCTTGCTTTCCAAAAGGTAATGTGTGGCTGGCCTTGCTCTTGCTGGGTGACACATGGATCGCCGGACATTCATGGATCGGTGGTTATTCGAGCCATCAGGCAGCAGCTATACTGACCGCTCATAAGTCTGCGCCTTAGTAGAATAGGGGAAGAGGAAACCAGCAGTGGCATAACGATTGTTCCAAGAAGATAGGATGATGGAACAATACCATACTGAATGATGATGACCTTACGATTGCCAGATAACGGTGCTGCTAGTGATTATCCTATGCTTGTATGGCGGGAATGGGAGACAGGGCATAGGATCCGGCATACCTAGCGTCGCTTCTGATCTCGTGATGTTCCGAAAGTAAAGTTACGGATGATCGCAGCCCGGGCGCTGAAGGTAATGTGCTAGGTTGCCATATTCAACAGAACAACCCTTCACCGCGCGCCACCTTGGCGACATTAGCCTCGCGTGTCTCCATCTCCCTGCTATCTACGACATGGAGACAGATGATGGGATGAGGACCCAGCTTGCCCGAAGAATGATGCAGAAGTCAGATTAGGACCTCCAGCTAGGCGTGTGATCAGGAACGGTCTAGAGCAGCGCCCTGGCAGCGACCCCTGACTGAAAAGGTTATTCTGAACATCTACTGTGCTCGCTACGAGTCGCCCACCCGAGAACCGTGGCATCGTGGTTTTCTGGAGACGCCAGAGCAAGGTTGATCGGGACCGAGACGACGCTGCATAGGTTGGTCGGTGGTTTATCTCTCGTCCATGAGACACGAAAAGGAGGGTCGACGGTGCCGAAGAAGACTCGGGAGTGGAGAAAGCGTAGCAGGCGAGCTGGGGAGCGAGTGTGGGGAGGAATCTAGCGACGAAGGGTCACATGCTTATGTAAGGCCCTCTGTCGGTCGGTGGTGACAGAAGGGGTAGGGGGAAGCCCGGGTCGGTGGTGATAGGATAGATCGGCCGCCGTCGGCTCGGACGTGTCGTGTGTACAGTCAGCGGGCCAATTGCTTAGCAACGGCAGGAGCCTATCACTAGTCAAACAATGAACCCGACGATGGATTCAAGCTTGATTTAGGGTAGACGGACGGACTGTCCTAGCTCCCCCCGCAGCCTAGCTCGCCGTTGCTGGCGTTGCTGGGGCCCTAAAAGTGCATCCTACGGAGATCGGGCAAGGGGCGCGGGCCTGGCAAGGACGTGAACAAGATAATCTGCAGGGGGGCAACTGCTGAAAAGCGATCTCCTGCCATGACCAGGTTTTGCGATGATCATCCTTGGGAGGTGCCCATCGGGGTAGTAGGTACTAGACTACTAGGCATGGGAATGCCGTCTCCATGGAAGCATGGCTCTTCTCAGGCTTTGCCGTTTATCATCTTGCCCAATATATCGACATGATCTCGTTAGAGCAGAAACAAACCATATGGCTTACCTATTGAGTGTCACACTGCCGAACCATCAGCTATTCTGTCGTTCGCCTTGCCTGGCTAGTACTCGAGTTCAGTGCCTTGAGGTAGGTACCGTTTATTAGTTGACCAATGCGCCGAGCCAGGGCTCTTTCGATGATCTGCTGGGCCCAATCCACCCGCTCGGAGCCTGGGGCCGTGCTGTGTCCGCCATCCGCTGTGCCAGTTCGTAATTCAACGATTCACATCCGATAGGGCAAACTGGGTCGCTGGGGCCGCTAAGCTTGGGGGAGGGGAGCTGGAGAGGGGATCATCGTCTCGCCTGACATGAGCCCAAGAGACGAGCAGCGGCACGGCGGTGGGCTCTGCTGCTATTTCTGGCAAACGCAACACCGCAATTTACTGACTGTAGAGCTTCGCCCGGAAGCCGACGGCCATGTCCGGCCGTGTTCACTTATCGGCCGTCAACGATGAACCGGAGAGCAAGTGAAGTTGGTGAGATTAGTGAGATGTGCAGTTTTTGGTGCTTGAAACATGGTTTCGAAACAAGCGATGATGATCATGACAGCGTCGCATCGCATCGCAGAAATGGTGATGGTTTGCACACTGCACCCGCGCTGACCAAACAGAGGGCCCGGCCAGACAATGCATGCGAGGCAGGCTGGGCAGCACGAGCAAGTCCGGGGTGTGGTGGTAGCGGTGGTGGTTCGAAGAAGACGTGGAATTGGAAGCCCACGCGAGAGACGCAGGCAGTGGGGCACTCGTCATGTCGTATTGGTGCTGTCCCGGTGCCGGCCATTGGCCTCGGGAGCGAGCTGGTATGCTGGCATATGTAGAACGTGGAGCGTGGAGCGTGGAGCATGGAGCATGGAGCCTTGCTCGTGGGTGCTGGCCGTGGATGTGCCTGGCTGCCTAGTGTTACTGTATTTGCACCAATGGCCGAGCTGCGCCGGGCTCAGCACTTTCTCGGCTCACGTCTGACACGTTCGTCACCGTCACCGTCGCCTGAGCTGAGGGCAGGGCAGAAGACAGGACACGAATCCAAGTCTCTTCTCACCAAAGAGCTGTCATCGGTGCGAGGGGGGGTTGGAAGGTGTCGGAGATGGGGCATCGTGGCCGAGCCGCCTTTCGCCTGCACTTCGGCCGAACAGTGAGCGAGCCCGAGCCCGAGCCCCGGTGCGTGTCCCGGTGTGGCCTCTATCAAGTCTAGGCCGGATGTACGTCTGTAGGTCCGATGATCTGATTCGTGATGGAGTGAATGTCGGGCGCGTGCCCCTTACCTCAGGGTGCATGACTGTTCTGACACGAGCATGCAGGATGTAGGTAGGTACCTTATGGTGCAGAGTGTAAGGTTAGGTAGGTTAGGAGAGGTAGGTAAGCAATGTGATGGAAGGCAGGCAGGCAGAGGCAAGCAAGGAAGGTAGGCTCATGTACCTATGGAAGTCGATGACGATGACGACGATGGTGATGATGATGATGATGATGAAGGGTTGATCACCGCAGCTGTCAGAACTACCTACCTACCTACCCATAGAGTTATTGTATTCCACCTAGCAGTCATGCAACCTTGAAATCTGTCAGGCAGTGGCAGGTTGCACACTTGCGTGCCTCCTGCCACGCCTGCCTGCCTACCTGCCTCCAGGTACCTCCTCAGCGTCACGGCAGCAGCGTCGCAGGCTGTGACATAATCGTGCCCAGCGTTTCCAGCTGACTACCTAGTCAGCGGTCGGCCAGCGGGAGGGGACGGGCCCGTGGCGGCGTTCCTCGGGTGCGCCGCGTGCAGGAGCAGCCGGGGAGCAGCCCTGCACCTTGGTCGCAGTGCAGTGCAGTGCAGTGCAGGAGCAGGTGCAGGTGCAGCCTGCGGCTCCAGCTCCAGCTCCAGCTCCCCTCCAGCATCGCAGGCAGGCGACAGCTGCCACAGCTGCCAGAGTCCCGGTGTCTTGTCTTCACTCCCGCTGGACGGGTGTAACTCTGCGACTCTGCGACTTTGGCAAACCCCCCAATCGGGAAGTTCGCCAGCTCGCTTCCCCCCGGCCCTCTCAAGAGGTCTTTCGTTGATCGGTCTTCCAAGGTACCGTAAGTAGGTAGGAGGTATCTTACTTGCTGCGTGTCCTGCGCCGCCGTACGCGTTCACCGTGCCTCACCTCACCTTTACCGACTGACCTTGCCTGTTCCTGTGCCTGTGCCTGTTCCTGTACCTGTGTCTGTGCCTCTGTGCCTGTGCCGTACCGTACCGGAGATAGATAGGTAGATACCTACCTTAGCACCTGGACCTCCACGTCCGCGGCCGTCCGCGGCTTTCGGCTGTTCATCCCTCGCTCGGGCATCGATTGCGACCCTGTGCACCTGATGCATGGCACTTCACCGGTGCTCTGAGAGATAAACCGTGCTTTGCGCGCCATCGGTCAGAGCCGAGAAACCGAGTCGTCATGCCTGCTTATCATCAAGTGCCGCTCCGCGATCTGCTGGGTCTTGCCGTGCATTTGCTTGCCGGCAACCCTCGGGGCCCGTCCGCTGCCGTCGACAAACACCTCACTCACTACCTCACTACCTCACTCCGCCAGCTAGCAAGCATCAACTGTCTGCACAGGAACCATTTCTTTTGATTTCCTAGTGCTAACTACCTAGGTACTGTCCGTACTACTGTACTACCGACAACGAGCGATCGTCGAATCAACTGAAAAGGGGGTATATGCTTCTCTCGCTTCTCTCGCTTCTTCCGCATGCCCACCATGCCTCGCTCGCTCGCTTCCTATCGACACACGGTTCCCGTATATACCCTAGCTGATATGTCCAAGAAGAGAAACTCAATGCCACTCAAATACATCGTCTAGAAAGTCTCGTAATGCAATCCAATCATTCCGTAATGCGCCGTGTCAACGTCCATTATTTTGTCGTACCGTCCGTCCGCGGAGTTGTCGCTGTCTAACAAAGGGAAGAAGCCTGGTACCGTGTACCTGGGTCGTCTCGGGCTATTTGCCGCCGTCGCTCATGAATTGCGTCGCTGTTTACACTTGTCGTGTAGGAGATGCCCGTTGCGTGCCTGTTCCGCGTTAGTCGTCGTCTTTCCAACTTCTAGGGCGCGTGTATCACATACAGTCGTCCGGGTGAACTCGGCTCCGCAGTTTGGGCAGGTAGCCTTGGCCGCTTGACCCGACTTCTCTCGTTGATGGCGAAGAAGATTGCTGAAGGTCGAGAATTGTCGCCCATTGCAGCCGTGCTCCCAGCACTGCGGTTTCGGCCGGCTTTGCACGACCCGTACGTGACCAGAGTCGTGACCTTGAGCACTTCCCGACGGTAGAACGGGTGGCTGGACAGCATACATCATCCCCGGCTCGGACATGGAAGACGCCCGGCTGCTGCAGCGTATCAGTCATCAGATCTTCTTCAGTGGCTACGCTCAGGATAATTACCTGTAGTGGGAAGACAGGCTGTGTGTTGTTGGCGGCGGGAAGCCTGGTGAGTAGCTCAGGGGCATGTACTCGCTCGGCGGCATAGACGAAAAATGCGGTGAGAACATGTGCGGTGGGCTACCGTGCTCGGGGAGAGGCGATGTCGAATAAGACGGAATGTAGGTTGCTCCTCCTACTGTTGTGACCGGTTCAGCGAGCATCGATATCTGCGGTGGTGCCGTGGTATAAACTGGTACGGAAGACGCGGGCGAATATTCGGGTACGGAAAGCGGGGGGGATTGCGCTGCTGGCGAGTAGGAAGCATTGCTCATAGCTCGTCGAGCTCGAACCGAGGTTTTGGAATCCCTTCGCGCTTGGTCCCGCTGCCTCTTCAACTCCCGCTGCTCGGGAGTCAATATCGGTCGCGGTGGGCTGGAAGTCAGAGATCGCGGTGCACTGGGCGGAGTCATGCTGGCATCTGAACCATGGCTGACACCGGAAAGGTCGTGACCTAGGAGCTCGTGGCCCGAGTCGATGCCGGATGCGAGACCTGGGGCAATGGTTAATGGGAGTTCCCATCTCGGGCTCTCGACTATGCTTACCAGGCCATGTAAAAGATGAACGAGGGATCCCCATCTCCATCCTTGGATCGTAAGGAACGGCTACAGCACTAGATATCTGGTCAGCCGCGAATGGAGGTAGCATTATCCGTAAGACCAACCTCATGTTGGGTGTTGCCGAAAGCTAAAATACCAGGCAAAAATCTTGGGTTGATACTGGGCTGGTGCTGCTCGCGGTACCGACGCAGTTCGGAACTGTCTGGCCTTCGGTTTAACCAACACCAGGAACTACCCTGAAGAGGTCCCGGCTGGGTTGAATCGGCCTGTTCGATAACGGCAAGTTGATTTCCCTTGGGAATATCGGCGGGTTTCGTTGGACGATGTTTCTCGGGTGGGTCGAGTCGGGCTCAGAGTATAAGACCCTTTTTCCAGTCACGTTCTAGCCTATGCCATGATGAGTACGGTTCCTTCCGGCCTCGACCCAGAAGATAGCAGGGTATTTCGGAATGCGAAGTTGGATAACATACGAGAATGCAGAGTTGGTGATTAAGACCGGTGATCGAACTGTATCATCAATCGTATGGTGTCGGGGCGTAGGGTGGCTGCGGGGTGAGTTCGATATCGACGTAGTGGAATGGTTACAGATCGAGTAGAAGTGAGAGACACTGGATGTACGTGATAGAGGTAGGCAAGGCAGAGACTAAAGTATTTATCATCTCTCAGCCTCAACGTGAAGACACGGCATGGCAGGATAGGCAGGACTCTTGAAGGCTTATAAGTCGATTGGGGCATAAGCTGGTGGAGCAGGCTAGCTTCGACTTTACGTATGGGAGAGTAAACGAACGCCGTGATTCTATCCAAGTATCTCGAGGCGTCGAGGTAGGTGCAGGAGTACATGGTATCTACCTAGCTGATGCCCAGCCCAGCGACCACAACACTGGCGGGCCTGCGGGTATGGTTTAAAAAGAGGGTGTGGGGTGCCACCAGGCGGACCCTAGTCCATTCGAGGGTGGATCATTCTTCATCAGGTCTTCCTGAAATGAAGTGAGGTGTGGTGAACGGCGCAGACAGGCTAATGCTAGATGGCAGACAGGGAGACGCAGATGGGCCTGCCACGCCTGGCTCGTCTGCTGTTGCGAGGGCGGGGGTCCAAAGACATGGGCCGCCATCTCAGGGCCGCCGCCATTACTAGGCTCCAGCTTTTCCGGCGTGGTGTTGGCCGACCCCCGTCCCAAGTCCTCCATCGTGGTCGGGTCGTAGGGCCATGGTGGCTTTTGGGACAAAAGTGCTGGTGGCCCCCCTGCCTGACCACACCAAGACGGACTGGCGGGCTGGCGGGCACAGGAACAGGCGGCCGGCACCAGCGCGAGCTGGATGGGTGGTTCCTGACGAGTACCGCCCGGGGGGTATGCACAGTAAGCCCGCGTGTGTGGTAGAGGGCGAGCAGGGCGAGAGCGAGAGCGTGTGAGCGCGGGGCGCGCGTGTAACAAGTTCTGCATTCGCAACCTCAGTACGAGGCACAAGGGGGTTGCTGTTATGGAGGGTAGCCCTGGTTGGCTGGACGAGACAGTGCGGCAGGCCAAGTCAGACGCGGCAGTCCAGTCCTGATGTTCTGGAAGGGTGTCACCGTCTCACTGGCCGCTCGTTACTTTCTTTCTCTCCCCGGAGAAGCTGAGCCACGGCCGCCGAGGTTTTCGCAAGCCGGCCCTCATCATGCCCGAGCTAGGCGGTACCTGGCAACAGCAGGCAGACATGAAAGACGGAAGGGGGGAATTCTTAACGCGCGCCCGTTTGGCAACGCGCGAAGCCACCCGCGAAGCCCACCACGCTACGAGGGCCCATGCAGAGCCACCCACTCTGCCACTCTGCCACTCTTGCAAGGGCCTCGCTCGACGCGAACAGAATTCGCAGTCAGACAGACGCACAGGGGACCGGACCGGACCACGAGCAACGCCTTAGGACTCCGTGGGTGCCGCCGTGTCCGGTCTTTGGTGAAGGTCGGGACGCGAGGGGAATGACGTGGGAGGGCTGGGATGTCAACGAGTGCTTTACACACGCCCAGAGGTCGAGTTGTGTGGCGCAATGAAACCGTTGAGCCGTTGAAAAGGCAGATTCGCTATCAGCCCCGGCTTCTCCATGTCGAGATTGAGCGAGCTCCTGCAAGTCTGATAATTGTTCCCAGGTATTGGTATTGCGTGATGGATGCTTGGGTGCTGGGTGCTTGGGTGCTGGGTGCTGGCTGCTGGCTGCTGGGAAATGGAGGGCAGGTAGGTCGTAGGGATGGCGTCCGGGTGCAAGCGAGAAGAGGTAGAGGCAGATTACCCAGGTAGGTAGAGAGGCGGGTGTGGTACGTAGGATTCGGATCCCGGGTCACAGTGCCAATTCGAGCAGGGCTGGAGGCAGCGGCAGAGGCAGCTCCTAACAGGCTCAACGACAGGGTGTGTGGTGTGGAAGCAACTTACCTTAGCAAGATGTGGTCCGTGCAGGACGATTCCAAGGTCCCAGCAAGCGCGGGCGTCTAATCTGTCTCTAATCTGTCGTCTGTCCTCTCTGGGCCTTCTCTCCTCACCACACCATGGCTCCACTAACGCCAGCCCAGCGGGCCAGCAGCCAGCCAGGAAGCCAGGCAGTTCTCAGGGGTTCTCCCACACTAGCAGGGGATCTGGTGTGTGCTCAGGGCTGGCTTGGGGTGGAAGGGTGGCTCCTCCCCTGCTGGGCGGCCAGGCGGCCGTCTACGCCATCCCCAGGAAGATGCATGTTGCTGCTCCATGGCGACTTCAGGTCCAGACAGGTACGTACCTACCTCACCTTACCTTAGGTACCTTCTCGACAGACGGCCACAGTCGACAAGGCGCATCGTGTCGTGTCTTACCTAAGGTAATAATAAGTCTTCAACACTCATCTCACCCTTCCATCTACCTCCAGTCCGTCAGCCTGCCAGCCGCTCGGTTTCATTAACAGAATCAGTATATATTTATCTTTCTTAGCCCTTCACTCACCTTTCTTTGTCGCTTTAGTCCGCAGGCATCCAGATTTCTGCAACGGCCGCTACGATGGCCCCGTCGCTAAGCTGATTAGTCCTGTCTGTACTAATCGCGCGAGCCCAGTCATAATAACTGTCCGGTCACTCTTCTGGGGAGCAGCCACATGTCCATGACTGCAGGCGTATGCAGGGTTCGCGCGTGAACGTTTCAAGATCCGAGGGTGAGTCGATAGATGAGCGCATGCTCCGCGTGAGCGAATCTCAGCTCGACCTTTGCCTCCCATCCGCCTCCCATCCGCCTCCCATCCGCGACCAACAACGAAACCTAGGCGCTGGCAACCGTCCAGGATCCAGCAGCCGCGGTGTTTCGATGTCTGTCCGCCTACCCATTCCGGGGTATGGTAAGGCTCACTGTTCCCGTCCAGGTACGCCTGATGATACGCAGCAGAGATTGGATACTACGTAAGGTACCTAGTGTTGCCAGAAGCACGTCGTTCTTCGTCTCGAAACACACCTGACCTACCTTGCGCGGTACTCCGTACTCCTTCTTGCCCTGATAGCCTGTGGGCCAGTGCCTCCCCAGAGATCCACCAACGATAGAGTGACAGAGCCCGAGCCCGAGCCAAGTCTTGTTGATTTCTATTTTTGTGTCTTGCTAGCTCTTGTGTGGAAGTGTGGGCTGCTCGCTCTCCTCCTCTAAGCCCACATCACCGCGATCGCTTTCGCGGGCTTCAACCGGCCCCGGCGTGGTCCACTAGGTACAGTAGCTTACCTTATGGGGAGACTAGGGGACTAGGCAACACCAGGTCGCCGGCGCAACTGTCGACGGTCTCCGCCCTCTTACTCAAAGGTCTGACGTCGCGATGTTGGCACCATGCGGCTCGGCTGCACTCACGCTGGCCGCCAAAGGGACCGATGCCGTTGCACTACGCGCACCCACCTTCCACGTGCGTTTCTCGTTGCATTCGTCCTTTCTTGGCTCGACGTCGGAAAGGCTGGTGAGTGGTGACGCCTTGCATACCACGCACCGGGACTCGGACTTGACTCGAACTCCATTCATCCCGACAGGTAACGGACTGCTAGCCGACGTTCGTGTGCTCTACGTGTAGTTCGAACAAACTCACCAAGCATTCTGGTCGGTCTAATAAGGGCCTCAAAGCTCTATGCTCGGGAGTTACGTGCTTCTGCTTATGCCTTATCCATAGTCCATACGCAACTTACCTTCAGGTAAGAAGTTTTTAACGGATAGCCCGTCATTGCGGTACTAGCTCGCTAACGGGTCACGCCAGTCGGGCTTCAGATTGTCGCAGGCGGCAGAATGTACCGGGTCCCCAGATGGTACCTCCGGCCTTGTTCATCCTGCCAGAAACGGGCCGTCGAGGAACAGGCAGTCCGATTGCCCGCCCGTGGTCGATTCATACCCCCACCACTTGGCGCAGGACCGCAATGCCCACGATCTACGGCTTAAATGACGCTCGCACCACTACACCCTGGAATCGACGATGTGCGAGGGCAGGGCCTGGAATAACTCGAGGAAGAAGGCATTTGTAGACCATCGCTTCCCCGCTCTGCTCAGATTCTCGATGGCACGCCTGTGTGGCAAGCAAATCCCACAAAGTACCGGTCCGCAAGATCGACCAAGCTACTTCTGGCCTGCCGGACCTCCTACCTTATTTGAGGACAGCATTCTTGATGTTCCTATCAGTGGGCCCGTGGGAGTCGCAACTTTCTTGTCAAGGGAGCATGCTGTGTATGTACCTGGTCCTGTTGGTGATACCCTGGATCTGGCCAGCCACTCAGCTGCCCTTCTAGAAGGTTGTTCGAAGCTTGTTGGCTCTTTGGTTCGGCGGCTGGTGGTTGACAGCTCTCACAGCCCGGCCGGCTGGGGCGTCTAAAATGCTCCACGGCCGTTGTCGGGCAAGCTGGACGGGTTGGCGGCGGTGGTGACAAATCGTAGCATCCGCGCGTACACGTGCTTGTGTACTGGTTGGAGAGACCCTGGCAAGCCATATGGCACATGGTCCGAACGGGTGCGGCCAGCTTGCAGCGTGGGGCTCATACTGCCTACAGTACTACTTCATATGCATCCATAACTGCAGGTCCGGAGAGGTGACCGTCGCCAGCGCTCTACGGTTCAGGAATCAGCGACAGGGCCCTGGGAGGGGAGGGGCAGAGGTCGGGGAGTGTCTGGCGTGTGTGCCGGTCGTGGATGGAGCTTATCTCTTGGAGACTTGGAGTACATACTGTGGCTCTCCAGGGCGCTGGGAAGACGGTACCACCGCACTGGTGTCTGGTTCTGCTAATAAAAGTGGTGGTGGTGGTGCTGGTGGTGGTGCTGGTGGTGCTGGTCTAATGAGCAGCAGAACCGATACCCGTTCGCCTGGCGACTGGGTTCATGTGGCTCGAGTCTTGGGCCGCCGGCCGGCACGGCTCTGCGGTGCTGCTGCAGTGCTGCAGCCCGCCCGAATGGACGCGGGGCTTTGCCTTTCTTCGATTCTTCGCAGGCGACCGGCGCAAGCAGCAGCAATCACACATCGCTTTCTTGGCCTCGGGCAGTCACCCAATTTCCCGTGCCATAGACAGTGGTGTCTGCTGGCTTCTGCCATGTCTGCTTCAAGATGGGATGGCGAGATCGTCTGCCATGGTCAGCGACCACAAGATGGGAGGAAACGCATCAGCTGCTTCTTTCAGCTAGCTTGTCGCAGACCAGGACCTGAGCAGTGCAGTAAGGCGGACGCCTCGCAACCCGCATGGTCAATGCTGCAGACATGCTGATTGGGTCGAGTCGCGAGCCAAACAGACTTGGACAGGCTGATTCCAGGACAGGACCTGCTCGCAAGGGCCTCATCCAGGGCCCATGGGGCCCCTACCGGGCGACCGCTTTGGGAGGGGGACGGAAGCAGTAAAACGGAGGTGTGGATGTTCCCTCGAAGAGAAACACTGTCTACCCCATCTTCCCATCTTCCAGTGGTCAAGTGATCGCTGTCGCACCCTCTCCGATGACCGAGCCGGTGTAGTCGTTGATCACCCTCGTTTACCGGCGGTACAGTACCTAGGTACCATAGTAGACTGAGCAAGCAGTTCAATTGCAGTGCGGCGCTCCTGCGGCACAGCACCAAGTTCCTCGCAGCAGGGGCGGTTCCAGGCTGACTAGGTACCTACAACCTACCTACCTAGGTAGTTCTCCTGACTGACAGCGACGGGAAATCTAAGGACGTGTGTAAAGATACCTTATCCTCCGGCACTTCGAAGCCCTGGTTGAAGTTATTATTCTGTGCATGCCGTGTGGCCGGCCAGTGTCAGTCCGTGTAAGTACCCAAGTAAAGTAAGTACCTTACCTAGTCAATTACCTCGGTAGTTCCCCACCACCAGCTGGCAGCTGGTTGGCCCAGTAGACGCCCGCACACGCTCTGCAGCTCTCTGCTACACAGAGGCAGTTTTCCATCGACCCCCCTCGGGCCCGCGTTCTCTGCACTCCCTGGCTGGAAAATGGTAGGCACACCGACTTTCTCCCCCTCGAGTCGACTCTGGGGGTCGCACACACACACAATCGATGCCCCTGCGGATCCACAGGCCCTGCGAACAACTCACTCAAGCCGGCGCATCTGTGGCCGCGTACCAATTCATCCACGACCGCAGCGGCCGCCAGACCAGCGTGGCCAGCCTCGTCATTGCACCTTGAACCAGCGGGCGTGGCCTTGCGTGGGGTTCGACCAGCCTGGCCGGGTAGCACGGGTGGATGTCTGTCTGTCTGCCATGCGCTTCATTGCGTGTCCATGTCTGGTTGTCTGGTTATCTGGACATCAGATCATGGTAGCAGCCATGTCAGCCATTTCCAGCCTCAACGGTCTGGCATGGAGCGGCAGAAGCAACGAGCGAGTGATGAGTGCCTGAGGGCGTCCCTGAGGGCGTCCCTGAGGGCGTCCCTGAGTCCTGACCTATTCTCCGAGGAAAGGTCCTCGCATTGAGGCCAACGGGATCCTTCCCGTAAGTACGTGATCGGTGCCGATCCAAACGGGTTTGCCACCATCAATGCAGACACGCTCGAGATAGTCACTTCCATCCTCTCCGCGGCGCCCTCGCCAACCCCTGCCCAAAGTTCGCAAGGAACGTGCAAGCCGTGCCGCCAGCCTGAATCTAGGTTCTTACTTCAGGGTCCGACATCCGATTGCTGGGCTCTCAGCTTCACCAAAGAGCAAGAGCCTGTCCGTCCTCAGTAATCGCCCGCTTGCCGTCTGCGCTGCTGTGCTGTGCTGTGCTGTGCTGTGCTCCCCTGATATGGTGAGGGATGCGAAGAGTATCGCATTCCAAACACATACCTCTTCCTCCTGCTTCCCGGCCAAAAAGCCCCTTCACGCCGGCTAGCCCGACTCTCAATCCTGCGGCAACCGTCGATCAGGGGAATTAGCTGACAATGATATCTGGTTTTGTATCATTTCATTTTCCCATGCTTTGCCGAGCGTCGAGAATAACGCCGCGTTACATAGAGCCATGCTGGCTGACATCACCTCTAGCTATAAGGGCATGGGAGCGCTGTCGAGAGCTGCCACCCAGGCCAAAAGTCACCAATGAGCAGCAATGGCCTTGGTGATCCAGTTCATATGGCAGAGCTCATATTTCTCTAGCGCCGTCAGCTCATCTTTCTCGCCCCAATTCCATGCGCCGGCCATGTGCCCTTACTGCGCCGGCAGCGTACCTTATTGCTCCCAAAATGGCGATCGATGCCGGATAGGATTCCCAACATGTGGCACAGGTCCCAACTTCAGCTTCCACTACGGAACGAAATGCTTCCAGAAGCTCTAAAAAAAGAACGACATCTTGAGATCCCAGTGCTCCGTTGTTCCAACGTGCTAATCGTGGTGGTGCATCTGATCAGGACATGTGAGTTCCTCACTGCTCGACAAGCATTTTCGCCTGCCTTCAGCAAATTGGGCGTCTCAGCAGAGCCTACACTAGTCTGTGTTCAGCCCGTAGGTAACCGCAGTGACTCGCGTCATCGGTTATGGGCAGGTCTTGGAAGCGTTTGGCGAGTCGACGTACCGGCTGAATGCTGAGGGCATCCCATTCCCGATCCCGGCTTGCCCTGGAAAGTGGAAGTTTCCCGCCTTTAGAAGACGTGAATCTCGCTGTGTACGAGTTTGACAGAGGGATTGGTATAACTAACCTAGGTACTTCAGTCCAGTCAGCGCGGAAAATGGCGTCTCTTCGCCTGCCCCGTCTTACAGGATTGTGGTGCCTAGCTCAAAGCATTTGTTCGCCGTCTTCTTGTTCCGCATCCCAATGATTACATAGGGAGATACTGGTGACCTCCGTTTTCGAAACGGAAGGCCTGTTCACTTTGGAGCGGGAGTCACAACTTGCGCTGAAGTATCCTTTCCATGTTCTCCGCCCTCCTGACCCCTTAAGTTGCCCAACAGATACAGCCCATGCACCGGTCATTGGAAGCTCAACTGAACTTCCAAACACCAAATACCGCCTAGCCATGCTTTCTACCCGTTTATGGAAGCCTGAATCATAAACTTACCCGTAGTTCCGCTACTGGTACCGCCATCCAGATGCTCTCAGCCCTCCTCTCTACAATCCCATGTTAGCCAGACAAACCAAGGAGTTCAGGTGAAAAAGACTCGCTCTCTTGCCACTACACTCCTAAGTTGTATGTTTTTACTGATCCGTTCAATCTACTCGTATTTGTGTGGGGTTCTCTCGATCGAGCAGTTGAGAATCCCCCAGGGGTGAAATAGATTCTGGATTCCTAAGTACCTCACAACACAGCTCCTTCATCATGGCTCAGCATGTATGGCACCAAGGACGCGAACCCCTTGAAATCTCGGCGGCAGAATGCAATCGTTTCACTGGTAAAGGTCCATCTATCCGGAACCCAAGGTACTCCTGGGACGCATAGTTCCATTCGAGTGTCAACGAGCCCAAGCAAGTCGGTTCGTGCAACTACGATCTCGAACACCACTGCCACTCCGTGCCTCATGGCTGCTGCAAAAGCACCGGGTGTCCTGAGGCTCAGTACAAGACGTAAAGTGCGTTACTGTGAAGTGGAAATGAGCGGGTCGACTGCAGCGGCTGTATCTGGGTCTCTTGTGATTGCAGTTGAGGCAATTCAGTACGAGTATGTACCCGGGAAGTCAATGACCGCTTGGTCACTCCACCAATGTACAAGTCGATACTCGTTCAAGTATGGTACGCTTCATGTTACATGGACAGTCGTATCTGCACCTTCCGGCTACCGGAAAGCGCGTAAAGAGCATTCTCCAGTGGTCACATCACCCGGCAAGCTTCCCAGTACCATAGAGGTCCACAGAACAGACAGCGGCTGTCAGTCAGCGACTACCAAGCATAGACACCGCATTTACTTTGGTATATGGCAGTACCTACCACGTTGGATAGTTCGTAAGGAGCACAACCCGCCTTATCTTCTTCCCGGAAGAGACAATCGACGTAGATTCAGGGGCAAGCATCAGGCGCCACGAGCCAGCCAGACGCGAGGAGTCATGCCTGGATACATCTGCTTCCAGCCAAACGCTCCTGGTACTTTCCAGGGCATCACATCATCCACTGGCGGCACTGATCATCGCAGTTTATGGAATTCGTGCTTGGATAACTGATTCTTTGGCGATCTATCCCGTCACTGTTCTTGCTACAGTAGGCTTCACAAGTGAACCCCTGTTGCTGTCTCGCCATATCTCAGGTAGTCGATGGAGTTCCGCCTGACCTCTGGCGAGGAGTATCTGCATCCTCTTCGCCTGTGCATCGCTCAGGAAGGGAGGAACTGGTGGTTTGGCGCAGTCAATCAACATCTGCAGTTGGATAAAAAGGGGGTGATCTGCCTCGTGGAGAGCAAGACTCGAGATCATCGCCACCGCACAAGGAATAAGTCAGCTTCTCGAACTATCCGATACCCTGAAGCAGGGCCCACAGAGGGAAGCAGGTGCATAGGGAGAATGCACCTTGCCACCCGGTGGCATGTGGCTGGTACATCTTGCAGCAACACGCGCGCAGGCAGTCAGGGTGGGTGGAGGGTATAGCAGAACAAGCTGCAGCGTGGTGGATGGAGGTACAGCACGTGGTTTGGCGCCCTCGGCCACTCAGGCGCCTCTCCTGCCCTCCATGAGGGAAAGATGAAACGGCTTAGATGCAAATACGTGCATACACAAGGCGTTCTCGACTTATCAGATTCGGTGACCTCCTCGCCGGGTGGTACGGAAGCAAGGCACCAACCCCTGAGACACTGAACGACATCGAATCTGGCTGGCCTGGGCCACTGAGCAAGAGCAGGCGGGTTCGATTTGTGAGGGCTCACATCCAGGCGCAGCCCCAAATAAAGACAGGCAGCTTACGGTGGAAGAGGAGTCCGGCTTGAGATAGCTAACTTTAGTAATCCCGGAATGTCGTTACCACTTTCACCACTTCACCACTTCACCCAGACTTCTTCGACAAGGGCCGTGAAGTGAAGTCGGAGCCGAAATCAACCCGGGGGGCCCTGGTCGTCATGGTGATGATGATGATGATGATGGTGGTGAGAAGAGGGGAGAACGGTCCAAGACTGACTGCAGTAGTAGTACATGGCGTGCGGCACAGTAGATTTTCCATACCCCCTGCATCCCCGTCCGACCTCCACTTTTCAGCCACCCCCCCTGTTAGCTTCTATATTTGTCTCGCAGGAAGGCTACAGTCTAAGAGGTAGGTAATGTGGGACCGGCTTCCCGACATCAACAAGAACTCAACCTTGACGGACTACCAGACTACCTTGCTGTCTGTCTACCAACCTCTTGACGTGTATGGGGTGGCTGCTCATGCGCATATCGCGTCTATCCTGTCTGTCCCTGGTCCCGATCCTTGGCGCTCTCTCTCTTTCTCTCTCTGTCTCTCTCTCTCTCCCTCTCAGAGGATCGGAGCAGCAGGTGACGCTATCACCACCTGCAGGCAGTTGCATGCAGGGTTCGATCCGCGATGCAAACCTCGCCTGTGCCTGTGCCCATGCCTGTCCTGTACGGACCTCGACCTCACGACACCAAGCAAGCAACCAAGAGCAGCAAGGCAGCACATCACATCGAGCCGAAGCGCCCACGCTCGGCCTGCCATGTGGGGGGGCCAGCAAGGTAGGTCTTCCTTCGGCTTCGGCCTATCCCATAGCTATGTACCTTCCGGCACATCATCCGTTGGCAAGATGAGGAGGGGGTTCGATCACGGTTCGTACGTGTCGCCCCTACATACTGTACAGCAGCACTCTGAGGAAGAGACCAACCGCTGCAGGAGACTTCTCATGCAGCGCGCCAAACTGGTCATCACGGTGCCATCGCGCAACCGAAGCTCTCCCACGCTAACTCGTTAGGTGACTGGAAGGGTCTAACCTAGAGTCTCCTATTCGCTGCTACCATCGCCGCATATCGTGTCGTCGTGCGATACCTAGTCATCGGTCCCCCGACCGGTAGGGATGACGCACAACCACGCGATATCAGGGCTGAAAAAGGTTCGGATGGCTCTGGCGGGACCCGAGCCGCGCCTATCATCCACCACCGCTGGGACGACGAGATCCGATGTCTAACGGCCTCCAGGAAACGAGACGACAAGAGCCAACATGGCTGTGCTTGCCGCACTCCCTGACGCTGGATATACGCGCGCCCCTCCCCCAGAACAGCGGCAGCTCGGGCTTTCTCCTCAGTCTTGGACTCTTGGGGAAGGGGAGGGTTTTAGGGGGGGGGGGGTTAAACCCTTGGTGTCACCACGCGACGTACGTATGTTGGTCAGCCTTCAGTTGTCAAGTCTCACTCTGCCTCGTGTGGTAAGCCCCAACCCCCTTCAGCTTGCTTACTCACAGCTAACTGTACGAGGTAAGTACTTCTTAGGTATGGGGCTTCAGCTGAGCAATCAGGCAACTAACTCAATTACCACCTACTGGCACCGCCCAGGCGCAGCGCCCGACGTATGAGGCTTGAAAACGTGTCGGCCTTGGCCCACGGGGATACGTCGTGGTCCAGTGGTCGCGACGAGAATAGAAGGGCGCGCGGTGGTGCGTGTTTCAGGCACGGCATCTGGCATGGCGCTGCTGTGCGACTCCGGCCCCGAGAGATGACTTAGCCTCATGACCTCGCTTGCTGGTGAAGAGGATCACCAGATAGATCTCGGGATTTCCGTCCACCGTCCTTCTTCTTCTTCTTCTTCTCCTCCTCCCCAGTGCCCGGTACATTGGGGGCGTAGAAGCCGAAGAAGCAGGAGAGAAGAATCCCTCCCCCGGGAAGGAATCACGTATGGCACGGCAACAGCATACGAGCTGCATCTGCCGTCTAGTACCTAAACCCGCCTCCCCTGAGCTATAAACAGAACGGAAAGGCATCATCATCACGACGTTGCAACCGATGACTGTACCGTGTTTCAAGCAGATGGAGGACGTCAGCCTCCAGAAGGCCGACTGTAGAACCTGAAACTTGGTCGCCAGCGGGAGATCACCGACGACGGTGGCTTGGGTGGCGTTCGACGCCTCCCCAAGTCGTCGGACACGCTCTCAACACCTTCTGCTCACGGGTCAGCTCGTAACCTGTTCGTGTGATGTTTGATGAATTGGTCTTACAGTGGCTGAAGCAACTTGGTTTCGGTCACGTCGTACCTTTTTTTTAACCAAGCCCAAGGTCCCTTCCATTACGTCGGGTGAGTAAGTAAGTAAGTAAGTAAGTAACGCCGCGCGGGTTTCGGTCCAGACGACGTGGACATGCTCACCACGGGTCATCCGGACTTCATCGGGCCACGCACTTGTCGGCACGGTGCTACGCCATCTGCCGATCACGACTACAACAAGCCCGGTATGATGGGTTGGTAGCGGTGCTTGGTTGCTTCCAGATCGTCCTCGAGTTTCTCCAGGGTAATTACTCTGAGGGACGTCTTCCGCCGTCCGACTTAAACCACGCACCCCCCCTATAGGCGGAATGCTATGTCGACGGCGGCGTTTCCGGGCCTGGATGCGTACCGGAACGGCCTGCACTCCGGCAGCAGTAGCAGCAGCAGCAGGTCATCTTGCAAGCCGTGAAGATCACCCTCATGTATGCAGGACTGCATAACGCTGACCACGCTTCCGTAGAGCTCTCGGGCACGTATCGGATGGCGTTCTCCTCCACCTCTAGGCGAGCCCGGGGCCATCATCATTACTGTCCTTCGTCCCAGCGTCGTGGACCTGGAACTCCTGCTGCAGTAATGCGCGTCCCGAGGCAGTCAGTCTGGCGAGTGACATTGGCTAGGTAGAGACGACAAGATCGTCGCCTGCGGGGAGTTTTCTTCGCTCGCATGGGGATATTTGCCCTGTATTACCATCCCGTATGCGGAGTGATGAGGCAGGCTCTGGGGTCGGACGACACCATCTACGAGCTGGGTGTGCGGTAGTACGTGCGTAGTGCAGTGTTGATGCTCTGTCTGGCCTGCCCGTTCGTAAGTCGTCCCGCGGAGGGACTAGGTATTAGTAAGCGATAGGTAGCCACGTTCTTTCATGGCCGCCACGCTGGGGAAAAGGATGACAGTGCAGCCGGGGTAAGGCTGCGATCCACATACTACGGCTCTCGGCGCCGGATCTCTCTCTCTCTCTATCTCTCTCTCTCTCTCCATTGCCTCAAAGGGTCGTGCGGCGATACGCACATCGCCTCATACCTATCGGTATCGCTTACCTATCGGTATCGCTTACCCCGACAGTCAAGCCCGATGATGAATGAGCCCGGTCAGTAAACGATATCCGCGGTGCGCTGAGTAACCGGGAGCTAATAATGGGAGTCAGGGGACAGATAGAGCAACGGCGACGACAGGAAGGGACTGTACGCGCTGCCTACTTGGGTTAGCAAAGGAATTGGGGCGTCGACCTTAGAAACGGGCGACGGGTCCTGCCGTGGGCCAAATCCTCAGCGTTCCCCCCTCCCCCCTCCTCCCCTTGGCGAGGCTAGGGTTCTCGTCGATCGATCGCCAGGCAGCTGAGGAGGCAGGAGGACGGAGTACGGAGGACGGAGGACGGCTGCAGTCGGCCGAAGCTTAACGGCGGGTGTTATGGATCATGGGGCGGGCGGGCGATGTGAACCGCGTGGGAGTCCAGCACAGCACAACACAGCACAGCTAAGTTAGCCAGTCACCGTCCCGAAACAGGCCACTCCGGCGCCGAAGTGAAGGATTGTTCGAGCCCGTAGGTATGTGTGTACATACAAATACGGTACCGCGACTGAACTCGCAGCTGGAAAGGTCCCGTCAACTGCATCGGATGCCTGGACGTACGTACTGTCCGCTCTATTTCCGGGACCCTGGGCAAGTCCAGGGGTTCTTGGGTGGATGCGAATCCTATTGATTAGCGAGGACAGGTAAGTAGGTAGGTAAGTACGCTGCAGATGCGCTCTGCTATCCCCAGACGAGATGCCGTCGAGGTGGGCTGAGGAAGATCGTGGCAAGGCAAGGGGGCATGGGCACCGGCAGACCTCCCTGGCAGGGTGTATTGTATACGCGTTCCTGGTCAGGGACTGTCCCGCCGCCCGGCTGCTTCGACAATACACGAGGAAGACCATCGTCTTGAAGGCCCAGCAAGCGCTTCTGGAGATCCGCTCAAACCAAGTGTGCGAGCCGAAACAGTCAGTTAAGATTGGTAAGTACACAGTTCACAAGTCTATCCTTGATGGTTATACGTGTGTTGTAGAATGGGAGGAGCTAGCTGAGAGAATAATGAGACCAGTGGAGTCAACAAGAGCTTGAGTGGGCAAGGGGTGAGGACTATGCCCGCTCTCGTTGTGCTCACTTCCTGTGTCCACCGTGTCTCTTGTCTCGCGGTCCGCTGATTGTAGGATATCAACGGAGGTCAACTCACGAGCCATTCATTCGAAAGCCACCGAGTAACGCTGGAGATGGACAGCATCTGGTGCTTCCATGGCATCCCTCAGTATCATGCCTAGCAACTTCATAACACGTACGCTAACTAGAATGGAATCGATTTGGCACACGCCATGGGGACTTGGTTGATTCTCCGTTTGTCGTGGGAACTCGTCAGGTAGATACACACTTCAACCTCATAGCATACAGCTACATGTTGTCGAACTGGGCGATGACTCTACAGGTACTGACGACAGCACTTCATTCAATCGCACAAGTCACCGAGCTGATTGGAATCACGATCCAGACTTCTCCCCACACCAGGGTCCTCCGTATCCTGTGTCAACTGAACACTACTGTCTACCATTTTGACACTTCAAGGGTAACGATGCGCTGATATAGCTTGGTTGGCGAAGATGCTGTTGGGAGACCCCCTTCAGGGCCTACAACCTCGGATGCCATTAAAGGCATCTACAACAGAGCTCCATCGACCCCCATACCCTACGCCTTGAACGAGGTCTTAAGTCACTCACTTCTTTACCCTGAGTTGCTCCTAAGTAGATGTGGAAACCAGGAGAGCCTAAGATAGAAAGTCCAAAGCCTTCCCACCCAGCAACTAAGCAATCAGACTCCATCGCTGCGCTGGCCTCTCTCTAACCTCCTTCCTCGAAGGATCACCTTACACATGTTCGTTATTTCCCCGAAGCGGTGGCATATCTATTCACGCATCGGCATCGCAAATCACCGTGCCATATATACTCGCGGAAATTGAACGAAGCTTGCTCGGCAGGGCTTGACGAGCCGGTAACCAATCCCTTTGGGTGTCGCAAGTAAATTAGCACTGATCAAGTGATCTCGAATTCTTCCGGTACTCTGTCCCAAGCTTAATCGATGGCCTGTGCTTGCTTGTCCTTCCCAACCAGGAGCTTGTCCTTCCCAACCAGGAGCGAGCAAACGCCACGGACTCTTTCTACCCTTTGCCTCTTTCCTTGGGCAGTGACGTGAAAGGCTGCCTGCTGAGACAGTTCACCGGAAGGCGACCGTGTATACGTATTCGTCGACACCACCACATAGCCATGGATGACACTTCCTGAAAGCCCCTAGCGAGAAAGTGCAGCCAAAGTACGGTCTATGATCAGATCAGCGCGAGACTGTATATGGGTATATATACTTAAGATATCCCACACCGTCCCGTCTCCCAGAGCCATCGTCGCGTTGGCCCAGACTGGAAGTCACCGAGTGCTCTCACGCAGAGAAGCGAGAAGCCATCATTGGCAAGAGAGTTCCGAGTTGTGAAGGACGACGGCCACCGTACCCTAGCTCCGCCACGCTCTCTCATCTCATTGAAAGCAGCTACCACACATTCAACTGTTTTGTATTTGCAAGCCGTATCGTATCTCGATGCATACATGCTGCCAACCAATAACCCTGCTACGATGTGTTTGTCCTTCTCCCTAGTTGCCTTCCGTCGCCTAGTCGCAGCTTATTCCTCGGCCACCTGCAGCCCCTCCCTCAGACCCTCAACCTTGAGCTCCTCGCCCGCGCAACGCGCGTAGATGTCCTTGACGTCGTCCGTCGTGGTTTCGAAGTGCGACGTGGCATCGTAGCTCTTGGAGATGAAGATGTTGTCCTTCTTACCATCCTCCAGGGGCTCGTAGAGAGGAATAGGGGGACCCTGCCGAGGTGGTTAGCGACTGTTACCGGAAAGCCAGTGGTTTGGATTGCTCTGTCTTACCATGAACTGCTCTTCGATCTTTCCGAGGCGGTCGAGACCGGGCTGGAGCTCAAGGTGGTGGTTGGCTGACGTCTCAGCGATGGTCGAGACAATAGCGATGTAGTAACCCTTGGGGCAAACGTTGTGGGCGGACGAGACGCAGGCAATGTAGATATCTGGTTTCTAGTAAGCTTACCAGTGGTCCTCTGTGCGAACCGGGGAACTCACCATTCTTGCGTCCAACCTGGGACTGGGGGATGATCAACTGGCAAGAGTCGCAGTCGTTGGTGCCAGCCAGCGGGTGCTTCAGCACGCAGATAGCCTTGAGCACGTGGCCGACAACCTTGACCTTGTTGGAGAAGTAGGACGGGTCACCCAGGATCATGCCGGCCTTGGTCTCGAACTTCATCTCGGGCTCGATGCCAGACATGGTGGCTTTGATGCCCGTGGCCCGGTCGCCGTCATACAGAATCTCGTCGACCGAGGTGTTGAGCATGTAGGTGCCGCCGTAGATGGCGGACAGACGGGCGAAACCCTGGGGCAGCTCGCCGAGACCGTACAGGGGGTAGATGTAAGGCGACTTGCCGTAGCGAGCGACCGAGTTTCCGTAGAGGCGTATGCGCTCGATGGCGGCGGGGGCCTCGCCCGGGGTGTCGACGTAGCTGTCGCTCAGGTACAGGGCCATGGCGTGGCCGATGAAGTCGCGGGTGTTGGGCTCAAGGCCGAACTTGTCGTAGACATCCTTCATGGTGCACGTAGACAGATCCAGACCTAATCGAATGCCCACGGTCAGCCGTGATACTCTGGAATCGTAGGAGTTTGGACGTACCCTTGTGAGTAGCAGAGTCGTTGATATCGAACGTGCCGACCCACTCGACGAAGCTCTTCATGCGACGCTTCTCGAAGATGCCCATAAGGGGCGAGCGCAGGGCCTCAGCAGCATCGGAGGGCACCTTGGCGACGGTAGCCTTGGAGCCGTCGCCCTGCTGGACGTAGCTACCGGCAACCTGCTTGAACTCGAGGTAGCGGGTGACGTCGGTGGAGACGAGGATGTTGGTCAGCTCGCCGGAGGACATCAACAGCTTGGGCACAAGATCGATGTTCCAGTCGTTCGCGCGGCCGTACTTCTTCCAGGGCTCCTCGCCCTGGGCGTAGTTGCCATACTTCTTGAACAGCTATATCATTGTAGGATGGTCAGGTCAGCTGCCGTGGCGAGAGCGGGAGTAGGATTGGATGGTCCGACGGGATGTCGTCTGGGGGGTTTCTGCGTACCGTCTCGAGGTTCACGGAAGCTGCCTCTCTGTGGTGCGTAGAGTCAGTTGTCTGTCTGCCTGCCTGCCGGTGTCTCGGGGGGGGATGCATTCAGGGGCTAGGCCACGTACCCTCCGTAGTGGTCGTTGCGGTCGATGTGCAGGACCTTCTTGCCCTTGACACTGAGGACACTGCAATGGGGGGTCAGTCGGTTAGCAGGATTGCGCGACTCAGCTCGAGCGGTGATGGTCGCTAGAGCTGTAGCTGCGGCGGCAGCAGTGAAGGAATGCGTACCCAGACAGAATGCACTCGGTCAGACCTGGAGAATGGTGGTTAGCCACATCGCCAGAAGCTCGCGTTCAGGGGACACCGCGGGATCAGGCGGCAGAGGATGCGGGGCTCGCAAGGACGCGGCGAAGACGTACCGGTGCCCAGCACAACGACGTCGTACTCCTTAGCGATCTCCTCCATGATGGGCGTTAGCGAAGCGTGAGCGGTGGTGATGGCGTCTCGAAGAAGGTTTGCGGATGGGAACAGGAATCGCAGGAGCAAGACTGGACAGCAGAGAAGTCAACGCCAGGTCAACGGGGAAATTAAGTATCGGTGAGAGATTGTCGTGGTGGATAATCGAGCTTCTGTTGCAGTGGTTGCGAGGCCTCGAACTGTAGTACACGGTCCACGGTCCACGGCGCCCCCTTCTAGTTCTACGGCTCACGCACTACCCTTATTGACCCCAATGGGGGGGCCCCTAGCTATTGCCCCTCAGCCCCTGGTCCAATGAGCCGCCACCGCTGCCAGACCTCCCCCGCAGTCACACGCCAGCCCACATCAACAGCTGGCAAGCTGGCCATCATGCGTCCCGTCCCCTACCCAGCCGACCTCCTACTCCCAGGGCCTTGACCTCCCGCGTAAAGGAGGACACCTTTGCCTCATTACCTGATACCAGACGAACGAAGACTCTGGGAAAGTCAAATATGTACGGCATGGCAATACGGAACGGAAGAAAATGAGGTAATGTGCTTGCCTGCCCATGTGAAAGGTGGTAGGTGATTGGAGTGTACCTTACCTACCTACTTGGTAGGTACTTAAGTAGGTAGACAGACGGGCAGGCAGACAGGCAGACAGGCAGGCAAGCAGAGTAGGTACCTAGGTAAGGTAGGCAAGCATAGGTAGCAGCTACCTAGCTATCTTACAGATGGACAATACCCCTTTTCCACGAGCCTACCTTAACCCTAGGTAGGTAGATAGGTATTGTACATCGGTATTTACACCATCCTGCTATCGACGCACGGAACCCTCCCAGACTCGACGCGCCGTCACATGTCGTCTCTCGGCTGATCTCATAATAGTACATCTTCATCTGAGCCGATCTGTCTTACGGCCTCGCTGATGGCTGCTGCCTCTCAGGAGCATCTGCCGCCGCATCCAAACCGGGCGGTGGTTGCGTCTCGGAAGCACCTGGAGCCACGCTCGAAGGGTCCGTTTTCGTGAGGTCTGCCTCGCCGCCCTCGACCGCCTGCGTTTCGGCCGGCTCGGGCTCCATGTAGTCGCTGGGCTTGTATGGGTTCTGGGTGTCCTTGAGGTCGACCTCGGGGTCGCTCATCGCCAGCGACCTCGCATCTTCCCAGGCGTACCAGCGCTCGGTCAGCGTGTGCTTGATGGCCTTCATCGTTTTCCTGACCTATCCGGTGGCGTTGCATGTCAGTTGCAATCCGTATCTGGGCTGCGTGTGCATGCCTACCTCTTTGATTCGCGATTCCATTTCGTCGTCACCAATATCGAGCTGCGAGCGTTGGAATTCCCTGCGCAGCGTATACAGGCGGTTCTTCTCCTTGAGGCACACCCACCAGAGACTGTGCAGGTCCTCCCAGCTCTTCTGCCGCAGCTCCTCCACCGTCCAGGCGCGCCCGAACGACGTCAATTCCTCGAACGGCGGGAACAGCTTTTCCTTGCCGTAGAAGAACTCCCATAGCCCGTGGTTCGGGTCCACCTTGACGTTCGGCTGGTAGCCGCGGTTCGGCTCCGGTATCTCCTCCTCGCTCACGGTCAAGGGATAGCGCGGGCCCGACCGGTAGATGCTACTCACACCGCGGTTCTTGTTGTTGTCGCGCCGCGGCCGCCGCATGTCTCGCGAGGGGGTGGTCGAGAAGGCGCATCGCGGTGTGCTGGTGGCGGCGACAGTCGTATTCGGGGCGATGCTCGCGACGAAGGGGGCACTGAGCGCCGGGGAAATCTTGGTCGAGTTGACTATCCGGCCAATTGCTGGTCGGAGCGCACTGTGCGTTGCCATCGGGGTCGAGCTGCACCTGGGCGTGGTCTGCGGCTTTGTCGATTGACGTCCAATTGCTGGATCGCGAGCCCCCAAGCAAGCAACTGCACTCGACCCATCCAGCGCGAGCTGAAATTTTAGGTTTATCCGATGATAAGATCCGACATATGCAACTATCCATGCTGCATCATGTCTACTCCCACACTATACTGCCTTGCTGCATAGGCTCTCCTCGATAAGAAAAAGGATCTGCCTGCGCAAAGTCGGCAAGCTTCGTTGTCTACTGATATGTTTGCTCGAAGCATAGCAATTTCAGTTCCGTCCATTGCTGTATGAAGCGAGTCGAAAGCTTTAAACCTACCCCCCGAGTGAACGTGCCCAGCATGGTCTCAAATACTCCGAGCGCATTATCCGGATCTGCCAAATACAACATCACCTGCGCTTGAGAGGACAGTACATTGCGTTCAATTCCAATTCGTGTTCTCGCAAGCCCAGGCTGGGACACATGCCCAGGAAGACAGCCATCGAGGACACATCTGCTTGGAGGGCATCAGCTGCCTCCAACAGGGAAGTACCTTTGGGGGGCCCAAGAGAACAAAGAGGTTTGATATGTAGCGTCGTCCTGGCGGTGTATGCCACCTTGATCTTATCGTGCCATAGTAGGATTTGTTGGTCCATATACCCTTTGGCCTTCGATAGGGGAGTTGATTCAAGCCTTAATTTGTAGCCTACGTCTCAAACTCGAAGGTCTACTAGAGACACACCAAAAGAGAATGAGAGAGCGTGCGAGACGACTTACACATGCAAATCCATCCATCCGAAAGACCGGCCAACTTCCACAGGAAAGCCATTAGACTGTGGCAGCGGTCATGTCGTGGACGTGTCATGGTTGGTAGATTGGCTTCATGGGGTCTGGTATCGATGACATCCGAACCTTAAGGGTTTGATGTGTTTGGCCATAACCGTTGCTAAAGCTGGTATATCTCGACAACGTATGCCCAGGCCTTGTTCTTTCTCCTTTGACAACCTACGAGGGACGTGACTGAAACCCCATGTCAGGTGCCAAAAGCTAGATATTGGCGCTAAGGAAGTTAGAAACGTTGGTAGCGCTAAGGATAGCCGAAATCGGGCCTGTGACGAAGGTTTCTGGTGTATATAAAAGACCGAAGGTCCCCTATGGTTACTAGGGACCAGCGATTAATCTGTCACCATCCCCCCCCCCTATATTCCCCCCTTACCTAAGGGATAGGGGCTGTGCCCATTCCTCCCGTGTGCATATACCCTCACACGCCAATGCACCGGATGGGCTGAAGAGAATCGCTATGAGGGGTTCTTGGTAAAGAACAACAGTCAAAGCCTGGAGTGCAGCTCGAAAAGGCCATGGTTGATTGATAGTACTGTATGAAGAGCTTGAATCACGGTTGCCATGGCCGCGGTACTGGCGGTGACCAGGTACAGTCATGTTCATTAAGAGGCTACTTTGCATAGCAAGGTACCTGGCTTAGTCGACTCCAGCTGGACCTTGAGTAAAAGATTGCTATGAACAGGTGACCAGGCCTGACTTGACTTGTAAGAACAGTTTATATTCCTCACGGGGGGGTCTAACACCAGAGGCAATACGAGTATCTCGGGGCTGAAGCTTGGTTGAAGAGAGTTGTAGAACCAGGTGGTCTTGCAACAAGACAACATGTTGGTTGAACGGTAAGAGGGAACACTGCACTCACACCCATGGATATTGCGTCGAGTACCTACATGCCCCGGGTATGATTATCCTGTCAGGAGACACTCCTTACTGTACTAGCAGCCCTTCAGGAGCGAACAATGCCATCCTCTCTGGGAGGATACCTACGTGTAGAGATTCCGTTACCATAATCAGAAGTTCGGCTTGTTGTGGCACTGGAGAGTTTTCAAGCCCCTTTACGACCGCAATGACATGTACCGTATTCCTTGGGTGCGGATGTGGATAGAGCCAACAGCATAGCTGCCCAGAAACCTACCAGACTCTGCCTGGACCAGCATCCCAGAATGCAAAGGCCTTGCTCCTGGGTATCACTTTCGGAAAGCAAGATATCCAGCCACACTGGCAATACAGCTGTGCAGTCCCTCCGTTCGATTCGATCCTTGAGATTCAGCGGCCATGGGGTATTCGCTACCGATGGGGTCTGCCCGATCTTCTTTCCAGTTCCATGGCTCCAGTCACATTCTCGCACATTGGGGGCCCGAGTATCGAAAAGGGACATCGCGCTCAGTGTGATGAGGCCGGCAGTGTCGAATACCCATGCTGGGAGCATCTTGGATAGCCTCGCGATGGCATAGTGTTCGGCTCAACGCAAGGGATGCGTACAGACAGCAGAGGAGACCCCCCCAAGCAGGCGATGTCGGGCGTTGGTTCCGCAGGCAAGGTCGGGCTGCTCGGAGCGTGTTTCGATTCCTCGGACTCTAAGAGATGCACGCGCTCGTCAGCACAGCGTCACTGCAGGACCGCGATGTACCGGTATCCGTCGGCCCTTCTCTGTTCGGCCCGTTCGCTCGGTTCGACACCATAGGCAGAGGAGATTCTTGTCGTTTCGGGTCGTTCTCGCTGCTGTCGAAATATCGTAGCTGGATCGTCGCATTCCCAGGTCTGATCTTCCAAACGGCTGACCAACTGCGAAGAAGGCTTTGGGGGCGAGGACTCGGGTATTTCAAAGTGACGGAAGCACCGGTAGCGATCCCTTGGACCGAAGGCGGTGGGCCCGGAGCGCGGATAGACAGAGTCATTGCAGCGTCAACCGGGCGAGCTGGGCGAAGTGACAGGTCGTCTTTGTCCCGTTTCCATCCCCATCAACCCATCTCCATCTTCGAGACAGCGGGAAGGGGGTGGAGAGCCCGCTTTCTCCAGATATCAAGCTTGCGACGGTCTCACGGGACGATGGAGACATAAGAGGAGAGACCAGGCGCCAGCGAGCCCGAGCACTATCTGGTCACCACTTGGTTTTACGCCCATCTCCATCTTCACCCGCTTCCCGACCAAGTCCGCTAGGTGTCTGGAGCATTGGGCGAGGACCACATCCCCCATAATCAGCCGTGCCTCGCGGCTGTTTGTGGAGAGTGCTATTGCGATCCGGCGCAACATCAAACACGACAAGGACCAAGGTCAAGAGACATAGGTAATAAAAGTAAACAGACACTGGACATCGTGGGCAGCGGTTTTGGAACCACTTGCTCGTTTTCCGGTGAGTTGGAAGGAGAACACGCTCCAGGGCTTCTCCGTAACTCTACGTCGACGACCCCTTTCTTGCCCGGATCCCGCTCCCACCTCTAACTACAAACCCTCGAGAGGCCATGCTCACATCATGAACATCATGATAGATGCATTGCCAACTGGCGCATGGTGCTTGGCGATAGTCATCAGCTTCTCTTCGGTCTGTAGATCGGGGCGCATACGCAGTCCCTTTCTCGTAACACTGTAGGTAGGATTCCAAGAAGGCCCAAGAATGTACCAATACCTAATACCAAATCGAAAGAGCAGAAGCTGCCGTGACAGCGTTACCGTCTGCCCGACTCTGACTTCACCATGTTGCCAAGTCTGGTACACTAGTGAATGAAGGCAGGGCGGTCCACCCTTTTCTCGAGGCTCGCCCAGTTTCGCCGAGTCTAGGAAGCTTTAGCACGTTTCCAAGTCGAAAGTTGGTATGGTGATTCCACCTTGGAGCATGTCAACAGAGCTGCGGGATGCCTTGGATGCCTGCGGGATGCCTGCTAGAAGATCCCCCTACTATGGTCAAGCCCGGGCGACGCCTCAACAGTAGGGCTTCTAGACTTGCCCGTGCTAGACTCTTTGGAGAGGGTGAAACGTAATTAGCTGGAAGACTAGCATCACGAGCCATTCCCCCGCCCCTTTGTCAGAAATCATGAAGAAAAGCTGCGCGCGCCAACGAGGAGCGAGTCATGCCAGGCACCTGTCGAAGCTTGACAGCGCTCGACTGCCAACAATGTGCATTTTTAGCGCCGTGCAGCAGCGGATCTCGCATTCTTGCTGGCCCCTGTTCTCCTCAGCGCCGAGATCCTGAAGGCCCCCCTCCCTCTTCCGACTTCAGCGTGGTCAACGCTGCCGAAGATCAACGTCGATACTAAAAGCAGATGAACAGCCTCACCGCCCCTCCACGGCAGTGAGACTCGGAAGTCGAGATCTTCGCGCTATTCACCAGCTGGAACTTGCGCATCGCTTTACTCATTTGTAATACGACATATCGAGCCATTGTGATTCTGGTGTTCTGGCAATCTTCGACGCTTTTCGAAAAATATAGGGTAATGGTAACAGGAGTTCGCCGGTCGGTCAACTCCGCTTGACGTTGCTCGTGCATGAACAACTCATCTGCACTGGATAGCAGTGTAAAGATAGTTCGCAGTATGTATGCATGTAGTTGTGTAGCATCGTGAGATCGTCAGGCCGCCTGCGTTGAGATCCGTACATGCCCAATACCACGTGGGGCTACTTCTCGACCAGATACCTGGCGCTGCTGCTTGTCCGCGTAGCAATGCGTGTCGAGTGTCTTCGACGCAACTCTCGCATATCGTCGTCCAGTCTGCGAAACGCATGGCAATACTACTATGTACTTCGGGACACCGACCAACCAGCGAACCATTCCACGGAATTGTTTCCGTGGGACTTGCAAAAAAAAGGCAGATGTTGTCCTCGACACTGAAGAGCTATGAGCACCACACGGCAACGTGCTGTGCTGTTATTAGTTGCAAGTGAACGAAGAACCGCAGATCTTTGACCGCCTTTGACTTTGGTCCTGTAGAGAGCACACGGAACCCGCTCGAGTCTTGGGGCTTGGTGTTCTCAACACCTACGTACGCAGTAGAACACCAGCCGAGAGGTCGAGTACCTGCAGTGTAGCTTCTTGGACGAAAGGCATAGGAGCAGAAAGTCCTCCCAGCCTCATGCAAGATTCGAACGAGTTAGCATTCCTACCGCCGGACAGTGCCAAAACATTTGAAACTCGACGGGGAGACGGGCATCTTCTGAGCTGCGCCCGGCTTGCATTTTCCGGGAACTGTCTATCTGGGCAGAGGTCATCCGTCACTTCAGTCACAACAGTCTCCCCCTCCCTCCCCAACCCATGCGGAAGCGCACTCCTATCCGCACCAGTCGATTTCCTCTGTGGTTGACTAGAGATCGATAGCCTGACTCAAACAACAGCCCGAAAAAGCCGGGGTTGTAGCCAACTTTGCCAGCACTGACTAGTACCTTGTATCGTCTGACAAGCGGACGGTCTACCCCTTGGCCAGTTCAGTCCCTGGTGTCTCTCCTATTCCTGGTTCGATTTGTCGTTGATGACTACGCATCGAGGCTGACATGCTACTATGTACCTTCATGAGATCTCGGGTCGTGCAAGGGTGAGTAAGCAAGCACACCCTTCCGTAGTTGGGACTCGGGAGAAGGGGCGGGGGCGAGAGCTGGATTCCAGCTCGCTGGAACTGAGAAGATGCTAGGTAGTCGATAGATGGAATCGCCGCTATGTACTTCTTCATCGGAGCTTCGTCAAGCGGTTCTAAGATGAGATTTCAGTGAAACAACTCCATAGGCCCGTCAGCACCGCGTCGACAGCCCAGGAAAAGTGCAGTCGATATTAGTCGCTGCGTGTCGTGCAACATGTACGTCGCATGCGCACGTCGGCAAGACCTTACCTGATTCTGAACGCCTGAGGTAATAGGAAACACTCCCACGCGGCGAAAGGGAAGGCACTTGTAGACACGGTGCTGCGTGTTAAGCGGCTTACCACAAGTGGAAGGCCGACCGTTATTTGGTTTGGAGATCAACCGCGCTTGGGCACCGCATTATCTCCGTATATCAGTCCTCGAGTTCTGATTGGGACTTGCAGGTTTGAGTCTTGCGAGCTTTTCTTCGGCACTGTTACATCCAGGTGACAATTCAGTCGCATTCATCGACATGATGTGCCCCTACAGTCAAGGTCGGGCGCATGCCCGTCTGCCCGTATGCCGAATCTCAAGACACCAAAAGTCTCCATATATGGAGTATATACTATACGCAGCTCCATTGCTTGAAATATGGAGAACTCATTGCCGGCGGCAATTGCCCACTCGAGCGCGTCTGTCGTGGCTTGCTCCAGCAGCAGGGAGACTGCAGCTATCATTTCTGCGCTCTGGGTGGTCTCGTAGCCGCGCAACGCAAAATATTGCTAATACCATGGATGGGTTATCGACGACGGGAATGCTGAGAGCAGAACGCCGAGCTGGAGCATGGTCGTACTGTAGGGACATGGCTTGGTGATGGAATGTGACCGGGCAATCGCGAGCAAGCCGAGCTCTACGATAGGCAAATAAGTGCTGTCGGACAAAAGCGACCGCCGTCGGAAGAGAATCCAGGGAAGACGTCAGCCTTGGGATTCATCGGTGTACTTATAGATCGGCTCGTCGACAGATTTCCCGATACTGCAGCCTTCTGGCGCCGCCGCCAGGTATACGCACCCAACGTCGCGACATGCTGAACCTCGGGTCTTCGACGACAGCTCGCACACCGTAAAGCACCGCGCCCAGGGATGGCATGGTTGAGAACCGACGAGCGTCAATTACATGGCCACGGCACATACGATCATCGTCTCTCGGTCTCGTGGCCTCTGCACGGCCCAAGGTTGAGACGAGAAAATGGCAGCAGTGATAAAGCAATCTCGAGTTCCCGGAACATGATAGGACGACATCTTCGGTGTAAGCTCGGGCAGGGCGCCTTGGTGACGATGCAAGATTCATGCTTGCTGAACCCCAACGCGGGTTGTCATCGGTGCGTCTTGACCGCCAGAAGCTGAGAGGCCAAAAACGCGACCGTTGACCTGCTTGGCAGTCTAGCCCATCTGGAGATGCTAGCCCGAAAGGGTAATTGTTTCGAGCAATTGCCAAAATCCCGGAGGGGGACGCTCGGGGACTGCCTTGGGAACCTGAGAGTGTTGCCGTTCACTGCGCCCGCTGTGGCCCGTACGCGTACCCGGTACCTCGCGCGGTCAGAAGTGCGGTAGGGCAGGCTTGGCGGGTAAGGCGAGCCAGCCGAAGGTTTGGCTGGTGTTCTACAATGGCTGCAAGGTGGTAACCATGCGGGGCGTGTACCACAGACATGTACCGTGGACATGTCTGCAGTAGCCGGTACCGGCGCTGATAGCCCGTTGCTAGGTAAGGTAGTTCTCTTTATCATCATCAGGCTGGCTTGGTGCTGGTGGCCGCGTGACCTGCGAGATGCCATTGCGCCGCTGTCAGATACGGCTTGTCCGGAACAGCCAGCAGCAGGCATTTCGAGCGTACAATTCACCCATCGGCCGAGGTCTGGCGTGCCTGTCATGCATTGTCAGTCTTGGTATCGGTGGCGCGCGCGTTGCTGACCAAATGGAGTGGTTGAGTCGGTTGCAGTGCGGCAGCTTCAATTGTCCAGCTCTTTCACCTTCTCGTGGCCTGTGGAGCGCTTCGAGGGGGCTGCAGTGGGTACTCGTTCGATGCAGGGTTTTCCTGAAGAGACGCCGCTGGCCCATAGCCGACGGCCTGCACTGTGTTCTGCACCGTGAGCCGTATACCTGACGATATTCATCTACTGGGGTAGGTCTGGTTGGACAAACCGAAGGTTGTGTCGTGCAATATGGGCTGTGCCGGGAAAGGAACACACCCAAAAGAGCAGAACATATCATTGAGTGCCTCCAGTTGACTTCCAAGGTTCCGTGCCACATCTCGAAGACTCGTGGGCCCCGGCTCCTTAGTTTTCTTGGTCCTGGCTGTTCGGCAGTTCGGCAGCGTTTGGTAGGCCAGCAATTGTCCAGCTGCGGACCTTTCGAACCGACGTGGCAAAGAGACTTGTGCGGTGTACGTGGGAGACGTAAGACTTCTGTCGAGTCTTCCGACGCCCTCACACGGTCGTCTCCCTTGGTCCACCAGCGCAGTCGCCGTGTAAAATACAGAGAACCGGTAAAGGGGTAGAGGGCGCCGCGCAGGCAGAAAGGACCTACATAGTAAGACTCTGCCTGTCTGCTGCAAGTCGCCATGTGCGAAGTGGAGTTCGACCGTTGAAAGCTCAAGCGCTGAATCCCGACTCCAGTTTGTCCAGTGGCTCTAGTCCGAGCCTCCAGGTGCCAGGCCAGAGCCAGGTGCTCCCGACAGCGTAGGGACAGACTACAGCGTCGCGAAGTCCCGCCTGCCCTACCATCCAGTACGTGGAGCGGCGGCAGGGCGGGCGGCTCGTGGTGGTTTTAACTTTCGGGGTGCTCTTGGGGCGCTGGGCCGGTGGACTTGCGGACTCGCGATCGTGAGGATCTGGGGTCCTGGGGACGTTGAAAGGCTATTAACCTAGATTTTGGAGCGCGCGTTCCTGGAATGACTGGAGACGTGTGGACGAGTGGACGTGAACTTGGACGTCCGGGTCGGCCGTCGTCCGTCGTTGACGGCGGCTAGAAATGGGGTCTCTTGTTGTTACACAGGATGGGGCAATGGAGGCTGGAGCTTCCTCAGCCTTGGGCCCTCACCTCAAGCCCTGTCAAGCCTGTCAAGCCTGTCCCGTTGCCTGTCCCGTTGCCTGTCAGCCTGCGTCTACGGGTGCCTGGCAAGCCTGTGCCTGCCTGTCCCCGTCGCCTGTTCCCGCTGGAGCTGCACGCCAGCCTCACCGGCGATTTCTGACAGAGATGGATCCATTCGGTGCAAGGTTCTTTAGATTTCCCCTCCTCCCAGCCGCCCGTCGAGAGATTCCCGCCTCGTCTCCCCATCAGCCTCCCCATCAGCCTCCCCATCACTCCCGCCTGTCTGTGTTTGGTGGCCGGATGGAGGTGCCCACCCACTGTTGCACAAAACCCACAGCAGTGGTCGCGCCTACGCCCAGGGTCGTCTTCCGGCCGCCGACACGCCGACACGCCGATACGCCGGCAGCCTCACGGCCGGAGCGCAAGCGGGACTGCACCTGTTCTTTCCGATGCCTTTCTGACGACGGGCTTCAGAATATCCCCAAGTCCCGTCCTCCGTACCCCGACCACCTAACGTTATCACACGACCAGGACTGTCGACTGCCCAGGAGGTCGGACTGTCGAGTTACAAGGAGGCAGGGGTTCTGAGAGGGTCTCCCCCAGCGAATTCAAGCCGTAACGCCGCACGCGGGCTACCTTGGCGTAGGTATGCGTAATTGCGTAGTTCTTGCGCACGCCCGCACGCGACCTATACATACTTACCAGAGACTACGGGGCCTCTTCTTGCTGCGGCTTAAATCACTACCGCTACTTGCAATGAGTTTGACGCCGGGATGATGGGACTCTGGAAGCTCCCCTTCATCTTCCGCATCCTGGAGGAATGAGACGTGAGACAGATAGATGCCTGTCTGATCTCGGTACTTGGTCTGCTTTTCTGTGAGCCGAGCGGCGGTTGGCCGAGTTGCTTGGTGTGGGAGGCCCCCTTGCCCTGGTCTTCATCCCAGCCAGCCAGCACTACACAGTCTGAAGTACGCAGTCGAACTCGCCCCTCGGGACGGGTTTGTGCCAGATTCGCTTGACTCGAGCGACCCGGCCGAGCCAGGCTTGCACGGCGGCTTCATGAATCGGCAATACCCCGAAGCTATCTGGTCACTCACTGGTCACGGTATCGGGTCAAAGTCGGGTCAAAGTCGGGTCTCCTGCGCGCAGACACAGATTTCGTATAACCGGCGCAAGCGTTTCAGCTTCTCTGCTGCTGCTCGAGATGATGATCGTCTTAGGACTTGCTCTCCCGACACAGAGGCCTGCCAGCGTGACAACGACGCGCACACCTGCTTCGTTGACCTAAGACGACAGATCAATGGTGGAATCCTGGTTTCGGGGGCACCTCTGCGATGCACGCTTTCTGCACCCATACTTTGCGTGCTCCTGGTCGCGTCTGCACCAGATGTCGATGCTGCCCCACTATGTCGTTACGGGATGTCCGTTGCTCTCACCGTACTGGCTAGGCTCTTTCTCGAAGGTCCCGAGCATATTGCATTCTGGGGCTGCCAGCACGTCGAGCAACGAGACGCGAGCGTACGCCTGGCGAGCCTGGCATTGTCTGAAAGAGTTGCAAGTCCGTCGGAATGGTCCCGGACAGCTCAGATACCAAGATACTCGGCGACGGAATCTGGTAGGCCAGCATTGTACGAGCACGTACGAGGTTAGCTCGTTTGCCGCTGGATCAATGGTTACAGATCGACACACACGATACATCATGATGCATCACGACCTGACGTCGAATGCTTATTTACCTGACTATTTCGCCTCGTTCTGCGACTGTGACAACGCACGAGCGGATTGCTCTCTACCTTGGGAGACTGCTCAGACTGCTGGCTGCCCTGAGTCGCGCTCAGCCGCGCTAAGGTTGCCTACGGTATACAGGAATCCGACGGACGCCGGTGAATGGGCGGCCGGCACTGCGGTAGAGCTGTTGGCTGGGTAGACAATTGCTATAATAATCAAACCTAGCACGGAACAAAGACATGTATGACGCTGTACTTGCTTGTCCGGCATACTACCTAGGTAGGTACCTACTAAATCTACCTCCCTACGATAACAACTATTGCGAGCCTTGCACTTGGCCAACTCAGCGAGGTATAGTACGCCCAAGCAGAGCACCCGTACACTTCACCAGCCAGTTTAGGGTAAATCCCACCGCGATATACGAGATCAGATCTGTCCTTCCATGCATCCGCAGCGGAAAAGACGCAGTGAATGTTCCCCTAACCCCCTGCCTTCTCGCTGGCCGGTGGTGACCTCGGAATGGCGGCAAGCTCCAATCACATCACCTCTGCTGGTACCGGGTATGCCCTGATAGACTGTTCTCCCGTCTTCCTCGTGATGGCGAACGCATCGCCACGGAACAGACGAATAGCAAAATCGGTAGGACGACCGTGGGGGGTAGCAATGGCCATTGGGAATAGTCTATGGCCTCCGTGTCAGTAACCTGAATACGACACCCCATCGCACGGTTTCTACAGCCCGGACGCCAGCAGAGTGTCCTGGTGGCCTTGCCATCGTGGTCGGCCACAGTGCTCACTCTCGATGGGAGCTTGTGAGGTGGTTGAACGAACAACTTGGCGGAATTTTCCGTTAATGATTTGCGCGTTCAATTACATCCTACGTTTATGCGCATATGGGTACACGGTACAGTACTCCGTACGGCGACGCATGTCCGTTGAAGGGCGGATGGCGGTTCGCTAGCGAGGAACAGCTCAGGGTTCATGGATTACCCACACTGTCGAAGCTCGAAGGGCCGGGGGGGACCAGGGTAGAACCGACTCCCTCTGCAGCAGCAAGATCTACCCCGGTATAGTCATATGTAGGAGATGCTCAGGTACTATGCTACACCGCACGAGATGCATAGCAGCGACATGTGGGAACGGTTCGGGGGAGAGTAGCTTGTTCGATCCATTCGAGCAAAGTGTTTCTATAGTGGTGTGCTCGTCGCAAAAGCGAGGATAGCCTCAGCGATGTGTGGCCTGAAAGTACCTGGGTATGACAAGCCAGCGGTTGCCGGCTTTAAGGCGGTAATAAACTATGTTCAACCATTCCAGTACGGGATGCCGGATGGACGAAACTCTCTCGCTCTGCCAGGACGACCGCGTGGGGAGAGCTTGCAGAACACCATCGCACAGAACATGTAAGAAATGCAGCTGGCTAGTCGCAAGAAGAATCAGAGTTGTACAGGAGGTGGGTGACCGGGTTTTGGACTGCTCCTGGGTGTGTATACTGGACGCCAGTGGGAGTTGATGGCTTCAAATGCCCAAGGGACAACGGCGGCTATTAGAGCAGACGGTATCTCTGCCAAAACCACGGCCAGCCGTTGGCTCACATGGGGCTCACCAGCAAGCCCGCGCAGGGATTTTTGGCCAATTGTGTTGCCTATATGCGGCGTGAGTACGACCCCAGAGATACAAGGGCTGCTAACATGGCAACGACAGGCAGCGTTTCAGCGAGGCTTCCTAGAACAGGCCGACCTGCGCATCCGGTTTACTTGCATATGCACTTTGGACATGTGCGAAATCAGCGAACTGCCCTGGCTTCCTGGCTAGCACCCCAGGCTCGCATGTACCAGGTACCTGTACTTGAGCCTGGCAGGCCCTCGAGTCGCGATTTTCTTAACGATTTGGCAGAGCAGAGAACTGACTGACTGGGTGATTTTACAGAACGTATTATCGTGGGAATTTCTGTCCGCTTTCCTCATAACTTGGCCATTTCCGTTCGGCTTTCCTCTCCCTCTTCCTCTCTCTACCCTTTTTACCTCCTCTTTCTCGTTCGACCAAAGAGTAAAGGCCTCGTATCCTCGATCGACCTCGTTGACCCAGCGCGCCCGCCCACCACTGCAATTGCAAGCAGACTGAAAGCTTGTCGCGTTATCATCCGCGTCGGCTGTTTCGTTGATACCACCGTTTTACTTGCGACTACCAGCGTCGTCCCCACGTGTGCAGCCATTCTTGAGGGGCCGCGGGACAAGTTTTGTGGTACGGCATAGGAGCTTTGGTGGATTCCTGCCCTTCCTCCATGTGAGTTGTGTGTCTCTTCTACGTTGCTCCCGTCCCAGGCTGCACAAGCTCGCAAGCCTCCAAGCCCCCAAGCCACTCAACGCCCCCAACTGTACTTGTCGCGCCCTTACTCCTTTGGACCCATACCTCAACTCGTGCCTCACGAAGTATCTCCATCGTCAACATCGTCATGATTCTCAACCGTGTCACTGGCTTCGCCGTCTGAAACTCTCATTCTGTCCAATTCGCTGGTTATTCTCCCACACATCGTCCACGGCAAAAGAGGCTGCTCGTCCGCGCCCCCTATCAGGCCATCTGGTTACTTGACGGCGTTGTAAGTCCAGTGCAGTACAGGCTCCTCGCCACCGTCGCCCAAGTACCGGCGGCGGTAGAGATCAGACATCCAGCAGTGAGCACGACTCACGGCGGAAGGGGAAAAAGACGAGGGGAAAAAAAAATTCTGATTGGCTCTGTCGGCTGCATGCCGCTGGCATTGGCTGGTGCACCTTGGCAGCCACACAAATCAGGCGCTGCCGGGACAAAGTAGCTCCTTCCCTGCTTGCCTGGCAACCTGCGTCGCCCAATCCCGCTCCACTTCCCCCCTAAGACGCCACTGCCCTTCTGTGTTCAGCGCTACCGCCCAGGGCCAAAGTACACCTCACCTGCCACGCCCGCCTCGCCCGAGTTTCTCTGCTCAACTCCTCTCCATATCTGTCCCCACCTCCCCTTCCTACCTCCCAGTCGCCAGTCCTGCCAGTCTCCCACCACCTTTTCCATCCACTCACGCACACCCACTTTTGACTTGCATCTTGCATGCATCAGGTCGTCGACGACTCGCCGTCATCGCCCCATCATCACCACCACACCCACTTGGCCGCTGCCCAAAGTCACTAGGGCCTCCACCGCCTTGAGCAGTCCCACTTGACCCTCAAACGGTTCTGTTCGGCACTGTTCTCCACTTAAGCGCGTCTGCACCGGGACCTGGTTGTCAGTCTGCTACGGACAAGGGCCGCCAGTCGACGCAGCGAAGGAGAGCGAGAGGTACAGACCGACCGAGCAGGGCGCGCGACAGGAAAAAAATTTGAAAAATTTCCTGCTGGCATCGTTCGTTCTAAGCAGAACAGACACGGGCAAACTGGGACCAGCGACCCTCACCTGCCGCAGCACCTTCCCGCAGCAACAGCACCACCACACACTGCTGCACCCTGCCCATTGCACAGCGCACAGCGCACAGCACTAGGCCAGGCCGCACACTGGACACGCTGCGCGATTGAAATAAAAAGTCCTCTGCGCACCGCACCCCCTCGAGGAAACGGGACCCAGATTCTCCACAAAACAAACACCTTGCCTCCTGGACCCTTCCCTCAGTCCCATCCTCCCTCCTCACTACCGGAGTTGGAGCCTCACGAAACCACTTTCGTCCACCAGCTCCATCCGGTCCCCAATTCTACCCCAAAACATCTGTTCCCCTCATCGCGGGTCCCTTTGTTTATCTTTCCCATCCGTCCTGTCCCTCGACACCATCTCGTGTCGTCCACCTTGTCGTCGCCTTCGCCTGCTAACATCTTCGCGAGACTGGATTGCGCTCTCACACCATCACCGTCGGGTAATAGACGCGGAGGATTATTAGGACTTTTGGCCCGTCGGCTCTCGGGTTTTTGATTTCCGGCAAATACAACAACCGCCCGCCATCGACGCGTGTTGGTTCGCCTACCCCTCTACTCATCACGATCGCCCGTTCCGCGCGTTGGCTCCCATCCCTTCCACTTTAGGCGACGAACCGGCCCGCGCAGTCGTGAGATCCCCTCCAGGTTGCCCTCTGTCGCATCCCTGGTCTCATCGACTGCAACCCTCCTCACGTATTCCTATAGGATATGGACAACGGTCCTCCTAACCAACACCCGTACTCGTCTAACCACCTAGGCTCGTCAGGGTCAAACTATCCGTCGCCTTCGGCTATCTCGCCTCACCAACTGCAGCAAGGCTCATCCATTCCGCACACCTTGCCCCCGTTGCAACAGAACTCGCCTGCTATGCAATCCGTCTACGGTAGCCACCCGCACACCCCCCGGACGCCAGGCACTCCCAATACCCCCCAGCCTTCCAACAACATGAGCAACTACCCGCCTCCCAATGCTGGCCAAGGTCGTGGATCTTACATGATGCCAAATCAATACCATAACCCCCAGCAAGGCTATCCCACGACCACCTCCATGATGCCCCAATCCTCTCTGGCCGCCTCTCACCCGCAGCCAATTGCCCCGGCTCCTGCTTCGGCGCGCCCTCCTGTTCTGCGTCCCATGCCGGCCGGTGGTGTCATGCCCCAGACCGGACTACCTTCACCGTACTCCGGAAGCCCCATGATGCCTCATCAGCAGTCGCTCCTTCAGGACAATGAACAGCCCACCCACGTCGTTGGTTCGCAAGGCCGACGCGGTATCTTGCCTAGCGCACCGGGTCGACCCGCCGCCCCCACCGGCAGCGGCGCATCCAAGAACACGGTAATCCCACAAAAAGATGCGGACGGAAAGTTTCCATGCCCCCATTGTACCAAGACATACCTCCACGCTAAGCATCTGAAGCGCCATCTTCTGCGTCGTAAGTTCGGCCAGCTCACAATGCCGTTGTGACAAGCTGACTCGTTTCTAGACACCGGCGACCGCCCGTACATGTGCGTGCTGTGCCGGGATACGTTCTCTCGAAGTGATATCCTCAAGCGACACTTTCAAAAGTGCTCGATTCGTCGTGGCAACCCGACTGGGGCCAGTCATCTGTCTCATCCCCAGGCTCACGTTAAGAAGCAGCAACAGAATGCGCAAAAGGCTAACGAGGGAGATATGGCCCACATGAATGGCATGGGCAACATGCCAGGTGAAGGTGTGGTTCATCCATTCGGTATGGTCCAGATCCAAGATGGTATGGGAAACATGGCCAACGACCAGAACCAGCTCTCTAGGTCTAGCAGCATGAGTCGGATGGAGGACCCTGCCAACCGGGACCGCAGAAGCATGACCGCAGGCTACAACGGCGAGGTCCCGAACTCCATGTCCTCCAACATCAACCCCCAGTTGGCCAACTTCAACATGCCCCCGAACCAAAACGGCATGCCGATGTACGGAGCTTCGGGCTCGAATCAACAATCTGGCCTTGACTGGTCTCAGATGTTCCCACAGCCTGGTGCGCAACAATCTTACAACAACTCAACGTTCCCCCCTAATATTGGACAGAATCAGACCGCGGTCAAAGCCGAGCCTAGCCTCCACTCCGAGAGAACCAATGGCACGCCTGGCGCAGGCTCGAACGATGGCGCCGACCGATCGCTGTTCTTCTCCAACTGGGACTTCCACCTGTCAACGCAAGATGCTCACCAACAATTGTCTAGCCAGATCCTCGACCTCTTCTTCCCACCTGGTACCGTGGTCACCACCCAGACGGCCGGCATCAACCACTTTTTCCTTCCCGCGAATATTAGACTTTTCCTCGATTGCTACTCCCATTTTCATGTTCATTTTTCTTTCCTACATGTTTCCACGTTCCGAATCATGGAAGCCTACACCGGTCTCGTTGCCGTTATGTGCTGTGTGGGAGCTTGTTACACTGACCACATCGACTCCGGTCTTGTTCGCGACGTTATGACCCACTTGAACATTGCACTGGAGCGCGAATGTAACCTGCTCGCCAGCGGCGGGTCTCAACCGGCTTTCAGCATAGAGCACGGGCAAGACAAGAGAGGCGTGGAGAAACTACAGGCTCTCATGCTCATGTCCGTCCTTCTCGTCTGGAATGGCACTCCCATGCAGCGCGAAACTGCCCGACGAACCTTCCCGGCCGTGGCTTCCATTGCGCGGAAATCAGGGCTACTGGAGGTCCAAACTGACAACTATCTCATGAGCTCTCTCCATCAACCGGACCTCTCATTCGGCAACTTGGCGCCAGACCAATTTGACTGGAAAGCTTGGGTTGGCCAAGAGACACGCATACGACTGATGCACATGATTTACCTCATGGACGTCGCTCGTGGCCTGTATTTCAACTGCGATCCACTCATTGACCCATTTGAGATGAAGATTCCACTTCCTGCGGACGATGCTGCCTGGGAAGCTCCTTCTGGAGAAGAGTGTGCTCGTGCTCTGAATCTTTACGGCTCTGATGCTGTCAAAGCAAGTAACCCAGATGGGTCCCAGCGCAGCAAACAGCCTGAGCTGCATTGGATGTTGAGTGCACTGCTTCATGGTTCCCTCCAGATTCAACCAGGCAGTACGAATTTGTTCGGAAAATTCATTCTCATCCATGCATTGATTGCGCAAATCCGGCGAGCTCAGATCGAAGGCAGCATTACTGGGATGCATGGATCTCTCACCCCTCTTCGACAAAATGACTGGGTCGTCTCTGGTGGCCCCGAGACTGCAGGCGGAGCGCCGAGCGGCACGAACAGTGGAAGAGCGACACCTGTTTTAGGGGTCCAGGGCATGTCTCCCCAGGCCGGTAAAAGCATATTCATGGCTCTGGACAAGTGGAAATATCATTGGGATATGGACATGGCCATCCAATTCCCACCATCGGTCCCCAACCCTCGACGATATGGTTTCTCGCGTGACGGTTCCCACTTCTTCTGGGTCGCAAAATGGCTCGTCACGAACACACGCCCTTCTGATTTACAGCTCGGACCAGACCAACGCTTTATGCAAGTCATCCATCTTGTCAAGTCAGTCAAAGCATGGGTCCTATCCGACGGGGCATCTCGTGGCGAAGAACTGGGTTCCGTTGGCGACATCGACAAAGACTATGGGCTTTCCAATCTCACCTTGGACATGGCCCGCCTGTTCAAGCCCTTACCAGCTGTGGTGGACTCTTCTGTGATGCCTATCAAGACAGAATCATGAGAAGCGACACGATCCCTACGACCTTCGTTCGCAACCCTTCAAGCATCCGTGGCGTTCTCTGATGATTTCCTGTTTCTGGCCTCTCTAAAAACATTTCAATTCATTCAACCTTGCATCGGACGGGCATGATGGCGGCGAGTTTGTGCTTTGCATTTTCCGGATCGGCTTATGATGAGATAGACTGGCTGTGGCTTTCAGCATTAGACGCGTTTAGATTCGACCTACCCAGAGCAGGTTCTTTCCCCGTAACGAGGCGATTACGATGTTTTTACGTCCAAGCTGTCTGGCATGCATCTGTCGTGGGGCAGTGTTTGGCCATTTGGCCACCTGTCTCATCACCAAAATCATGAGAAGACGTGGGGTTTAAGGCGAATTGATGTGCATTGCTTTTGTACCGTAGGGGATCGAAGAAAATAAAGTATACGATTCGTTGTGTGCGGGCTCGTCTTCGCTGTCTTGTGTCTACCTGTCTGGTGCCGTATGATGCCTTGCCCTCCCTCGGCGCAACTAAGTGATTTCAGGCGATCGATCACGGTATATGCGCTGTAGACTGGACCGTATCAAGTTTCACCACTGCACTGCATCTATTGTATCTACTTTGTGGGTCGGTGAAAGGGGTCTCTTCCGTAGCCGGGGTTTGGAAACCCAGCAGTAGGCTATTCAGATGGGTTGGAATTGGCCTCGTCAAGGCTCCTCTGTTACACTGGGCAGAACAAAGCGCATAGAGTCGGCCGGAGAAGACCACCCCATCGCTCCCGCCCGTCCGCTTCTTTGCAGGAGTGCCTGCCTGTACGCGGATTCCAACATGACTGGCTACTGGGCGGTAAGACCGCAGGTGTAGTAAGTACCCAAGCCAAGCACCACCAGCTTCCGGCGAATGCGGCGGCTTTGCGTTCGCTCTCTCTCTCTCTCTCTCTTTCTCTGCACGGCTTCTGAAGTACTAAGCCCAGCAGCAGCATCAAAGACCGTCGAAGACACACGCGGGACCCGACACCGTCCCGGCTATAGATAGATAGCTGTGTGTTGGTGAGGCGAGCAAGCAACTAACTGCCTGCCTGCCTGCCTGCGTGTAATCGATCCGCCCGTAGTCGGCGAAAAGAAGAGAGACCCCGGCATGTGTGCCGCCCCCCTCCCTGCCGTCAGCATCGCAACATTGCGCACGTGAGTGCTCGGAAACGGTATCCGGGGGAGGGATACCTTGAGCTCTCACGCCGGTTGATGACATGCAGCAGCAGACGGCGACGAGAGGCGGAGGGAGATGGGAAAGGCCACGCACGCGTCAGCCACACATCATGGCCAACTAAGGTATCTTTTCATCTCGCCGGGCGATTCATGAATGCCACCACTGTCTCGCTGCTGCTGCTGCTGCTGCTGCTGCCGCTGATGTGTATGTATGTATGTGTGAGTGTGTTCCGCGCGTCCAGACACACACCCTTCCTTCTTTCCACGCTACCTACCACCGCCCGACCACCCACGCACAGTTAGCTGGTTATGTATCTACTCGTGTCGGCGAGCAGCAGCACCACCACCACCACCACCGGCGCCATCGCTCCGCTCGACCGCGGTGATGCGCGGCGTCGCGCGGCGCAGGGCCTCCCGGTCCGCGTCCGTGGGCTTGAAGTAGGCCTCCTCGGCGCGGTCGGCCAGCTGCAGGCCCACGGCGCCCCAGGCCAGCAGCGCCACGCCGACGCCCGCGCGCACGCGCGGCGACAGGTTGCGGAAGGACCTGGTTATAAGTGCTCCGCGTTAGACCGGGGGTTCTGAGTAGAGCTATGGTAAGGTGGTAGTAGTAGTAGCGCAAGGAAGGTAGGTAGGTAGGTAAACCTGGCGCTTTGCGCCCTGGAAGCCGGACGGGGTTCGGTTATGGACGGTTGAATGAACTGGGGAAAAGCCTGTTTCCAGGGCCGCCGGTCGGCAGCGAAGGGATGGGATGAGTAAGAGGGGTCGGAAGGGGTCGTGAGGTGAGGTGAGGTGAAGTGAGGTGATGTGTATTATAAACTGGGCTGAGTAAGGCAAGGTGTGGCGTTACCCGTATGCAGACGAATAACAAGGTCCCGGGCCAAACCAGGCGCCTCCCCGGGCTTATTACTTACTGGAGGAGCGACATGACAGGTGATGTGTGTAGGTAGGTTTACCGGTTTCGGTATTTGCTTTCCTCTGCCCGTAAGAAGGGCGATGTAACCGACTACCCAGGCGGGTGGGTGGACGGACGGACGGATGGCTGGCTGGCTGACAGTCGTGAGGCGACAAAGTATACGTGTGTGATCTGTGCGACGTTGGAGGCCGGGCAAACAAGCTGCACGAGGCGATGGCGGTATCGCAGTACGAATCAACAGGGCCTCACGTGCCTCGATCTGGCTGACCGAAGAAGACTCGAGAAGCGCAGGACGAGGCGGTGAGGTGAGGGGGCGACGAAGGAAAATGTGAGATGAGCTGGTTGGTGCGATGGCACAGCTTCGTGTGTCACGTATCGCACAAACGCAAGGGCTTGGTCGTGCTATAGCCGGCGCAATGTTCGCATGTTTGTCTCAACGAGGCCGACACTTCGGGTGGTGAAGTACTTTTGCGGAGGTGAGGTGAGCAAACGGAGCCGTAGCTAGAGCGGCACGGGACCTCAGTGGAGTTAAGTACCGGCGCCACACGGCAAGCCACAGACTGCATTTCATGATATTCAGGTACCGGGCATTGCATATAAACGAACAATATCTCTGTTCCCACTCATCGCCCCCTAACTTGTGATGGGCTTCACGCTCACCTCTCACGGGGACGGGTGTTTTCTTCTCACAATGACCGGCGGGCCACCAGGCATGTGACAATATCAGTTGCAACGGGACAAATGTTGGCGGTCTATCTTAGTCGCTCGATCCGAACTTGGCACGGTACGCTTCGATTTCCTTAACGACCTGCTCCGGCATCACCTCTTTCATGCCATGAAGGATGTCATTCAGGTTGACGATGGCAACGATTGGCATGTCATACTCCTTGCGCAGTTGTCCGATTGCGCTCGTCTTGCCGTCGCCATCCGGCAGCGTTTCCTGACGGTCGAGAGCAACTACAATACCCGCAACAGTACCACCTGCGGCACGAATCATATCGATGGCCTGACGCTTGGCCGTGCCAGCGGAAACAACATCGTCGATAATAAGGACTCGCTTGCCCTTGAGAGGAGATCCAACAATGGTACCACCCTCGCCATGGTCCTTGGCCTCCTTGCGGTCGAAGCTGTATGCAGCGTGGCGGTATTTGGGGCGATCCATTTTAATCAGGGCGTAAAAGACGGCGGAGGCCAGGGGAATGCCTTTATAGGCTGGGCCGAAGATAACGTCGAAGTCGGGGCACTCGGCGTTGATGGTTTGCGCATACGCATCCACAATTGGCTCATGCAGGTCGCCGGTGTAGAAGTCGCCGGCGTTGAAGAAATAGGGTGAGATACGCTTTGACTTCAATTCAAAAGAGCCGAAACGCAAGGCGCCGCCTTGTACGGCCGCCTGCAAGAAGTCTTGCTTGTATTGCGGGAGCGACATCTTGTTATGTGTATGTCCGGTCAAAGTATAGAGAGTCTGGACTATATCAGCATTGTAGTAAGAAACCCGAATTGGTACTTTGGAGAAGCAGAACATGAAAACGATGAGAGTCGAGAGAGTCTTGGCTTGCTGGACCCAGGGCGCAGAGTTGGGGGCGGAGAGTATGAGATGGCATACGAGGATATAGCTCAACTGACGTAACACAAGGTAAAGCAGCTCAAAGAAAGCCGATCAACTTACCTGGCTGTTTGAAGCACACGATTTCATGGCCGACAGAGACCTGAGAGAGCGAGCGAGAGATTGTAAGGTACCTATCCGTAGTGGGGTTCTGTAAGCGCTATCGACGATAAGGTAGACAACCACAGACGCGATAAAGGGTCCGATAAGAAATTTTCCTGTGAGCCCGCTTCAATGGTCGCCCCACATCTGCCGCTCCTGTCCACTCCGCCTGTCCTGTCCGCCTTTACCTTTTTCTTTTCGCATTCAGTCGAAATTTCGAATACCGGCTGCGGACGAAGCACGGCATATTCAACAAGGTCATTGTCGCATTTGCTGTTGCCCACGATGAAGACCACTTGGAAGGACATCCCGCCCGTACCCAACTCCCAGGAATTCCTCGATGTAAGTACTTACTGAATCCGCCCTTGACTGTTGAAGTTGCGAGTCGCGCAATGGCTTATCCGTTCGTTATCTTCCAGATCGTCCTGTCGAGAACGCAAAGACGGTTGCCGACCCAGATTCGGTCCGGCTTCAAGATCTCTCGTATCCGAGGCTTCTACACGCGAAAGGTCAAGTTCACCCAGGAGACCTTCACCGAGAAGTTTCAGCAGATCCTCGAGTCGTTCCCGCGTCTGCAAGATATCCATCCTTTCCACAAGGACCTGCTGAACACCCTGTACGATGCCGACCACTTCCGCATTGCCCTCGGCCACCTGTCGACCGCCAAGCACCTCATTGAGACCATCTCCCGCGACTATGTCCGTCTTCTCAAGTACGCCCAGAGCTTGTACCAGTGCAAGCAGCTCAAGCGGGCCGCCCTCGGTCGCATGGCCACCATCACCAAGCGCCTGAAGGACCCGTTGCTGTACCTCGACCAGGTCCGCCAGCACTTGGGACGTCTGCCTTCTATCGACCCGAATACCCGTACACTCCTGATTTGCGGCTACCCCAATGTCGGCAAGTCGTCCTTCTTGAGGAGCGTTACCCGCGCCGATGTCGATGTCCAGCCTTACGCCTTTACCACCAAGAGTCTCTACGTCGGACACTTCGACTACAAATATCTGCGCTTCCAGGCGATCGACACGTGAGTCTTGCCCATGCATACGATGAGAATATGCTAATGTAGCGCCAGGCCCGGTATTCTCGACCATCCTCTCGAGGAAATGAACACCATCGAGTAAGTTTTCCGCTCAGTGAAAACCACCTGGACGATCTCTGACATGACGCAAAGGATGCAATCGATCACGGCCATTGCGCATCTGCGGTCCGCTATTATGTACTTCATGGATCTGTCGGAGCAGTGCGGCTACAGCGTCAGCGCACAGATGCAGCTATTCAAGAGCATCAAACCACTATTCGCCAACAAGCTGGTCTTCATTGTCATCAACAAGATCGACATTCTGAGACCGGAAGAGCTGGACGAGAAGACCGGCGGTGAGCTTCAATCGCTACTGTCGTCTGGCGAGGTTGAGTTGCTGCAGCTTTCTTGCAACACCCAGGAAGGCGTGCAAGAGGTGAAGAACGCGGCTTGCGAGCGGCTCCTCGCAGAGCGCGTGGCCCAAAAGCTCAAGGCCGGCACAAACACCAGCGGCAACGTGGGCGGAAGATTAGCAGATGTGATGGGAAGAATTCATGTTGCCCAGCCCATGGGTGGCGCGACGAGAGAAACATTCATTCCGGATGCTGTCAAGAACATGAAGAAGTACGACAAGAACGACCCGGAGCGCCGCACGCTCGCCCGGGATATCGAAGAGATGAACGGCGGTGCTGGTGTCTACAACGTCGACCTGAAGGCCGATTACATCCTCGCAAACCCCGAGTGGAAGCACGACAGGATACCGGAGGTCTTCGACGGCAAGAACGTGTACGACTTCATTGACCCCGACATCGAGGCCAAGTTGCAAGCGTTGGAAGAGGAAGAAGAACAACTTGAGGCTGAAGGATACTACGAATCGGATGAGGAGATCGACGACGCTGACGAAGCCGATGTGCGGATGAAGGCCGACTTGATCAGGGAGAAGCAAGCGTTGATGCGCAACGAGGCGAGAATGCGAAAAGTCAAGAATCGCTCGGCCCTGCCTCGTACAGCTATCAAGAAGCCTCTTTCCCAGCTGGAGGACTCACTCGACCAGCTGGGTGTCGACACACACGATCTGCAACTGAGAGCGAGATCCCAAGCTCCCGGTGCCCGCGGCCGGTCTCTTACTAGGAGCCGGATGGGTACTGAGGACTCGAACGCAATGGATGTGGACCAGACGCCCAGGGAAAGACTTAGGTCGAAGAGCAGGGCACGGAGCCAGCCTGCGACCAACAGGAGAGAGGATGGTGTGGAAGATGAAGTTACCAAGGTCAAGGCTGAGAAGCAGGCTAAGCTTAGCCAGCGGAAGATGAACCGCATGGCGCGGCAGGGTGAGGCAGATCGACATATCGGTGCCACGTTACCTAGACACTTGGTGAGTTGCCTTGCACCCTTTCTTCACCATCTACCTCTGCTAACCGCATTCCACAGTTCGCTGGCAAACGCTCGACGGGCAAGACACAGCGTCGTTAAGAGAGGGCTGGTTATGGTTCCTGGTTCCTGGTTCCTGGTTCTGCTGCGTATAATGACTGCACAGTTTCGGTGATGAATGAGGGAAGGAGCTTCGCTCCACGGCGTTCCGGCTGGGGATTTTTGGCATTCTGCTAGATACTACCAATCTGATCACGTTTTTGCTGCGATACCATCCACGAGTGCTCAGGATGAAGTCTGTATTCTTCGAAACGTTTTATCTGCTCTATCCATTCCAACCCGACCTGACACCCACGCGCGAGATCCACCAACGCCTCTACATCTGATATCCAGGCATAGGATGGAGGGATCAGGCACAAGCTAGGCCCGGGTACATGCCAAGGAGGTGAGCCCTAGCATCGGCTCGACGGTTCTCATCCTCTCTTCTCTGTTCTTCCACACCAAACCTCTGTTTCCCTCGGGCACCCTGGATATCGTGGCAGGCAGGCAGGCAGGCACCAAGCTTCTGCTTCTTCTTGCTCCGGGTGCCTCTGATTGAGCCGCAAACCTCGGGTGGGCATCGATCGGGCCGTCTAAGTTCGCAGTGTTCGTGGTCGTTGATTTCTATCCTCGCACAACTCGATCGATGCAGGACTTCTTCTTCTATTCTCATCCTTCTACCCAGCTGGCTGGCTGGCTGGCTGGCTGCGCGGTGGGTTTCCTCCCTGGCAGCATATGCAAGGGACATACCTAGGTAGGTAGACAAGGCAAGGCAAGGGCTAGCTAGCTCAGCTTCGCGGCGCCCAGCTCGAACGACTATTCACTCGGATGCCGTGGTTAGCGCGGGGTGGGGGGAACATATACATGCACGCAGGCATGAAGCCGCCGCGCACGGAAAACTCACCATGTCGTGCCATCCGCCGCCGGCGAAACTCGCGGCGCTGGGGCCGAGGTGGGTGAAGCCGAAGCGCTTGTAGTAGTTGACGAGGTACTGTACTCGTGTCAGCCGGCCGGCCGGCCACCTTGACTCCCCTTCCCTCACTCTCGCACGCGTTGCTCGCTTCCATCCGCTATTTATCTATCTATCTACGCATCCACCAACTCGCAGGGAAAGGGGGGGGAAAAGTTCCAACAAAGCGGGAGAGAGGGGACACCACGTACCTCCTGGCAGATCAGCGAAACGCGGTCCGCCAGCGCCGCGTTCTTGACCTGCTGGAGGTAGGCCTTGACGAGGAGCTTGCCGAGGCCGCGACCGTGGAGGCGGGGGTCGACGGCGAGGGAGTGGAGGGCGAGGGTGCGGCCGGTGGGCTGGTGGCCCTTGGAGCCGTCGTCGTCGTCGTCGTCTCCTTCTTCTTCTTCTTCTTCTTCTTCTTCCATAGCATTACTACCACCACCACCACCACCACCACCCTTCTTCTTGCGGCGAAAACCCCGCGGGTAGTCCATATCGGAGTCGGCGACGGCGGGGCCGGCGCAGCGGGTGGCGACGGCGTGGGCGAGCAGGACGCTGACGGCGGCGCGCCCGGTCTGCACGGGGCCGGCGGCGTCCAGGGCCGCGAGCCCGAAGCTGGTGCCCCACATCGCGGCGGCGGCCGCGGGGTCCTCGACCGTGCAGAACACGCCCAGGCTGAGCTCGGGGCAGGTCGCGAGCCGGTACTCGAACTGTGGTGGCGGCGGCGGCGCGGCCGTCGTTGGTCAACTTTCAGAGACCCCGGGAAAAATCCACAAATTTCACTTACGTACGTACTTACGCATGGATGGATGGATGGATGGATTACTCCGTCATCATCGCAGCGGGGAGGGAACATGAAAGAGAAAGAGAAAGGGAGAAAGACTCACCTTCTCGCGCGAGGCGCGGTGCGCCGGGTCCGTGAACGCGGCGTCCTCGAGCGCCACGCAGCTGTCGAGGTCGGAGAGGGTCAGGGGCCGGAGGTTGGGCGAGAAGCGGAAGGGCAGGGAGTCCTGGAGGCGATCGCCGCTGCCGGCGCGTCGGCGGCCGTCGCTGATGGTCTTCTGCACGCTCACTGCGGGCGGAGCAATAGCCGGGCGGTTAGCAAGACGATGAGATAGGTAGGATTGCGCGCCAGGGTGTAAGTGCACGTGTGAGTGTATGTGTATGTACATGTACATGCGGGCTAGAAAGGAAGGAAGGAAAGAAGGAAGGAAGGAAGGAAGGAAGGAAGGAAGGAAGGAAGTACCAAAATCATCGGGCAGGTCCTCGGAGTCGTCGACGGCGTCGTCGGGCTCGGCGGGGTCCGGGCCGGATGCGGATGCGGAGGTGGTATCGGAAGTGGAGGCGGGATCAGGTCCGGCACCGGCGCGGTGGGGCTCGCCTACGTCGTCCGTCGGCCTGCCCACACGGCGCTCGTCGATTTTCGCACCCGAACCGACGCCCGACATGGTGGACGGAGGGGGAGTGGAAGCCGCACGCTAGGATGTGCCGTGAGAGAGGAAGAGAGAGTGTCTGTGTCTCGGCGGCCGTGGGCAAGCGGCCGTGCAGGATGCAGCTGAGCGGTTTTGTTCTGACGTGGCCGTGCGTTCGGTTGGCCTGCTCGAAGGACTCGCCAGGTGCGCGCGGAAAGCCGAGTGACGAGGTGACGGACAAGAGCCTAGCAGCTTGGCTCTATCTGTCTGTGCCCACGCGGTACTGGGCGCTGCGTCTGCGTGATGGGGCAAGAGAGGCGGGAAGCAGCCCTGGATGGGAAGTGGCTAGGCGGTACGGTAAACGGTAGAATCCAAGAAAGGGTTTGCGGTTGGGTAAGTAGACTTCTGTCCTCTCCTGGCCTGGACAAGGTGGACAGCGTGGGCAACGGGAGCAAGGTGCCGCGAACAAACGGCGGCTTGATTAGACTAGAACCTTTCCTCCCTACGATTGGCTGTCCGCCCGTAAGTTGTCCGATGTCCTACCAAATCACCGCAGAAACTTGCGAATAAGCAACGCGACAAGTCGCCGGCGATTGGACCAGTCAGCCGGGGGGCCCGTCTGTCTCGCTGTCGGAAAAGGGTGGAAGCAAACAGAAGACACAATAACCAGAAAGTGGACACCCAGACCAAGTTGAAAAAGAAAAAGGAAAAAAAAAAGAGGAAAGAGAGCTTTGAAGGTGAAGAAGGCGGAGAAGGTCAAGAAGGTCATGGCCATTATACCCTACCTACCTTAGATAGGTAGGTTAGGTAGCCAAGGTACCTAGCTCAACATAGGTACCGACACACACACGCTAGACCTCTTTTTCACTGGGACCTGCGCACTCGCGTGACCAGACAAGGCCCAGCTTGCCCAGCTTGCCCAGGTACACACACGCTACTCCGTCCACAATTCAAGATCGCCATCTTCCCTAGTCCGGCAGCGATTGGCAGCGATTGGCAGCGATTGGCAGCGATTGGCAACCTTCACTTATCGTTATCCTTCCTCAGATAACCCCATCCAAGCTCTTAATCGTCACATGATCGAGGTGACCAAAGTGACCGAATGTCTTCGAAACCAGAGGGTATCATTGCCTGTATCATCTGTCATATCGTACAAGTTCACACCTCTCTCATCACCCACTATATCTCCTATCTCTGCCAACCCTAACGCTGCTCCGACTTCGTCATATCTTCTACTGCTGCTGCCTCTCCCTTCTCTCCTCCCTTCGCCTCTCTCCTCTTCTCATCCTCTCACCACCCGTCTCCATTGCATCCATCGCTTCCACACCCATAAGTCCATCGTCATTTCACACCCGCATGGCAATCCCCTGCCACCCCTCTGGTTGCCCTTCCTCCGACCTGTACGACAGCCGGGCCATGCCCAGAGGCCTGCCGGGCTGCGTCAAGATCACGCATCATCGTTTATAAAGGGAAGAAGGAGAGAGAAACAGGGAAAAACAAAACGCAAATCATCTCGTGGTATTTCGTCCATCATCTTTCGACTTTTCGTGCTTTTGTGGTATCTTGCAATCGCATCCTTCCACTCCAACTGCAACGCCGTATTGCTGCCCGCGGCAGCGACTGTGGTATCATATCCGGACTTGCTCGTGCATAGGTATAGCGTCAAGGGAGAGTCGTGTGCCCTGCGTCACCCGACTGACTGCCTTGCGAGAGGGGGAATCGGAAAAACCAGAAAACGAAAATCACAACCCGAAATCATCAAGCTGGAAACATAAAACACGGAAAGGTTTCGTTTCTCGCCACCGGAGAGGGAGAATTTCAATCAAGAACCGACCGATGCATCATCACGGGAACCGGGGGTATTCGTACGCCAGGGTATATCCAGCCGGAGGGGGTATTGCACGTAGAGCATCTAAAATGACGGAATCTAACGGAGTGGTCCAATCGGACCGGGGTATCCAGAATTGGTGGAATGAGACGTCGACGGTCGTCCGCTGTCACCGGACGCGCGTGTCGTGTGTCGGGGCGTCACGTCGCCGCCGTACGAGATGCCGTTGGGCGTCAGCTTGCTCTCGTACCCGCTGCTACTGCCAAACGGCCGCGTCGGCCACGGGCTGTGGGGGTCTTCGTCGGGGAGGTTCACCCCGCTGTCGTTCCACGGGTTGCGGTCAGCATTGAAGCTGCGCGCCGATTCGATCGAGATCAACGACGACTTGGACACGTTGCTCGATCCCTTGAAGAACGTGTTCATCGAGTGCGAGCTGTTCTTTCTCCGGTCCAGCGAGGAAAGGAGCTGCGATGGCTTGCGAAGCTTGTCAAACAGCGTCGTGCTGCGCTGCTGCGACAGATCCTCGCCGAAAGCCGGCTTCGTCGGCGAGTCCGTGCTCACCGCCGCCGGGGCGTGCTGCAGAAGCTTCGAGTCGAAGAACTGCAGGGAGTCTTCAAAGGAATCCGACTTCGGACGAGGCATGGCTCCCTTCACAATGGAAGCATCCACACTCGCAGCGACGAATTGCTGCATGAGGAATTCAATGGCATCTCGCAGCCCGCCCGCATTGTTCCGCGTCAGCTTCCAAAGCAGAGTCACGGTGCGCTCTCCGTCGTCAGTCTTCTCCTCGGGGTTCTCATGCACCTCGAGGGTGACCTCGTGCTGAGTCTTCAATTTGGAGACGAGATCGTTGACAAACTCGGGCGATTCGAGAAACTTGACGAGCGAAGGGGTTCGCTTCAGAACAAGCTCATGGGTTTCGGGGACCATGCCCTGAAAGGTTATCAGTTGACTGGATTCTCACGAGCACAAGGTTGCACGTAGTACAATAGACTTACCAGGAACTCGTCAGCACATTGAGGCACTTGCCACTCGGGGCCAGTTACCGTCACTTCATCGCTGGCCTGTTCAGTACTGGGGAAGACGATCTTGCAGTTCCACTTCTTCTCAAGTTCATCAATTTCCTGCAGGCGAGCAATGAGCTGCCGATGGTATAAGCGATCGACATGGACGATCTGCGAAGTGAATTCGGAATGCTGGACAGGCTACTGTTAGAAAGGGTATGAAAGCTGGCTAGGGTCAGAGGAGGGGCTTACGGCCCGATCTACCATATCTAAGATCTCAGATTTGACCAACTCGAGGTTCTGGGCGTTCCGGGCAGGCGTTCTGCAGATAACGTTGTCGACCTTGACATCGTCATCTTCGCGACCCATGCCGCCTTTGAACGTTAGCAGTGAATTCTGGAGCTGAATTGGTGAGCATCGAATACCTCGGTCCATGGCATTCGAGAATTTGACGAAGACGGAATGCTTCTTCATGATGCGCTGGATGTGCTGGCCACCGATGCCAATGATCCGCTTGTGGTACTGGTCGGGGACGTGGAAAGAGATGGAGGCAGGCATCTCTTGCTCAACCAGCGACATGCCCTGTTTCATCGACTCGTAACTCTGTGCGATGACGTCGATGTCGAAGTTGTACTCTCTGAAGCTGTCGAAGATGATTTGGACGTTGCCTGGCAGTCTGTTAGTAGAGGCACTGTCAAAGCAAGCGAAATCGACCTACTTTGCGTCATGATCTTGTTGATCTTGCCATTCTTCTTGCCCGAGACAAATTCCTTGTGCTCGTTGGCAAGCTCGATCTTGACGCGGATCGTACGCGTTGGTTGCGCATCTACAAGCGAGTCGGTCGAGAGCACATTCAACGCGTTCTTCACGGCATCGTCCGACCCAGTGATCGTGAAGGTCATCTTGTCGAACGATATGTCCGCATCCGAATTGGCACAGATATCGCCTAGCAGTCTCCGAACGTCGTTGGGGTTCGGCGGCTGGCTGAGAGAACCCTGCTGAATCCACCACGACGCATAGTAGAATTGTCCGGCCTGGCTGTTGGTTAGCGTAAATGAGTTGCATACGGAACGTCAGGTACTTACGAGAGACATGATCTCCTTCATAGTGCGCTCGATCTGAAGACCTTCCACGCCTTGGACGCGTATCATGTTGCGCTGAGAAGCGAGCGGCGGAAACATGATGTAGGTGCCGTTAGTCTCCATAATTTTGCGCACCTTGTCCATGCGGCCCAGGAGAATACTATCGATCTTCGGGGGGGAGACCACTGCATCCTTCATAAACAGCTTTGTCCGGTTGACCAGCTCATGGATCTTGCGCTTCGCCAATTCAATGCCCTGGGGGTTCTCGCCAGTGATGAAAATCTCCTCGGGGTTTCGGCGGTTCGCATTCGGCGGACAATAGCGGTACAGCTGAGCGAAGGGCGGAAAATAGATGGCGGTATTCGTTGCCGATTCGATCAGTTTGATGTTCTTCCGCGATCGACCACAAATAATGGGATGCAGCGTGCTTTCAATACGCATCATGTCAAGGTGCCGGCCGAGCTGAACCAGTGTTAGCATCGCCTCTCGGATCTCCAACGGGAATGAGACCGCACCAGTTTGTCAATGAAGATGAGCACCTGGGTCTTGGCATGCTCGGTGGACTCGATATCGCCATAGACCGCAACTCTCCAACGCTGGTCGCGAATCACTTCAACGTCACCATTCAGACCATCGACAGTGGGAGTCAGCTTGGGACCCAGGATGAAGATATCGACTCCGCAAAAGGCGGCGAAGGTGTCGAGGGCATCGGTGACGTGCTTCTGGAGAGCACCGGCCTTCGAATCGACAATCAGGCTGTAGTCCACGTCGACGGTCGTGCATCTCTGCATGAGCCAGTTTAGTCACGCTGAATCCAAAGCAGAATGCACCAGACGAAGCCTACCAATGCCAGAGGGGTATCACTTAGAATGGTCTCGCGGCTCTTGTGCACCAGATCCGGATCCCCAGCAAGGCAGACAGTAGTGACCTGCCCCTTGACGTGCGGTGGAGTCGTCGAGATGACGTGAGCCTCAATGGGAAGCGGGCCCTTGCTGAGCTCCTGGCAGAGGTTGCGCAAGTTGGCCAGGTTCTGGGCGTGGATGGGCAGCTCGTAGATGGGCACGTCGTCGGGGGCCTCTTGGGGATGGGTCCAGCGGATGACCGACTCGCCGGTGGCATGCAGGATCTCCTCGGTGTTGGGGCCGGCGAGGTCAGAGGCGAAGGGGACATTGAAGCCGAAGTGGATGGTGCTGACGGCGGCGGGCGAGGGACTCAAGGGCGGAGCGCCCGGAGCTCCGGTCTTCTGGTGAGGGTTTATCGGGGTCATGTTCATGTTGGGCCTGGACGACATGCCGAAGCTGGGGCTCTGGATTCGATCGCTCCAGTGACGCATGCCCATGTTGGCGAGCTTTTGCATGGTGAAGGACGGGGGGTTGCGAGGGGTATCTCTGGGGTATCACGAGCGGCGAGCAAGGAAAAAGAAGGCAGACGGGAAGAGAAGAAAAAGAAAGCAGCAAGAAGGAGGGGAGAGAACGGAAAGGGTGGTGGTGTTCTCAATCCGAGGGCGCTGCAAAGAGAGAAACGATCCAACCTGGCGGGAGGACAGCAGGCGATGGTGGGGGGGGAGAAGAGGTAGTAGTGGTAGATGTGTCGAAGACGGGAACGGGTGAGGATGAGGAGAAGTGGACGACGGACGGGATGGGAATGGGATGGGGATGTGTGGATGGAGAGGACGGATGTATGATCTGGACGGACGGTCAAGACAGTCCACCCGGGCTGCCAGTGGACAGGGCGGTGGGCAGTGGGCAGTGGGCAGTGGGCAGCAGCAGTGGGCAGCGGACTGCAGCAGTGGACACTGGCGACTGGCTTGCTTGACTGGCGGACTGGACAGAAGACAGTGGACGGCCAGGTGTGGATTCTGGGTTACCGGACCTTGCCTAACGGAGAGGAAGAGGGTGGATTGTGGAAGAATGGACGGAAATGCCAGCGTTCGACGATGCAGTCAGCAGCTGTCGGCAGCAAATTCCTAGCCGGCGGAGGCCAATCACATGCGTGTACGGGGGGCTGAGCCCAGCAGTCCTGGCAGGTCTGGCGGGCCTGGCACGACGGTACAGCGGTGCAGAGTGCCAGTCCGTAACGGTAGGCAGCGGTAGCGCAGCCCTGGAGGAGGCAGGTAAGAGGTACCTGTAACGGAGGAGCCAAGCATCAAGGCCAGACAGCCAGGCAAGCCCAGAGACACGCCAGACGGTCAGAGTTGGGCAGGTGGAGCTTGGGCTTGGGCTCGGGCGGTGGGGCTCGGATGGCGGGCAGCCAGTAAGCGGGTAGAACGGGCCTCTGGGCGATGGGCAGATTCGGACCATTCCGGTTCTTGATTGGTCCATCGCGCAAGGAACACAGGCCTAGCCCGCGGACTGGCTGATGCGCAGGCCCGGGGAGTTTCCAGCTGTCTGCCTTCCGCATCCACTGTTATGCAACCATGCTGCAGTACCCTGTTAGCGAGTCTGGCCCTGCTTGAGGCACAGGTTGTCGCGTCAGTAGCGTCATGATTACTGGTCCTCAGGTCTGCTCCAGTGTTCAGTGTTCAGTGTTCGCAGTCAGGAGCTGCAACACCGCACTTTCGATTCTCTCTCGAGGGACAGCACGCAAAGCGCAAGCCTCAGAAATGCAAGGCCATGCTATTGACAAACACCGGGTATTGTCTCAATCGAGGCACGGGAATGGTTCTACCAACATGCCTCTCACCTGTCACCCTCTCGCCCTCGCGGCTCCTCACCCTCTCACCACCCAAGCAGTCGCAACATCCGATACCCATCAAACGATGAGTGATCACCGCTGCTGAATCAGCCAGGCAAGCCAGGGACCCAGACTACCAGACAAGTCTGCCAGTCTGCGTTGCTGCAGCCTGCAGGTGGCTTGCTTGCTTGGTCCAGGTCATTCTCAACCTTCTACCCTCCCTGCTTAAACCTGGCCTGCCTGGAAGTCTAGAAGGACAACAACAGACGCATTGCTCCATACGGGCATACTATGTGCATCCTCTGCATACAATTTTCGGCAGCACCTGCACTTGTTATGCGCTGTAACCGCCGTTGACGTGGAAGGCATAGCAACAGATCCGTAAGCATCTTATTACCCGTGCGGCAACTAACAACCCTCATAATAGCACAGCCACCATCGTGGATCACCCGACTCCTGGCTTTACTCCCGTCTCTGCTCTCCTCTCCCTCCTCCCTAAGAGGCTGGCTGCTGGGGGTCCCGGCTGGACTTTAGATGAGCCGGAACCTCAGCCACGATAGCTTCCACTATTGGCTTCATTTCACATTCTTAGATCGCACCTCGCGCGTCCTCCTGGTATCTTCCCCGGTAACTGGCCGCAGGTATCTTACACGTGTCAAAGGGTCGCGTTCGCGTTTCTCCTTTGGCGATCCATATCCAGCCTCGTCCGGTATTAACAAACTGCCCAATGTCGAGTCTGCCAGCCAGCCATCCATCCACCTGCACTACGGAATACACGGTCAGGTCAGGGTCAAATTTTACAAATGGCACGCCGGGAACTCGTGCCAGTCGGACGCTCTTCGCTGCCGCCTACCCGCGGCGCCGGCGTCCCCCTAGGGAAAAGCTGGTAGATAATGCTGGTAGGTTCGTTCGTGTGCGCGAGGCACAATAGGGCTACGAAGCGCCCCAACCGCCCAACCCCCATTGCGAGTCAAGGACTCAAGGTACAGCCAGAGTCAGTGCCACCAGTCCAATCCCAACCACCGGCAGGACAATTGCCTGTGAAGCCTGGTCGTCGTCGTCGTCGTCGTCTACCAGGCCTCTCCCCCAACTTCCCAAGTCGCCCCCGATGGTCGTGTGGGGCGGGACACAAACTAAACCATCTTGCGCGTACTCCGTACCTTAGCATGCTTCCCGTTGAGTTCACAGTCTCGACGAACGCACTCGTCTGTCCGTCCTGCGTACCTGATCGACAAGTGCAAACCTAATAATGACCATCGGGATGGGGCGGCGTAGGCTCGTCTTTTCATCTTTCTGCTCCTGCTGGCCTCCAGCCTTCCCTTCTACCGTGGGGCCGGAACATCCCATACTTGGCGGGTCTGGGCCAGAAGTCCTGCCGAGTGTGCGAGTCTGGCACCCGATCTGTTTCCAGCTTCTCGACCTTCCCAGTTTTGCTACGATACTTGTCCCGGCCAAAGTCGCTTGGTCCCCGGCCTGGCTCTCCGAAGTCGTTCCTATACCCATACCGACCCGACCGCCTCTTCGGGGATAAGTGCCGCTGAATGCCATGGGCTGAGTCCGCTCACTCGGACACTCGCTCTTCTCCACTGACGCGCAGACATAAGTCATAACAATCCTTGATCCGGGCCCCAGAGAGTCGATATGGCAGTGTCCCAAGGACCATCCAGAACACATCCAAAAAATCCCTTGGGATCTGTTAGCCTTTATCGTAGGTGACGTCAACCAGCTGAAACATATCTCTCTGCTACAGCCACGAAGTACCCCTTTTCCTTTCGGCTTTACTCCAACAAATCGACTCCGCCCGCATGATCGCCTTCTAGCCACCGTTTGGCAACGGCCTGGACTATCTCGCTCAGCTCGCGAGCTCCAGTGAAGATCCAAGAGGTTCTTCGATTGCAGTGGAAGTAGAATGGAGTCACGGGAAAAAAAAAAAAAAAAAAAAAAAAAAAAAAAAACCAGTCTCAAGACGTGAACAGGCGAATATAGGCTTTACGCGCTGGCTCTTGCTCTCAGATTGTGAGGCCGGGTCGGACCCAACTTGTCGTTCTGCGTACTGAGGGTTCCCATCACTGGGATGACAGTCCGGGCTATTAGGCCGTACGACAGATGCCTCACTGGGAGTCCTGGTTTGGGTAAGACCCCATACCCGCAGTTGACCAGCTTTCAAAGCCGCGTATCTCTCCGAAAAACTTCGTGATGTAGAGGGCAACGGCCCGGCTTCCTATCCGGACGGGTAGTAGGACGCGACGATCTCGCCTTCCAAGGCGTGTAAAGGAGATTCTTGACGCCATTTTTTTCTTAGTTCCGTGACGCCGCAGTTCAGAGAGCCGCCAAAAACAGGGAAATAGTTGGCGAAATCGACTCCCTGAGCAAGAGGACCATCATAAAGCCATGACACGCGGCGAGCTTGACAGTTATTGGTACCCAACATCCATTCTTGGGTGCCAGTGGACGGTCCATGTGGACCCGGTTTCTCCATGGGGAGTATGATGATCTCGGAGCGACGGCTCGCACTGGTCGATGAGATGAAATAAAGCGCAGTGTTGTCGACGTAGCAAGATTGAATATCGGGGACGGCTCTGGTTGTACGCAATACGAGTTCCACCTGAAGGCCTATCCCATATACGAGATGCGAACCAGGTATTCGGCCGGCGTCCGGGTATAGAGCTCTTTATAGATAAGATACGTGAGCCTCGAAGACAGGTAGAAGGTAAGGAAGGATATTTCGGTTCTCTCACCAAAGGCGTCATCGTTCGTTTCTCTTTGGCTTTGGATCGTTCTCAGGCGAAGTGCCTGAGGCGATGAAGGGTCATGATGCTCTCCTTGGTGGACGAACCCGACGCACCACTGTGACAAGAGCATTTCTTTTCTGCTGCCTAACCCATTGGAGTTTTTCTAATGCTTACATACGTAGAGCGGGTTTGCACGTTCGTCCAGCTCAAGGGCCGGTCCCAGTTCACTACCTAGGTATCCTGCTGTATCTGAATCTTGACACGTTAGCAGAGAGGACCGAGAAGTCAGTCATGGCCGGCTGCTGAAATACCGGCTAAGCTTCGAGAGCGCTGCTCAGCTTCCCTCCACAGCAGCGACGTGCTCACGGGACGGCCTCTACTGGGGGAAAAGCAAGGCGGGATCACATAGCCGTGGGCTGTACATGTGCTCTCACTAGAATGACAACCATTAGCCAAGCTATCACGAGCTACCGGGCTTCCAGGTTTCAAACAACATTGTAAGACCACTACTTCGGGTATCTCAATACTATTCTTCGAATTCCTCCCGCGCCGCGCGGTCGTCCCAGCTGATCAACCCCGGCTGCTTCCTCACGTGTTCGACCTGCCCCGGACTAAGGACGAAGGTATAAACATACAGTCCGTGCCGCACCAAGCGACCAACCGCCCTGCGACGTCGGAGGATGCCTGCCCATGCATAGAACACTTGAGTGCCGGGAAGAAGATTGTAATTCCCGCTATTGGGGCAGCCTACCCAACCGTCCCTTGCATGGGAACCCGAGACCGCGGTTCAGCCGCGGCAAGGACTGGTACTGTGGGCAACCACACACCGTGGACATTCAGCTGCGCTTTAATTAGCGAAGCCACCTGACTTCGTGAATGTCCATGTCTGCTTCTTTCAACGTCACTCGAGTGGACGAACTCTAGACACACCGCAGAGAAAAAGACACCAACGAAGTAGCTGTGTTTCTCTTGCGCGTAACATCCCAATAGCTGCTGCCGAACGGGATTGAAGTACGTTCTGCCTTCGCTGCTCGGGGATGTGGGTGCCAAGGGTTCCAACACATCGATGTCGACCTGCCAGGTTTGCATAGCATTGCTGGTTATTGTATAGAAATCATCGTGCAATTATAGGTACCTGAGGTATACTGACTGGCTCATCCATCCATGACCTTGGGTACGATTGCTCCGTGATGCTGTAGACTGGCCATCAATATGGCATCCAGCGAGCAGTAGCAATACCGCTTGCCGCTACAGAGCCCCATGAGATTCCTCTCATGCGAAATGGCCGTGGCTACACCTGTCTCCCACGATCTCTTTACGAGGGCTCTGGAGGCTACCAGCTTCTGCTTCATCCCAGAGGCTACGTACTGCTTGGTGCTTGCTGCTATATCTACTGCATGTAGACCTGTCTCCGACCATCATCCATGTAAATGACTTCCTGTCGTGGTCGCTCGATATACGTGATACCTTCTTCTCTGGGAGGCGGCGGATCATAGAACCGCTCGACAGGCCGGACGCTGTATTCGCGTTGAGGCAGACCTGAATCTACAGGCCTGACGTTGAAGTCTTCCGTGAGCGGCGGTGCCGCCTCTCTTCGCGGCCCGGGGTTGTATTCTCGTCGGGCCATGTCCGTGTCATTCGGCCGGACACTGAAGTCTCGTGCTCCGTGCAGTGCCGGCGGTGCCATCTCCATTCGCACCTCCTCTCTTCTCGTCTCCGGGTGCACACTACTGGCATACTGTCTAGGGGGCGGCGCATCATATTGGGCGCTCGAAAGTCTGTCATAGTAGGATGCCGATTCCACAGGCCGTACGCTGGCAGAGCGTGGTGGGTATTCCCGAGAGACCGGCTCCACCATGCGTCGCTCTGTCGTGCCACGGATCTGGACGAAGTCTTGACTTGGAGGACCCATGGGCTGCGTGGAGTAGTAGTCGCGTTCACGATAGCTTCTCGAGTCAGCGCCGTACTCAGGCTGGGTGATGACTCTTCTCTGCGTAAACGAGGGAGTAGACCGCCCGTATGCCAGGTTGTCTCCGTAGCTCTCGCGATCAAGCATCCGGGATGGCGCGCGCATCGAGGCCCTTTCGTAAATGACCTCTTTGTCCCCAGGCCGAGCAGGGGGGACAACGGAGCGACGAGCGATAGAGCTAATGGGAGGAGGTTCCATATACTCGCGGCCGTACTCGTCGACAACAATGCGTGTAGGAGGAGCAGAGGGAGGTGCCATCGCAGGAGAGCGTCTCTCAACGATGATAGGCGATCGAGATCGGGCTCGATCGGCATAGGGCCTGGTGCTCATTCGCCCTTCGCGATGATACGCGGGAAGCTCTCGGTAGGACGGGCTGGCAACTGAGTAGGAAGACGTGCGCAAGGGTCGCGGCTCGGTCGTGCCATAGGGAAGGCTGTAGCCGGCAGGCGACTGAACACGGCGGATGTATTGTACGATTGTGCCGTCGGGTCTTCGTTCCTCATACACAGGGGCTTCTACTCTATGGCTGGTTGGTGCGACTGAGTGACGTACCTGTCGCGTGTAAGGATCATCCACTATCTCGAGACCGAGAGGTGGCCCATCGACAGTGAGGGGCGCAGTTGGATAACGCTCACGGTGCAGGACCGATACTGGACGTTCAATGCGCGGTTCGTCGTATATCACTACCGGTTCCTGCCTACCGGACGGCCGTTGTCTCTTGTGGGGACGAGCAAAGTGCGGCGCCGTAACGGGAGACACGGATCGTGGCTCGGGCTTGATATCGGGTGAGGCATGGCCTCCTTGAGCTCTTGCTTCCGCTCTTTTCTTGTTCTTGTTCTTCTTTTTCTTCTTGCTTCCTTTATCGCCTTGCGGAGAACTTTCGGGGCTGCTGACAACCGCATGTTCGTGTCTGAGTGCCGTTACCTGGGCAGGTGCTCCTGGCTGGATGCTGACTCCCGCGTCAGGCAACCCAGTCTGTTGTTGTCGAGCAAAGGTTAATGGCGAGACGTGCGCAGGCTGTGGAGCATAAGGCAGGAGATCGTGTGCTCGGACTAGAGGCGGTTCCCCATGTCTCACGGTGGCGCTGGGCAGAAGCTGCTGTGAGTCTGGCTTGCGACGGTGATCAGCAGGCTGGTCCGAATCGGTATTACCCGAATTGTCGGATCTACTAGCAGCACCGCTGTCTGAACTGATGAACTGCGCGTCGACATCTGCTCGATGTGTCCGGGCCGGACCACCTGCCGTTCCTCTCTGGGGTACATTACTCGAGAAGTTATCCTGCAACGATGGGTGCCAGCGCCCCGTCTGATATGGGCTGGGAATATCGGCATCCTGGATAGGAAATGCATCAGGAACCGTTGAAGCTTGCTGAACAACTGGAGCAGGAACGGGTATTGGCCGAGCAGTGGGCTGCTGTAAAGCGGGTGGAGGGGCGGGACCGAAGTTCGGCTGAGAGGCGACAGGAGAGGCATCTTGCATCTGGACATCGTCTTGTGGTCCGCGAGACCGGGCGGGCGAAGGCTGGAACTCGGGGGTATCATGTTGGCTAGAGTAGAAGGTGTTCTCGTCAAACGAGTCACTGGCGTCGGACTGATTAGCAGGCAAAGAAGCATCAGCAGCGGGAGCAGCATTCGGCGGCGGTGCCGTAGCCTGTACAAGGGTCCTAGCCTTGGCTAGAATATCGGCGATGTCAAAGTCAGGAATCTGATCTGAGGGGTGAGAAGCGTTCTTTGCAGCAGCCCTTTGCTGGTCGAGCTGTTCCTTCAACAGCTTTTCCACCCGTTGTCTCTGCAGTTGGAACTCAGCCTTGATCAGACCATCGGACTTCTCTAGGAGTACGGGGTTGATCTTGGTCTGGCCCGCGCCGGCTGCAAAGTTACTGGACATGCCGGGGATGAACGTGGCCGAGCTCAATCCCGAGCCTGGGCCATTGGGAGCTACTGGGACAGCAGGCCGCTCGGAATTTGCCTTGAAAGACTGCATGTTGCCCATCTGGTAGCCGTTGCTGGCAGGCTTGATGTTGTTCTGTACATGGGCTGCAGTGGGAGAGGGTGCAACGCGTGCTGTCGCGTCGGCGGAGGTGAAAGTGGACGGCCGGGATGTGGCTTTGCCTTTTCCCAGAGTAGACTGGGGTACCTTGATGCGCGGATGCTTTCCCGACACCACAGTATCGCGGAAATCAATAATCTTGCGGTATTCTGCAATCTCTTTGAGATCGGAAGCAGTGAGAGAAGCACTGGGACCAGGCAGATAGCCAGGGACCGAGTGCTCTGTCGCTGCTCCATTGGCTGGCGCCATGGTGATGGAGGAAGATCAAGACGGCGCGGGAGAAGGGGGATTGGGGACCACCTGAGGTTAGCAGATTCATCCAAACCACCAGCTTGACAGGCTTGACAAATGGGTCAGCAATCACTTGGTGGTGATGAGGGAATGGGTTTGCAGAGCGTGCGCGGGAATGGGAAGGCTGTCGGCAATGGACGAGTCCTTTCGCCGTCGCAGAACGCTTGCTGATGGAGAAAGATGGCAGACGTGTTGCCTTGGGGTGCCGATGGAACTTTTTAACTCGGACACGGGCAGCCTCGGGGGCACGGACCCATCCATGGATGGCCGCGTCCACCCTATTCTAACCCCTTGCAGTCTCAAGGGCAATTGTTAGGCGGTCTCCAGGCGGTCTCCAGGCACGAGGGCAGCTGTTCAGGGGCCTCCAGTGATACTGTTCAGCAGGCGTGGGCTCAGGCTTAATCATCACTGTGGGCAACCGCCTAAGTACAACAATACCAACAACAGCTCGGCAGGCATTTACATCTACTGCAGCCACGTGCTAGCTAGCGGCAACTCCGGAGAGCATTGGCATTGGACAGGGACGCGTTGAGCTCACCGATGGGTTGTCACACCGATCAAGGTACCACTTGTCCTCGCAATCTGCAATTGCAACCCTTTGCCGGTGACTCAGAACACTCAATCCAGCTTTGTTGGGAGTGTGAGAAATCTGAGATCTTGCCTCTGGAGCAGAGTGGTCGCATACAAGACTCGTGGGCTCCCTTCCTTAATTGGAAACTGGGGCGCTATTTTCACTTTCACATCATCAACGTCACTAACCTGCATTCAATCCTGCGCAAGTACACACACCCCCCTCCTTTTGACGTGAGCTACTTTGTCGAACCTATTTGCCTTAGCAACATCAAACTCCTTCAGGCCTCGAATAGTCAAATCATGGGCTCACAGGCGACTGAAACGAACGGTACACCACCGTCACGTCCGGTTCTGTTCTTGTGAGTTGTCATGCGGCCCTGTAGAACAGGAGCAAAGCTTAATGCCACATACAGTGATATAGACAATTGCCTCTACCCCAGGAGTAAGTTCCAAAAAAGTCCACTCTAGTTTGGATGGAGGTGGATGGAGGAAAAGGCAAAAAGGCTGACGCGTCTTGCAGGCACCAAAGTCCATGACTTGATGGCAAATCTGATAGATGATTACTTCGCAAAGCACCTGGGCCTTGCAGCAGAAGATGCTGTCAGATTACACAAGGAATACTACAGGAACTACGGACTTGCCATCGAGGGCCTAGTCCGACACCACCAGATCGACCCCCTAGAATACAATGCCAAGGTCGACGACGCCCTGCCTCTCGAGGGTATCATCAAGCCCAATCCTCAGTTGAGGAAACTGCTGGAAGACATAGACACCTCCAAGGTCAAGCTATGGCTCCTGACCAACGCGTACGTCAACCACGGCCGGAGGGTAGTGAAGCTCCTGGCCATCGATGATCTCTTCGAGGGCTTGACGTATTGCGATTACTCGTCGATCCCCATCGTCTGCAAACCCCACGAAGACATGTACCAGAAGGCCATGAAGGAGGCTGGGGTGGAAAATCCCGAAAACTGCTACTTTGTCGGTATGTATCAGGCATTCAATCCCGAAACATCGAGGATCTCACAGCTGACAATCGCAGATGACTCTGCCCCGAACTGTGTCACCGCAAAGAAGATAGGCTGGACGGCTGCCCACTTGGTTGAGGAGGGGCTTCCGGTTCCTGCGGAACAGGCCTCACAGTACCAGATACGGCACCTCGAGGAATTGCGGGATATATGGCCACAGTTCTTCAAATCATCATCAAAGTGATGGCCATCAAGGGGGGCTGGCCGCGCTAGGACATAGATGTCACATAGAGGCGTTCGAATGTTTGATGTAACAGCATCAATTGCATTTCTCTGCAGATAGACGGATCGGTGGTTTAAATAGAGATCTAGAAGAAAGCAACGCATCATATTGCGGGAAAGAAATCGCTTGACTAAACGCAACCAGGACGCCGAAATTTCCCCCTCCTTGGGTATCAGAAACAATTGCGCCTTTCCCGCCTTCTCTTCTCTCTATAACTTGTCGCCGCAAATGTCTCCTCGTGTCCGAGGACGCAGTACCAAGCCCCCGCTCTACGGGCGACGGATGCTGCGAATGACGGAGTCAATCTTTGCCATAGCCTCCTCCTTCTCGCGGACGGCAGCCTGGCGCTGCACCTCAGCGGCCTTCAGTTCCTCCTCTAGCTCGCGGATGTTGCGCTCCTGGTCCTGCTCGCTGTTGTCCAGGCCGGGCAGCAGCGAGATCAGCATCTCGATCTGCTGCTCCTTGGTGATCAGGTCCTGCGCCAGCTCCACCTGCGACGCGCGGAACACGTCTTCGGGATGTGAATCCACTGTTTGCATTTACCCAGTTGTTAGCCTTGTGTATTTCTTGCTCGCTCTTCGGTCGGTTTGTCACGCGCGCATATGCGCCGGAACAGGACGGACAAGGGGATGCTATGGCGGCTGACACGCACCCTCCTGCTGCTCGGGCTCCTGCTTCGGGATGACCTGGATCTGATCGTTTGGGCCCAGCGTCTCGAGGCTGTGGTGTCTGCTGACGTAGTGGACGCACGCGACGAACTGGTGTGCTAGCTGGAGACCGCAGAGTCAGTGTTTCGATCAGCAGTCTCTGACAGCCTCCATAGAACGAACCTGGTCAACAGCATCTTGCAATTGTGTGAGCCTGTCCCCCATGTTGAAGAGTGCGTTGTCCGCTCGCCGCAGCCGTGGATGTCGTGTACAGTAGGGAAGACTCGAGGCCTGTCGGACTTGGTCACCGAAGGGCGGTGGTGGAGCCGCGGGATAAGCAGATAAAGAGAGGTAACAGGGATCAATGTACAATTGCGGGTCCCAGCTAGCTTAACTGGGATTTGAGCTCCCAAAGCTTCAACATCTCTCAACTTTTTTTCGTCTCAGCAACCACAAACCCTTGAAGACATGATATGAGGCTACTACAGACCTGCCTACGAGGCAGCATCCGACCAGCGCTGGGATGCAACCACAGAGCCATATCACCACTTTGGCACCTGAGCCATGAGCGTCTCTCAGCCTCACATTCCAGCACGCGCCGCTTCGCGACGCGCGCGCTGATCTTTCCGGAACCACCAACTACCGAGCATGAGGACGAGCCCTCCTACCGAGCGTACGCGGAGCGCACCGGACTCGACGAAGGCTCCAACGTATTCGCGGGGACGCTCTTCGAGTACCAAGTAGCCTCCGCGCTCCGACGTCTCGGCTTTTCCTTGCGCCGGATCGGCGGACGCGCCGACCGGGGCATCGACCTTCTGGGCACCTGGTCGGTCCCCTCGTCACCCCTGCCGCTGCGCGTTCTGGTGCAGTGCAAAGCGGCCGCGCCGCGGACCAAGATCGGGCCGCAGCACGTGCGGGAGCTGGAGGGTGCGTTCGCCGGCGCGCCTCCGGGGTGGCGGGGCTCCGGCGTCGTGGGGCTTCTGGTTACGAAGAAACATGCCACCTTGGGCATGCGGGACGCCATGTCCCGTAGCAAGTTCCCAATGGTATATGCGGCGTGCGGCGACGATGGTAACGTATTCTATGTTGTCTGGAACCAGCGCGCCGAGGAAGAGGGCCTCGGAGGCATGGGGGCTACGCTGCAGTACGGGACGGCTGAGGACGGTTCCGTTACCAGGTACTCGGTCTTGACGTATAGTGGCAAGCCTCTGCCGTCTCAGCAGTCGTCATCAGCTTCTTGGAGCTCCGCCTTGGCGCACAGCGGCGAAGAGGCGCCCTTCCCCAAGTGAACAGGGACGGTATACGACGGCTTGTCCTACCAAGCCAGGGAATGTAAGCGAATGGGTCTCCGAGAAATAGTCAAGGGCCAGTTGGAAAAATACCGAAACGACATACGCGAAAAGCATCGATTGACAGCGATGAAGATATCAAGGCCATTGCCAGATACTATACAACCGCGATATGAGCAATTCAAATCGTCAATCCTAGTACTCGGGTCCGCTCATATAACATATTCGAGCGGCAAAGACTTTCACATGATACACAACCCGGACGGTTCCAGCAAAGGATGCAAGTAGCTGGAACCGCACGTCCCACCCGTCTTAAAGCGTATTGCCGAACAACAAGATCCAGGAACATGCTCGAACACGGTGCCCACTACATTGTGATTATCTCCAGGGTCTATTAATGTATTGCCATTGGAGTGATGCAGTGAAGAACATAAGTGGACTTGAATACTTCGGTACTGTTCAACTGGGGTAATCAGTCGAGTAACCAGTCATATGATCCGTTGAAGACACGAAAGCCGGGTAAGTGTTTGAGTGTAAGCTATGCTACGGCATCACATCAATAGAACAATTGCTTCCATCGAAGACGACCCTAAGGTATTGTAAGTCATATCTACGGTGTCAAGACCCGCACGTTGGTGTGTGGCTTCGACGCTGCGGGGAAGTGGAGATCAAAGGAGAGCACCGGTGAAACCTTGAAGCCCCCGATGTTGGCGCGCCTGCCTGAGAGCGAAGGGTAACCCCCATTCAATTTCGCTATTTGCCCGTTCTTACCTTGGCTTCACAGACTCATCTTCGAGAGAGATCATCAACAACGTTCTCAAGTGTTGTTTTCGCAAGAAAGTATCTACTTGATCGTGGTACCGTTATCATCAGAAGTCCCAACCCCGAGGCTCGACCCCAGTCTGAGCACCCAACAAGCTACCCCACTAGGTACATCTCGAGCTCTCCGACCTCCCCTCTCCGTATCCCTCGAGCTTGCCGAATCGTACGTCCCTTGATTCACACCACCAAATCCAACAACCATCTGTCGCCATGGCCAGCGAAACCACGAAAGCGACAAAAGCCCTATCTGGCCTATCCCTCGAGGAGACCAACCCTCCCAGCACCACCAGCACCAACAGCAAGCCCAAGCCCAAGCTCAAGGCGAAGCAGCCCGTCGTGGCCGACTCGTGGGAAGACGAGGAGGAGTCCGAGCCCGAGACGCCGACGGCCGCACCCCCGACGGCGGGCTCGGCCGCGCCCCCGCCGACGCCGCGCTCGCCCCCGCCCTTGTCCTCTCCCTCCGCCGCGTCGTCGTCGTCCGCGACGCGCACCACCGGCGCCGCCATGGACGACGACGGCAACGGCGACACCGAGAAGCGGCGGCCGGAGAAGACGGACGCGGTGGCGCGCCGCATGATCGCCGCCGCCCTGGGCGTCAAGGCGCCCCGCGCCACCGACGAGCAGCGGGCGTACGACCGCGCGGTCCGCGAGGCTGAGCGCAAGCGGCGCGAGGAGGCGCGCGAGGCCGAGAGGCGCAGGGAGGAGGAGCGCGAGCGCGCAAGGGTGGCGGTTTGGGAGGACTGAGCGGGCTTGACTTGTGCTGAGTACCTGGTAGTAGGTAGCTAGGTAGGCAGGTAGGTACCTAGGACCTACCTCTGGGCAGAATAGGGCGGGGGAAGGGCTCGCAGATATTGTCCGTTCGCATATGAGGATAGGCAAGATACCTTAGGTATGCTGCCGGTTGGTGGCCCTGGCTTCTAGGGATGGGGGACCGCAAACAGGATTTGGCTCTGCTCCGCCTCACTCAGCACTTCAAGGGGCCGGCGATCCGGTCTATAGGGTCGGCATATACCTTTCGCGCATCCTGGAGAGTACGGGTTCGGGGGAAGGGGGGCATAGAGCGGCCAATGGTGATCTGATGGGTGCCGGTCATAGGATGACGGCAGATCTGGCTATTATACTATAAGGTAACGGAGCACTGTCGCGGACTTTACTGAAACGAGCGGCTCGGAGCAATGGGGTAGCGGAGCAAAGGACATGTATGCTCGCCGAGATGGTGTTACGGCGTTTAGGGTTATCTTGTATCAACGGCAACTGGATACCTAGGTACTCGCTGACGAAGTCAACGTGGTACTGTACTTAGTTAAGGCGTGGACTCACCATCAGAAACCATTGATATAATCAGTGGTACTACTCTGTAAATAGTGGCATAACTACGAGGTATCGGGAGCAACCATTGGAATCATTAGTCCAGTGACCAATGGGTTGATACGTCTCATCAGATAAGAGTGATTACTTCCTATGCCGCTCCCTAATTGTAGACTAGTTCTTCTTCCCCATCGATAATTCAACTGCGAGTTCTTGTCCGTCATTATGTCAAGTGCCTTCACAACTCACGGACACACCGTCAGCGCAGCAGCTCCAAATCCCTATTTTGAGCGCCTCGGCCCGTCCCCTGGCAAGCTAGGGTCCTTCACGCCATCGAGAAAATGTGGCAGCAAGTGTTGCGAGTGACATACACGAGGCCCCATTCATACCGAGGATCAGGAAACCAGTCTCAAACGCAGAAAATTGAGGCCCGCGAATCTGGAAAGGAGCTGGCGACATTGCCAGTTGAAATGACGGAGAGCCCACACCAAGGTGGGCGGCCCAATCAAAAATATTCCCGTGGCGCCATTTATCTCCGCCCGTCCAATGAGCGGCCGGGTTCAGTTTCCCCCGATTTCTTGGCGAGCCGGGTTCGACATCTCGCGATAGCTGCAGAACGGTGGGTGCGGCGTCGGGGGACCGAGGCGTGGCAGGGTAGACAGGTTGACAGGGTCCCGGGGCTGCGGCAGCACTCCAGTCGAGCGAGGTATGACCACTGGCAGGCCACAGGACAGACAAGTGAACCTTCCCTCCCGTCTGTTCGTGATCGAGTTGTAGGTCTCAGCCTCAGCGTCACATCTCTTCCCTCCATCACACACACACACGCACACACCAGGCCGCCCGTTCGACCGTCCGCTCGTTACCCGTCGCTCGCTACCCCCGTTCCCTCCCTTCACCATGACGCGCCTCGCCCTCCCGGCCCTACTGCTGCTCGCCTCCGGCGCCACGGCCATCCGCCAGCAATACCTGGATAGCCACCCGCAGCCGACGACGACGTCCACGGCGCCGGCGGCTGCGCACCACCACATCAAGCAGGCCGCGGCGACGATAACCGCGGCCGCGCACCTCCCGTCCGCGGCCTTCGCGAGCCACTGCGGCGAAGCGCGCAGCCTGGTCGCGCGCTGCGGCGACGCGGAAAGCGACGCCGCGCTCTCGGCGTGCCTCTGCTGCCACGGCGCCGGGGGCGGCATATACGCACCCGCCAGCGTGCGCCGCGCCGCCGGCAGCTGCTCCGCGTACTACGCGGAGGCGTCCTCGCGCGAGGCGATCGAGCGTGCGTCCGGTCTTCTCGGGTCCCCTCCCCTCCCTCCCCTCCCCCCGGCGGAGTGGGTGAGATAGATAGATAGATGGCATTTGCTAACGCGAACCGTACGCACGTAGTCCTCGAAACCCTCGCCGGGTACTGCGCCACCACCGCCGGCGCGGCGGCCATCTGCACCAAGGCGGACCCGGCGAAGGCCGTCACCGCCACCACCACCACCACCGCGATGACCGGGAGCGCCGAGATCGACCGCTCCTGCTACTCGGCCAAGGACCTCATCGCGGCGTGCGTCGAGGAGACGCCCAAGTTCGCCGCGCTGCCGGTGGCGTCGCAGGCCGAGTGTGTCTGGTGAGTACCTCAGACTGACTCACTTGCTTGCTTATCCCGCTCCCCCACCACACGCCCCATGCTTTCCCGTGTCCTCGTCGGCACCGCGCAGGAAGCGAGCGAGCGAGCGCACTTGCTGACCTCGCATACCTAGCTACCAATCGAGCATTGCGACCACGACCTGGATCCCGGATCTGTTCGACGGGTACGTGAACTCGTGCGCTTCGTGGGCCAAGAGTTCGGACCCGGTCGTGTACAGCGGTGAGTTTCGCCTCTCCCTTCCCGCCTCGCCCGTTCGGTTCCCTCGCCCGTGTCTGACCCCGGGAAACAGCGTATTCGTCCTGGACCGACATGTGTACCGACGAGGGCGACTTCCTGTCCGCGGGGCGCGCCGTGTCGACGACCAGCACCAGTAGCACCTCGACGGACTACGACGGCTCCCTGACCTTCCCCTCCTCCACGGGCTGGCTGGCCGAGTTCACCGAGGCGGCCGAGGACTTGGTCAAGGCGACGAGCGTTGCTTCTTCTTCCTCGTCGTCGTCTGTCACCGCTGTTTACGTTACGGTGACTCCGTCGGCCTCGACCACGACAATACCCATTGTTGGTGGTGCCACGATCGCAGACGCAGCGTCCACGGTGATTATTGCAGCTTGTAGTGTGGCTTTGTCCGGTTTGTGGTTTATATTATAAGGAAGAAGTTTTTTGTGGCGGTAGATCTTTTAAAAATCCTGACATCTTAGATTTGATACCCTCGGCCTTTTGGGGCCAGCTGCGAAGCTCTATTGTCTTATTATATATAATCAATAATAGGCATTCTCGAAAGCAGAAGCAGCCAGGGGGACCCAGGAAAGACAACAGCAATCCTGATAGTTGTGCAGTGCCTGCGGTCTCGTGATACTTATCATGCATGGTCTGGACGGAGATCTACCCCTACGCCCCGCAAGGCACCTACAGCCCACTCGGGGTACTTCGCCGGATCCGCATACAAACCGGCGAAAAACCGGCGGATGAAGGCCGGAAACTCGTCGGCGATGATGGCGGCTCGGGCCTGGCGCATGAGGTCAAGCTGGTACCAGACGTTGTGGATGGTAAGGAGGTGCGCGGCGACGGTCTCCTTCGCTGTATTATGGTGAACGAAGGCACGAGTGACGCCCATGCCGCCCTCGTCGCCCTGGGCCCGGCAGCACGCGCACCGGCACCCTGGCTCGATGGGCCCAAAGTCGTTGGCATACTGGCTGTTCCGGATATTAAGAACCCCGTGGCGGGTAACGGCGTTGCCAAAGCGCGCGGTGCGCGTCGGCCAGACGCAGTCGAACATGTCGGCGCCGAGGGCCGTACTGACTACCAAGTCCTCCGGGTACCCGATGCCCATGACATACCGGGGCTTGAGTTCCGGCAGGAGCCCGGTGCAGAGCGCCACCACGCGGCAGTAATCGGCCTTCGCTTCGCCGCCGCTGAGCCCACCGATGGCGATGCCGGGGGTGTTGCGCGCGACCATGGCCTCGCAACAGGCCCGGCGCAACTCGTTATCCAGGCCGCCCTGGATAATGCAGAACAGGTTCTGAGCATCGGGGCGCGCGTGCGCGGCCATGCACCGGTCCAGCCACCGCACGCTGCGCTCCATGGCCTCGCGCATGCGCGCCGCGTCCGGCGACGTTGTCACCAGCACGTCGTCCAGCTGCATGATGATGTCGCTGCCGATCGTATTCTGCAGTCCGATCGAGTGCTCCGGCGTCAGCAGCATCGGCGTCCCGTCATGCGGGCTCAGGAACCGCACCCCTTCCTCCGTGATCTTGGCTAGCTTGAGCAGGCTGACCATCTGGAAGCTGGGAGTCATGGGGTGTCAGCGTTGCATTCGCATCAAGTGAGGCCGGTGAAGTCAAGCTAGAATCCGTAGATGTATGAGATAAGGTAGGGATTACTCACCCACCGCTGTCGGTCAGGAGGTTGTGATTCCAGCCTTGAAGCTTATGGGCGCCTCCCACGGCTTTCAGCACGTCCTGGCCCGGCCTGAGGCCCAAATGGTAGGTGTTGTTCAGACATAGGCGACATCCTGTTTCTTCCAGCTGCTCAGGTGTAAGACCCTTCAGCGATGCCTGGGTCGCCACGGGCATGAAAACCGGAAGCTGAACCGGTCCATGGGGAAGTGTCAAGATGGAGGCGCGGGCCCGCGTTGTCTAATGCTGCGGTCAGCATCCGGGTTGGCCCGGTATATTCGTGGCGTGAAAGTGCGGCAGACTTACGGAACATCGTGCAATCAGGTCGAAGGTGAGGGCTGCTGAAGAGGCAGAAGCGATGCTTCCGGTCATTCTGGGTAGCACGCGTCCTCCGGTCGTGCGTGTCTACCTGACTACTACTTGGGCAGCTAGCCTTATCACCCCTCCGTGTAGTGCAACGTCGCGAGGACGGGAATGGGAGCCTGTGTTGTTGGTGGAGTTCCAGGCTGACAAGCTCGTCACCCGTCGTGCATAAAGCTGCAGATTGTCCCATTCGGGTTAGCTCGATATACGCTGGCTCGGGTGGCTTGGGAGGCTGAATGGGTTTCATGCGCCCGCTACGGCAGTACCGACCGCCCTATCGAGCCTGTAGGCCCTGTACTCGATCCCTGTACCTGCCCAGAGCCGCTAGCTCCCGGTGCCCTGTCACGCCTGTCGTCTGCCAACTGGACTCATCACAGTGAAGTCCGTGCCCGTGATTGCTCGTGGTCTTGAACACTCACTCACCAACACCTTGGTACTTTACTCTGTCCAAGATATTATATGCCATTCATGCATACGTTGCCGAAAAGCTGAATTACTAGTTCATCATCAATTAATGTTATTTGCTTTAACCATACACGGCTGATCCCGAGACCCTCATCTCCAGCTCAATGCAGCCAGCCACTGATATGCACTACCTAAATTCCGGGGTGCATCCCATTCTGGCTGTCCCGAATTTCTCGTTCCCTTCGCTCCCCAAGCTTGGACCTGTGGGATTCCTCCCGACACCGAGTTCTTCTTGGTCTCGGCCCAAGGACTGTGCCTCCCCTTTCTACCCCTCGCTTACCCCGGCATCGGAGAAAACAATAGTAGAAGAGAAAAAAAATTTGACTCCAAGCAAGTAAGTGTGTCGGCTGTCTGCAATCAGGTGCCTTGAGTGCGCGGACCAGGCCCTTGAGGCGGCCGAGGGTTGCTGCAAGGACCTCCAAATAGTGGGATTGTGGCCTGACCTGTACATACCAAGATCGGAAACCCTCGGACGGCAACCGACAAGCCACCCGACAACCACGGGCTACCACGGGCAACCACGGCTAAGGTGACTGTTCGTGGCAGTCGGGGCTGCCATCTCGACTTTTTTCAAACCCAGCCAAGGCCGGCAGAGCCCAGAAGATGACTTTACAGCTATCAGGCATTTCCCTACTATCCTATTCAAGCGACTCGATCATACGATCCTGACGGAATAGCCACCCTTTTCCATTTCCCCATTCAGCGCCAAGCGTGGAGTTGCTGAGGCATCCAACCTGGAAGGGCATCTGATTGCCTCTCCAACAAGTATCACCGACCTTCAGGTACAGCACCTTGCACCCAACGGGCATACGCGTTTCATTCTCTCCCACTGGGCGAATGGTCTCTGCTCGCCTATCGGCCTGCAAGACCTCGGCTTCGTCGTCCGCGGCGGGAAAGGCGCAACGCAACCGCAATATCGCCCTGCATGCCGGCAATTGGCCCCCCTCCATCCGATTCTCGTCCCAATTGATCTCCCTTCCAGCCTGCCAGCCATCGTAGACGGGTGACGGGGTAATCCCTTCCTCCCCCAGCCCTGTCCGCTTTGCCCGCCGCCGCCGCCGAGTCGGTGACCTGGAGGGAGGTTCGATCCTGGGGGTAGACGTGGTCCGGTGGTTCTAGACGATCTGCTATTCTTGGCCTGGCCCGTCCATTCCAACATTGCAACGCTAACTATGTATTCATGGCTGATGAACTGCAAGGAACACCCCCAGTCTGGGACGCATAGTGGACTCTTTAGATGAAGGTTGTCGACGCCCAATATTCCTTGGCTATTTTCCCCGTCAAGCCTGCAGATATATGACTGATCTGTCTGCTTGCGATCCTCGAGCTCGACGTAATCGTCCTTCTGGTCTTCTTCCGTCACCTGGATGACTTACACCTGAATCGTCTCTCACACCGACGTGTTCAATTCAAGCTAGGTCGCAACGATGCCGTCTTCGTCCTCCTTTCCTCTCTTTTCTCTCTTACCAGCCGAGTTGCGGTTGGACATATGGCGTCTTTCGTGCCATCCACGAACCGTGGAAGTCCTGTATGACTCGCAGAGTGATCGGTGTACCACAACGGCCACGCCCCCAGCAGTCCTACACGCATGCCACGAGTCTCGAAGTGAAGCCCTGCGCATATACAGAAAGTCCTTCGGCACCCAAACCCACGAACCCAAGATCTATTTTTGCCACGAGATGGACATCCTCTACATTCCCCGGCCTCCGTTTATGGGATACGACAACGATTCGCGCTCGTTTCCCGAGCTTGTCCTTGACACGGCCGATATCGTCAACGTTGCTATCGATCACGTGCGACCCGCGATCCGCAGACCCTGGGAGACTTACAACAAATACGTCCTGATGCAAAGCTTCCCGAAAGCAAAGGAGATTTTCCTAGTCTTGAATACGGGCCTGCCGGCGGACGAAGACTGCCATGGCGACCTGGACCTTGTTGAGCCTGCAAGCGACGTGATGGATCTGGTTCGACTCCTTGCCGAGGTGAAGGCATCGTTCACGTACGAGGTCGGAGGCGACCAGAAACCGAATGAGAGAGACGAAGAGAGCTTGGACAAACTGCATCTGCCTCCGCTGGTTTTGAAGTCCAAGGTGATACCGACCTTCTTTCAGAGGGGCGTTGGTGTCGCCGTCTAAGACCACGTTAATGATCATCCTTGTGATCAAAACGATATACCACACATCGACATACCCTCGAACGAACGGGACGATGTTTCGATGCCTCGGAATGCTCCTCGAAACCGAACAATTCGCAGTTGTACAGTTCAAACCGGAGTATTTCGTGGGGGAGACATGGGGGTTTGCACAGCATGGTGTCCTCGGGCTGTTACGGAAAGCTCAGTTTGTGCAAGCGGTCTCTGGAGTGAGAGGTCTCTGCAGAGGGTTCAGCCATTACAACGGCTGCCATCGCAAGATCTGGAATGATTTCCAGGAGTTACTGATACCCTGGGTTTGGAATTAATGACAGGGCCAAGTTGATACTCTTAGTAACAACAGCAAAGCGGTGTTATGGTCCTCATTGATTACCGCCTCACCAATATAGCTGCATAGACCAAAAAAAAAAAAAACAGTCAGTACCCTATATTGGACCCTGCTCTTCTAGATTATGCCATAAACACTGCTAGGTTGTGCTCCAAGGGTGGGCGATGAGACATGAGAGTTGAGGTTGATGTGATAAATAATTCAAGCAGAAAGGTTATTTGCGGTACCTTGGGTGTCGTTGTTGACGATTCTATGGAACTGGCAGGGCGTGCTGAGGCTGGCAAGCTGGCTCGGGTGGTTGAGGTGGTGGCAGGGGTCCAGCGCGCGGTCCCAGTGGCTTCGCGCGAGCTTGCCAGGCTGCCAGGGCTCTCCAGTTTGGTGGAAGGGACAGCTGAAGCTGAACCCTGGTGGGGCACAAAACCCATGCCACTTTGCGACTTACTGAAGTGGGAGCTATCGGCAAGGGTCGGTGGTGACGTCCCCGCGATTTTGACTCACATGCGACTCCCGCCTCAAGAAATTACTTTATTCAACTTTTGCTAGCAGTAGCCAGCCACCTTCACGCGTCAGCCCAACCTTACCCAGTCCATAAGACAGCCACTTCACGCAGTACCAAAGTGAAAACCGAGGTCTTCTTGAGATCGATCGCCCTGTCTATTGTGTTCATTGACTATATCCAGATACCGACCACCCAACTATCCAATATACGATAGACAAATCGACCGACCGCCCTGCGCCGACTTGAGTCGACTCGACTCGACTCTGCACGACACGACACGATACGACACGACACAACACGATGGCGAGTGATGATGATGCGAGCGCGGACACGCGTCAGCTGCCAATACGCAATCAACACGAACTGGAGTCGTTCGAGTGAGCCCCCTCCACGCTCTTCGCGGGCGCATCCGATCCGTCCCCGCGGGGAGCAAGACCAGACCTGCGGCTAACCACCTCCATCCCATGTGTAGCATCGTGAAGACATACCACCGCCTGCTCGCCGAAGATCCAGAGCTGACGATGCCGGTGGCGGCGATCGAGGCGCTGATCGAAGCGCTGGGCGCCTCGTCCGCCAACACCGTCTTCGAGACTATGGATCTCGTGAAGACCCAGTCGGAGCGGTTGCGGGCGAGCGTGCGCAACCCCATCGCCCTGTCCCACGGCACCGACCTGTTCCAGCAGTACCTGCTCATGACCCTGCAGCCCCCGCGCAGCGCCGGTGGCAGCGGCGGTGGCCCTGCCGCCGCCGGCCGACGCAACTCTCGTGACAATGATGATAACGTCATGGCGCACGAGAATTTTGAGGTCGTCCGCCAGCACCTGATGAGCAACGGTCGCCTGTTCGCAGAGCGAGCCAAGAATGCGAGAGAGAAGATCGCGGCTGTTGGTCGGTAAGTCGTCTCGTCATGGTTCCCAGCCACCCTACCCTACACATTAGGCAGTGAAGCTGACACCAGCTTTGCATCACACAGCCGCTACATGTACAACAACCAGACGATCCTAACACACGGCGGCTCTCGAGTGGTCGGCCATCTACTCGGAAGGGCCGCGGAGTCGCACCCAGGCGACCGGGCGCGCCGCTTCCGAGTAATCCACGTGATGGACGAGTCCCGACGGGACGAGAGCAACAAGGTGGTGGCGGCCTTACGGGCTCGGGGGGTGTCCGTGGCCACCATCCCAGAATCGGCGGTCGCGTACTCGATGCGCCGCGTCGACAGCGTGCTGGTGGGCGCGGAGGCCGTGACGGCGAATGGCGGGATCATCAGTCGGATGGGCACCTACCAGCTGGCCGTGCTGGCCAAGGCCTTCAAGAAGGAGTTCTACGTTGCGGCCGAGCAGCACAAAATCGGCAAGACCTTCCCCCTAGACCAGTATACCTTGGGCTTGGGCGTCAAGCAGGATATTCTCGATTTCCACGCTAGTAGGTTCAATGAGGAACACGACCAGACGCCGAATGGAGACAACCGCGGCGAGGAAGGCGGTGAGGCCGGCACGCAACCTGTGTCTGATCCGGTGGACTACACGGTACGTGGACACCCATTCTTATCCCTTCTCCCTGTGTTGTTGCATGAAGACCTGGACGCAAGCGATGCTAACAGTGAACCCCGATCTAGCCTCCCGAGTACATCGAGGGATTCTACTGCGACCACGGCTTCAAGGTCCCATCGGCCATTGCGAAAGAGGTCATCGATATGCTCTTCTGATGAATTTGCGCTCCGTGTCTTCGTAGACATAGAACTTCGATTTACGAGAGAACCACCTTGGCGCAGCTACGACGGTGGGCCTTCAAGCAAAGTGCGACTCCGAACGGACTCGGGGATCACTTTTAACGACCTGTCTCTTTAGGCGGTCGGCTTGCAGAACTATCGCCGGCGATGCCAATGAATACTTGCTGAGCGTAACGACGCTTGAGAGCAAATCCATCGCGCATGGGTGAAGGCGTAGCCTGGACGCAATATACTTAGGAAAGCTCGCGGTCGCGTGGAAAGATCGTCTGACACAGACGGTCATGGTGGCGAGGAGCCAAAGCAGTTCTTGCTCAATGTTTGCTGTACTGTTAGAGATGTCTATGAGACCTCACATCCACATTGTATCACTGGCCCGTTTACTGGCCTCAATAAGAATCATGATCAGCAATACTTGTGTCACTCGGGAGCACTACGAAAAAAGTGAGGAGGAGTGATGAGTGGTAATAATAAGTCAGGTACATGAAAGTATTACTAGGAATAGTGTCGTTCCACCTCAAGAATTCCCCTGAATCGTAAATGGCGCTTTTCGTAGATATAGCCAAAAAAAGCGAGCGGTTTTCCCAAGTGGCTTTGTCCCATCTTTGACAGCTAACGGGCACGTCCAGCCCAGAACGATCTGATGATGATATCCAAGATGTCATGCAAGATCGACGAAGCCTAGTATGCATGCATATTGTACCCCCTTTTACCCATCCCACCATGCGAGCGAGCGAGAGGGTTCATTGGATGCTTTGGCTCCCCGCTCTAAGGGCTGCGCGAAGTTGATTCGCATGAACGGCCTCGCGGGAAGCAGGAAGGTAGGTAGGTAGGTAGGTAGGTAGGTGGTCGGGAGCCAGAGTTGAGGGCTGGCATTCGACCACGGGAAGAAGACCCATATGGAGAGTACGTGGGCGCACTGCTGGCGGAACGAACGCCTTTACTTGTCCCGGACAAGCCTCGCGCCGATCCACGCGTAGGGGTAGTTGCGCTGGAACCAGTTGACACTGCCGAGGAAGTCAATCAGCACGATGTTTGTATGCTTCCAACGGAGTAGGTAGGTTTCTTGAAGCACGTACAACGATCGTCTCCCCGCAACCCGGGGGTGTGTGGCCCATGAACCGCCGAGCACTATATTGTGCTTGTCGTCGAAGAAGTCGGCTGCAGACCGGGGTCAGCAAGGGGCTACTACTCCTGCTCGGGTAGATAGATATAAGAACGTGCGTGCATACCGGTATACGCAGGATACAAGGCCATGGGCTGGAAGCCCTCGTGCTTCCGCAGCGGAGAGCTGGTGCATTCCCAGACTCCGCCCATCTCACCTTGTCCCGCCAAGCGGTTGCCGTGAGCAGTCACGGGCATGGGGTGCCAATGTTGAAAACCAATATTGGCACCGGTGAGGTCGATGAAAAGGCCATCCTGGGATGAGCGCTCTCCGTCGACCTGGCGCGAAGGGGCTGATGGTGGTGTCTCCTCCACACCATCGTTGACGAGATGGCTACGGTCGTCAGTCAGCTTAGGTACTCAGGTAGAAGATGGGGTGGGAAGGGGCATACGCGTTGACTGCTGGCACGGTTCGACCAAGTGTACGCTCCGCCTCCTCTCTTCTCATGACCTCGACGTGATGGTAGATGCTCTGAGCTTCTTCGAAGGTAGGGATACGTCCACCCATCCAGGCGGCGCAGCCGGCAAGCTCGTCGTATGAGGCGAAGACAGGCCAGTCCAGAGCATACTCCAGAGGCACAAGACCATAGACAGTCCGAACAGCCTTGCCGTTCAAGAAAGTCTGCGGCAGGTCCTTGGTACCATTCATCTCGCCGTTCGTTTGTCCGTTGGTATGCCCATCCCTGCCATCAACTGCTTTGTCTGCTTCTGCGTCTGCCCATGACGCGGGGATTGTGGTCATCTTCGTATCGTACATGTATTGGGCGTACTAGAGAGATCAGTGACCAGCCAAGTCTTGTAGGGCTTTTGGCGGTTATTACCTCCTGGTTCGTGATAGGCCTTCCCTTTGCCTGGAAGCCAGGAACTTTGACGAGCCTGGCAGGCTTTTCATTATCCCTGCACGCCAGTCAGCTAATTTATTGCCTCGAGAATCCTTGATACAACTCACCATCCGAAATGTCCATTCGACTCCTCATCATCCTCAGGGTCGTCCATTCCCACAGTCAACTCTTGGTCTGGTACATCAAACCACTCGTTATCGACTCTTGCGTGGCGCGCCTCGCGGGCCATGGCCTCAAAGTCTGGCCGTGCTGTATGAGGAGGAGGTAGAGTCTTGTCGCTCTGGAGCATCATGTAGAGTAGGGTCTCTAGATGCATGATCTCGTGCTCAAACGCAACCCAGATGGCCCTCCCAATACCACGGGGAATGTTTTCGATTCCATTCTCATACAGGGCCTTCAGCCGGTTTCGCACTCGGTCTTGGTACCCCAGGATCTCATCGACTGGGGGCCATTCGTCCGGAATTGCCGAATGCTTGTGACAGAACTCTGGGTTGTCGACATCCGGGTCGATTCCACGTTCGAATATGGAGTGGTAGTAAGCGGGTTCTGTAGGGCCAGCCTTCGTCGTCTTGGTCAACTGGATGTCCATGAATGCTGGGATGTGGCCTAGGTAGAAAATGCAAGCATTCCGAAGCTTGATAGGCTTGTCCAATAACTCTTCGTTCGGGAGCATCTGACGCGTGACAGTGTTCCAGGTAGCCCACACCCCCTGCCAGTCATCTAGGGTTGGCACACGTGATCGAACATATTCAGCAGGCTTCAGGCTGTAGGACATGCTGGATTTGACAAGGAGATGGAGACCTGCCTATCATCAGTGAACCGAGCTACACGTTTCTGCAATCCCGTCTTTTATAAGCCCTCCCTGGAGCCTACTCCGCTGATGAAGGTACATGAGGACGGCACGGCAGTGAGGATGTCACGAGAACACGGCCTCGCAAACGGCCAGATTCTCGCTTAGAACTTTGGGAAGGGTAGCCAAACGTGCTTATTCGTGGAGTCGCGTGGGTAAGGCAGGATGGGCTTCCATGTTTCCGGGTTGGGCACTGAGATATGCGAACCACTCACCGTAATCCTGATTGTCCGTCATCCATCGGTCTGCTTCAATCATACCTGCTGACTGCCACAGCTTCAGGCAGTCCTCTTCGGGGTACTTGACGCTCTGCTCAATGTAAACACGTTCGCGAGCCTTGATGGTCTCGCCCATGACCTCGACCTGGCGCTTGGGCGAATAACATGCCTGGTGACGTCCCCCCTCGCCATCGTAGACATATTCACCAATGACCTCCCAGTCTTCCAATGCAAAGGCTTGGTGGCCGAGGACTTTGTTGGCATGCTCCAGACCATTGAGGATGAACCTAAACCAGTCAGCTTAGAACACAGTTGGGCCGCGAAGCGGCAAGGTTGTATCCCACTGACTTGTGTGTGACTCCATGCCTGTCTGGATTTGTAGTATATGAAATTCAGCACAGCTCAGCCCGAATGGATGGTCTCACGGTGATACTAACCATTGTACGCGTGACTGGTCACGGGAGTCAGTAAAATGCGTTGCCGATATGAGCCAAGACGTTGATCATGCACCTACTAGACTTTGGATGGGTTTGTGCATGAATCTACACCAATCAGGAAGCTGTCGTTGGGCGTCAGGACCTCGGCGAAACCTCTCAAGAACGACGCGGCTTCATCCCGGTGGAAATTTCCTGGCATGCCCATCAACTCTGGATCTCACGGACTGAACTGGAAAGCGAATTGACACGCACCAATGCTTGATCCCATGCTCAGAACGCACTTCCGAGTGGCTGAGATGGACGGCGTCTTCATCCATTCCCGGCCATCGTCGTAGGTACCGAGAAGGCCATGGCATCGGACGTGCTGGAACGTCGGGAGCTGGGCCAGAGTCCTTGCTAGTTCCTCTTCGGATAGGTCCAAGGCATAGTAGTCGACGGACTTGCCGGCATCCTCCAGGGCCTGAAGGAGAAAGAGGACCTTTCTCAAGTTCCTGGAAGATAGATTAGATACTTACCTCAGTGACTACAACGCCATTGACCTACCCACTACCCAGTTCAATGACCAGGGAATCAGAGGGTATCTTGTTGGCAATTGCTGCCGCGGAATGCTGCAAGATGTGTATCTCGTAGTTGGTCAGGTAGTACTCGTCGAGGTATGTGATCTGCATCAAGTTAGCTCCCCAGAGTCAGTATAATGAGAATCCGCACCCACCTGCTCGAAAAGCTGTAGACCCTTCTCATCGTACAGTAACAACGTCGGGAGCTTCCGGGGAGCCTCCGGAGGGCAGAGGAGCTGAGGGATCTCCTCTTTCAGATTGAAGTCCACCGTGGACTGGCGAATATCGATGATATCTGGGCTCGCTTGCGGGCCAGCTGCCTTGTTGATTGGCCTGCCCAGCTTGGAGCCCTGTTCAGCCGGTTGAGGCTGGTGTGGTGGCTCGACAACAGACGGCATGGCTGCTACGAGACAGACTAGGATGCTCACGGTAACCGGGTGGCAGGCAGTCTGGAAGCGGGCTCGATGAAGCCGAGAGGATATAAGTAGCACGGAAAAGGGCGTTCACGAAGCAAGGTAGGCAAGGTACGTTGGGGTGACGCGAGAAGTCAGCTTGTGAAGCGCGAGTAGCAAGGTACATAGACTGTTAATTAGCGCGACGGAGGGATCGTGTAAGACGGAATGGATGGAGCTTGATCACCCGAACGTGGACATCAATGGCTACCTACACTGGCTACCTCCTAGTGGGTGAGCTTGATGAGGCCGAGCCCAGGATAACCTCAGCAGATCTCTCGAGCGTGCGTACCTAGGTACTTTGTTCCGTTTCTACGGGTACTTTTACCTTTGCGGTTAAGTACCTAGGTAGGCAGGTAGTTTGATTATGAAGGAACCCGTCTCCGCGAGGGACGCAGACCAGCCAGAGCAAGTGGTGATGTCAACAACGGTGAGATGATGGATCTGGATCTACCTTAGGGCAAAGGTGCTACCCACTTCCGTACCTGTGGACTGCAAGACTGCCTGGGAGCTTCCCGTCGAGGTAGCTGCTTAACAAGAACCAGGTATCTTGGACAGTCCAAGCGGCGATGAAGCATAAGGTACCTAGGTAAGGCATTGGTGGCTCCATCGTGTGTAGCCGGGTACTCCATCCCGGGGGCTTGGGATTGGAGGGGTGCGGGTTGGCGGGCGTTGACCTCTCTGGCTGTGGTTGTGTGGCCTCAGAAACAACCGCATTAAAAATTGGAAACGTTTTGTCATATTGTGCTGCAAGAATGACCGAGTTGGGATCGTGGGAGTGGGATGTTGGACATCGAGACGGCAGACGGGGTCCAGGGCAGACCAGTCGGGCCAGTTCGGACCCGGTCCCACGTCTACCTGGGCCAGGCGAGCCACGCACCCCGCAATTGTACCGCCACCAGCCAGGCCACATGCCCGCGGGACCGCCTCACTGCCACGGGATCGCGCGCCTGCCAAGCGTGCCCTGTGCTACCTACCTAGGTACCCTCGAACGCCCTGTGGCCTGTCCCGGGCCTGTCCCGGCCTACCCCTCATTGGCCTGCCTTCTATGCCGCTTACTACTAGAAAACCCACCCCTCGTTATCCTTCTTCGCTACGCTTAAAAAGCGCCAATACTCCGCATAGCCCAATTTTTTACATACCGCCCCACAGTGCCCTACCCACATAAACACCATAAAAATAATACTAGCTTATTATACACACTCTATAACAGCCAACACGCGGCCGGCCTAACTTACATATAAATAGCGCTTAATAGTTTTTATTATAATTTTAAACAATTTAAACCTTCCCTAGGCCTTATAGCCACTTTAGCAAATCTGCTATTCTAGTAACGTTAACAACTTTAAAAGGTTTAAAAAACCCGCTACGGCCGCTTTTACTACCCTCTTAACTACAGCTATAAAAGGGCTACTAAGTATATAAACGGGGTTTATTGCTTACCTAAGCAAGATTTCGACTTCGTTACCGCTTTCGTCATTTTCGTTATCGTTATTAACCTTGCTACCGTTATTACTACTATCGCTATTTAGCAACCCGTCTATTATTTAACGAAAAAATGTTATCATAAGCCTAACTATAACGGTAATAAGGTTTAAATATAAAAAGATTTTACTACTATAACTTTTATTAATATTAAACCACTTTAAAAATTACGTACGCTATATATTAATTTTCTAACCTTTTATTAACCGCAGTTTTAATATTTTTCCTAGCATTTTTATCTCTTATAATTTATACCCTTTTTTAAGGCCATATAGCTTATAATTTAACATATTAACGCCCGCTAGGCTAATAACCTAGTTTAAAAAGCAACTAACTATAGCTTTACTTATAAAAAACTCTCGTTAACGCTAGTAAAAGGCATTTTCCTCTTTTTTAGCTTAGCTATAAAAATAGCGTATCTTTATACGGGCGGCTTTTTAAAATACCGTAAAAGTCTTTGCCTTATAATAGTCCTTTATTTCTTTTTAAATAACATTATTAAATCTTTAACCCTTAAGTTTAATAACCTTCCGCCTAATCTTATTAAAAAACGCATCCTTTCTCTTTTCTACGCAACAAACGCTATTTTTATTCACTTTTTCTAGCATAATAATATATTTTAATAAAAAAATAAGCTCTTAGAAAAATTTATAAATAAGCGAAAAAAAAAGCGGGTTTAAAACGTTAACGTATTTCTTTTAAATATACTCGGTAGCCCGCTTAGCGTTAATAACTTTATTAATAAACGGGAAAAAAAAAACACCTTAAATAAGTTTTCTTCGGCTATTTTATTTTTTAACTCCCCTAACACTATATTTAAGTTATAAGGCCACATTCCCGCTTTTTAAAACGCAAAAAAAAAGTTTTTTTTCGTAAAAACGCTATAATATATTCGATTTAAGTTTTTAATAAAGTTTACTTGCTTATAATGCGTTTTTTTTTATTAGCGCTTACTTAGCGAAAAGTTATTAATATATACGCTTTAAAACTTAGAATATAACTAAGTTAAAAGGTTAAAATATATTAATTAAATAAAGAGGCATAAAAATAAGCATAATATAGTATTATAAATAATATAACTCGGCTTAAAAGCTAATATAATTAATAAAGTTATTTAAAGTTAATATACGCTATATAAGCCGGCGTTTAAAGTATTTAAACATCTCCCTTTTGGCTTTAAAAGTGCTAAGCCTGCTGTTAAATATTTTTTCGCATTTGTTAATACTAAATTATTATTATAAAATTAATTTTTCGCTAAATATTAAATAAGTAACATATCTTATAAATATGCTTAATTTAATAAAAGAGTAAAAATTAAAATATTTAAAATAATTAACTTATATCTTTTTTATTAAAAAGTTATTTTTAAAACGGGTAAACTAGGCTTAAGAGTTAATAAAAAAGGTTACTTAACTAATATTTAGCTAAGTTTTTAAAACAATATATAAAAAAATAGCCTCACTCGTAGCAAACCTGCAGCTAATTATTATGCTACTCTTTTTATTAACGAAATTTATAACGGTTTTAAATATTTTAACTTTTTTTTTATAATAATAACTATTATATTAAAGGCTAGCACTTTAATTTAAAAACTAGTTTCGTTAACGTTTTAATTATTTATTAGTTATATATTAAATTTGTTAATAATGTTTTTTTATATTTTAAAATAAGCAAAAAAATAATTATGTTAATTTTAAGTATTTAAACGTTTAATATTAACGGCTCGGCATTTTATAACTTTAAGTTTAAGACGGTTTTTTTAAAAGTAAATGAATTAAAAGTTATTAATAAAGGTAGCAAGGGTTTTTTATTTTATAAGTAAGTCGTTAATAATATTTCGCACTATAATTTTAATAATAAAAAACTAACCGCGGTTAAAAAAGTATACGTAATTAGTAATAGCTTTATTTTTAACTTTAATAAGTTTATTAAAGCGTTTTTAACGAGTAGTAAAGCGGGCATTTAACTTCTTAGCGCGTAAAGCAGCTATTTACCGAGAAACAAACGATTAATAGCATCTAAAACGCGCAACGGCAATAGTTTAAGTAAAAAAGGGGTGCCGCATTTATTAGCTAATAAAAAATTAAGCACGGGTACGGGTGTAAGGGACGGCATTTCGGCGTGCTAAAACCTATTTTATAGCGGTAAAGCCTGCAAGTAGCTCGAGAATATCATGTATAATCATTTAAAACGCGTTATTTAAAAAGCAATTAACGTGTCTAATAGTTATAGCTTAACGCGATCATAACACGGTATAGATTATTAATATTTTCCTCATAGATTATATAGTGGAGCGATATATAGAGAATTGGGCTATGCGGAGTATTAGCGCTTTTTAAGCGTAGCGAAAAAAGATAACGAGGGGTGGGTCTTCTAGTACGTGCTTCTTGCGTGCTGCTTGCTGCCTCTGGTTAAGCTTGCTGCAGTTCTCTGCATCTTTCTCGATCTGGTGCAGTCTCCCTAAGCAAGCGGCAAAAGAGGTTCCTGGCCGATGCTACATTTCCATCCTTCCGACTTTTACTCCTTGTCTTCTTGTTGTTCCCCTAATAAGCCTCACCCGAACCCTGGACTTCCCTAGCTGCTGACAAGCAAGGGATAGGCGAACTCTTTTCCCACGTGGGACCTGGCTCTTTTTTCATGTGAAGCGCTCACGACCTACCGTTTCTACGTCACTGCTCAGTGAACATGGTACGAGGACTGTCGTGGTACTCCACTTACCCCTCATCCAAGCTCGTCCGATTTATCAGACAGTAGACTTCCCTCGCCCAACCTCTCCTCCTCTTCAAGCAACGGAATCACAACAAGAAGCACTCACCCGTCCGACGTGGTACTCTGACAGCCCATCAAGGCCAGACCGGTCACGAACTGCCTCTCAGGTCAAGATACCCGAGAGCTGCACTGCTACTCCAAACCCCGACTGCGGGGAGGTCGGCAGCAACCTAGCAACCTCTCGGGGGGGAGGGGCTTGGTCCTCTCAGATCCTCCCAGATCCTCGGCAGGCGCAGTACCTGAGGTAATTAACCCAGCTTCATACATTTTTCACTGGGAGCGCCGCTTCTCAGGGCCTCAGCAGAGGGGCTCTCACGCTCGCTCTCACATTCGCGGGAGATGCCATCACGTCGGAGATTTATACCTGCCTAGTACGACTTGGAAGCCTGAACGGGAGATCGCCAAGGTGCCACGATCGATTGTGGCGCTGGATCAACCCGTCCATCGCCTGCAGGTATGATCAGCATGCTCATTAGGTCAGGTGATACTATACCACCAGGCAATGCTGCCAGTACTGATTCCTATATTACGAGGAATAATGAGTTATGTGACTCTAGACTCAAGGTTCTTTTAATGGTATCGTGGATGACTCGTGCTTCACTGAAGAGGCCCCAGGCGCCTTTTTCTTTTCCGTCCTGTCTGACCTGATCGAAGACCCAAGTCCATCTCATCTCCAGATGATATTAGACTCACGCTAACCTGATGAGCCGCTTGCCAGGAGGGACTGCGTTTTGATGTGGGCAAGAGTATTTGGAGAGCTTTCTGTACCTCAGCCATGAATGAACAACGTGCTACGACAACGAAAACAGCCCATCTACCCCCAAGCATCGCATAGGCTGCCGATTTTCGCGTAGAGCTCTCAGGAAATGGCCTGCCGGTGGAAAGGTCGATTCCAGTCACGCCGCGCGGAAACCGACTAAGTCTTCGACGAGCTATTCAACGTATGTTAAACGCTCTTTCTTGGGCCTTCCTTTCCTGATACATTGTCATAGCTTCACCCTCCATGACACCATGCGCATAAGCACTACCAAGCAGCGGAATTGTACTTCTTCCGGTCTAAGAATGGAAGGCACTTCGCCCCCGAAGAATACGCATACCAGGTCCCCTGGTTGAACATCCGGGCCCAATATCATCTGCCCCGACTGAGTCTCGAATAAGGATATGCTCCGGCATTTAGCTCCAATGAGCGTTTCGTGCATGCCTGTCGACCCCCTGCCGCCCTGCCCGTATGTGTAGGTACATGGGCGCCTTGTCCCGAAGTGTTTAGCAGGTTGGCAGGTCAAGCGGCGAAATTTCTCCTGAACGTCAGGAGATCATCTGGCTCCCTGGGGCCTAGCAAAGAAAGATCTGGATCCAAATCGGCTGCGATCGCAGCACCTCGTTAGGCGATCGCGCTGCTCCTTCCAGAAATCGAGACATGGATGGTCCGGCGAAGCCTTAACTTGGTGGTTCAAGGTGGGGTTGCAGTGAGAGGCCAGGGGCTACTCTATGGGCAGTATCGAATTGTCCGAAGCACTTCACCGAAACTACGTGAGAATGTCCTTTATTGCCGTTACTGCGCTCCGTGATCCCAAGGAGAAACCCAAGAGAGCCAAGTCTGCTCGTGATTCAGATACTGACAGTAGCAATTCACGCGAAGACTTTGGGTCGTCCGAAGACCCCTTGACGCATCATCTGTGGATCTTGCCATCAATGCGTATATCCTATCCGAAGGTTCTGTGCTATGAAGATGTACCTACCAGTTCGAAAGAAACGGCAGGCTAACTTTGCGAAGTCAAACCCGCACTGGGGCGTAGAACGAGACTTTGAGTTTCCACCGACGATATATCTCCGACCAACGGCTGATGTATGATGCCACGAGCACTATTACGCCGAGTCGCAGCGCAGGTCTTGGAATAGGCTCTTCCTGGGACTTCAAACAAACACCTGGCCGCGACCTCTTCCATGGCAGGGACTGCTCTCTCGCCCCACCGATTGTCGCCCTTCCCCAGCCAGACGATTACTCTGGTAGAGCCTTAGCATATCGACCACATCTGGCTCACTTGTTGAGTTAGTTCCTCGAAACTGGATCGGTCTATACAGATAGCGTCGTCCCAAAGAGCTCTAGACGCGTGCAACCATCGGATGGCGGCTAGTCTATTCCTTAGGTTCCGTGCAATCGGAGGTTCCACGCCATTCCACAACACTGACGAGGGATCTTGGTAGAAACCACCCCAGGCACATAATACAGGTTCATGGTGAAGGCGACGGTAACGCCGTTTCGTGGGTTTATACAAGGTCGGGGCATGCTCTTCGCCTGGGGGTTGATTCCAGGGACCAGAACGCGCGAGGCTGTCTCGGAACGCAATGTTCGGCGGCAACCGAACTTCCAAGTCGATAGCAGGGGAACGCTGGCTGACCCGCAGTCCGAAGCATTGCTCGGTCGGTTCGTATCAGACCTCTGCTGCTCTTTGCCGATGCCCGACCCACTTCCCTCTACAGGAGGCCTTCCTCCGGTACGACGCCTTGCCGACAAACCGCGACGGCTTTATCGCAACGACAGTGGTCACTAAGGACATGAATGTCGGCAGCTACCTCTGCTTGCTCGAAGATAGCTTCATCACGCTTTATCTCGATGTGGTCCCCGAGCCGACGAGGCGTCCGCTCTGTGGAGGCGCAGGATGCGGCAGATTCGAGAGAGCATCAAGCTCGGCTTTTCCCCTACCTAGTTAATGGGAGCCATCCCTCCCCAGGAACTGGGAGTACTGCTGTTGGGCCGGCGGAGCGAGCTCGGGAGCTCTGTTCGCGCGGATTTCGTCGGTATTCTCCTGCGTACACCTACCATCGCCGCCTGGGCATCTAGGCGCGGAGTGCCACGCACCTCACCGTGGCTGGTGAGTACTTGCCGAATGCGAAGCTCGTGACGGGTGCAGCGCCCTTTTGGAGAAGAAAGGTGGGAGGGGATATTCGTCCCTTCGGGGAGACCCGGGGCCGACCTGGCTGATATATACAATAACGGAAATAAAACGCTGTCACGAAACGCTCGCCGCGGTGGACGGCCGAGGCGACGTCGACTCACAGGACCGACCGCCCCGGGCAGACCGCCCACGATCCGCAGATATCTGACGAGCAGTAACTGTTAGCAGAATGACCATCTAGCAAAGGAGGCGTCCGCAGAAACCAGCCGGGCGACCCGCGAGGCCTTCAGTTGTCGATAAAAGTCACGGCGAGGTGCAGATGAGCGTGGTATCGTCGCCGACCTAGCCACTACGTACTCAGCGTCTGCACCTCTTTCAATCCGACTCTTTCCTTTGGTGGGAGCTGGCGTCACGACCTGATGTGTGCAATCTCACTCAGCCTGTCTATTGGAAATTTCCAATTTCGAGGTTGGATTGAAAGACTGGCAGACTGGGATCACAGGTTTGTCCCGACATAGCCAGTCCCCAGAGGCGACTTGGGTGCGCCCGAGCAACATTGACAGAAATGTATCATGGCAGATAAACAGCCTGCAAAACGCGGCGCAAAAAGAGAAGATAGTAATCGGAAAGATGAGAGATGTGAATAGCTCACAAGGGAGGAAAGAAAAGAAGGGTACCCAAAAATCGCAAAAAGAGACTCCCCCGGACAGGCTTGAACTGTCAACCTCCTGATTGCTATTAATAACAGTCAGACGCGCTAGCCAATTGCGCCACGGAGGATCTTGGCTAATCGCTGCTAAGCGAATGTTGAAATTCTATCTAATTATTGGTAACTAAATAGACTAAGATATTAGCAGACCAAACCCACTCTGTTCAATGGTTTTGAGCGTTTTCCGACCAGATCTAAAGACGATGTTTTACACTTGAGAGTGCACCGAGACGAGTGATCCGATCATCCTATTTCCGTGGTTCCTGCAGGGCTCGTGCGATTGCAGAAACTCCACGTCGTCCACGCCTAAATACCTGAAGTAGATAACCGAGGGTACCATGCCAAGGGTTCATCTGCGTAGAACACAATTGCCGTTGTCAAGCCTGTGTATCTTGAACTATGCTCGCCGAAAGCGCGAATCGATGGTGTTTGTTTAGACAGAGAGCGATGGGAGGTGTGTCGTCGTGTGCTCCTGGGCTCGCAGTGTGAGGCCAGGCGACGTCGCAACGTCGCTCATTTGGAATAAGGCATTGACGCAGGGAACGTACCCAACGACCTACTATGCACCCATTGATCCCAGTGTCTGCAACAACCAAAAGCTCCGAGAGATCAGAGGACGGCACTCAGGCTCCGTTCGCATATTCCAATCCTCCAAGCTTCGAGACACGGCTGCCAGCCGTCTGTCAGCGCCTCTCTCAAGGCGCTGTCGAACTCTGCGTCCGGGCACGAAAGAGGAATGACCGTCACTATTCATCTTATATATGTATTCTCAATCGCCGGGCTTTGGGATCAGATGGTCGAGCTAGACCTTGGACCTCGTCTCCTAGACCCTCGATATCCAAGTCCGGGATTGAATTCGTATTCGACACATCAATGATGAAACGAGCACCTGATCACAATGTGAGACGTACATGGTAAACCGAGTGCTGTCCGGGCAACATCCCATGTAGTTTGGCTTCGCGACGGCTTCATGTACACCGCTGCTGCTCGCTTTGCCGAAATATACCAATCGCACCCTCAAGCGCCGAGTTGCCAAGGCCGGGAAAGGAACTACGCTTGGCTTCCCTCGAGATCGTTGCCGGGTATTCGAGGAATTTTGTGTCACGATACAATCGGAAAGCACAGCCAATGTCAAGGTTGAGACTGTGGCGGCACCCGGTATAGGAATGAAGCGGACCCCGAGCAAACCCGAACGGGCTTTTGGTTGCACCAGCAGGACGTCGCTTTCCAGAGCCTATTGTAAGAATACCAGCCAGTTCGCTAGCCTCACAGATACAAGATCCGAGTCTTTGGTGGCTTTGCAGAGACTCGGCCGGGTACGCGGTGTCGGTAGCGACCAGATGGCGCAGGGAAGCATATCCCACTGGAACATTCGTACGCGGCACCAACCCATGGAATGTGAAGGCATGTAAGGCGCATGGCTCTTCCATCTATATCCCGAGGGTCAGCGTTAAGCCTGGAATGCACGCAATGCACGCCGCCGTAAGCAGCAGCGAGAGATGAACCTAAACCCATGCTCACCCACAATCTTAATTGAGCGGCATCCTCACTGGAATCCGGAGCGCGATCGCAGCTGGCAAGCCCGTGAGAGGTACGTAAGTGCTGCGGTCTCTCATCTTAGAGTAACCATGGATCGAAGGCGACCAGGACGATGCTAGAATCGTCCGGCGGAAATTTCGTCTCCCGTAGAGCCAGTGTGGCCTTCACAGGGTCAATATCCATACCGCAGAAACTGGCCTTGTCGAATGCCTGTAAGGTACGGCTCGTGCTGGCGACACCCTGGGGAACAAGTGGTGGCCGCCCGAGCCATTTTTGCAGGTCTTCAGGTGTAGGTCAAAGAGCCGCTCTGGCGCCAATGTAACCTGTCACGGGCGGACTCTAACGCGAGCCAAGCCTGATAAGCTGACCCTGGCATGGCTGGATTGGCAACTTTCCTTAGACGAGACGGCACGGAATTCGCTCGCCACATGCTCGATGACAAGGGATTTGCTTGATCTTGAGCACATAAGAGACAAGTCGTAACCAGGGACGGGATGCCGCAGTGGCCGGGCCTTTTGTTTTCTACGCCCGCTCTATGAGCAAATTTCAATGGCCACGGTTGCAGACATGGCACCGCCAAAAGCAGCTACATCGCGGTAAGCATCATGGGAGCAGCCAATATTGTGGCCCGGCAAGGCGGACTCGTAGGTGACGCGGTGTGAGGATCATCGGTATCATATGACGGGCACAGTAGGTAGTGCTCAGGTAGGAGACCATCCTCGCTTCAGGGGTGCCGTGCCTTGTTACAGCGCTGCGAAAGCTGACACTTTGACACTCGGCGACGAACCCAAGGCTTATCTGGTGATTTGGGTGAAGCATGACGGCGAGTCGGGACCGCGAAAAGTGAGATAAGAAAAACTCGTTGCTCGACGGCATTGGAACCACGACAGAGGTAGTTTATCGTCTCTGGGCCGATGGCAGATGGAGGGGCCCGGAGGAGCAGGAGGGGGGTTAGACTAAACCAAGAGAAGGCAGATGGCTCCCAGCCGTGCCAGCCTTTCCAGTAGGTTGCATGGCCCGAGCTTCGCTATGCCAATTGGCATGGCAAGTCGTGTTGCACTTCGGAAAGTGATATATGACAGAGTCTGAACTCTGGCCCAGGGAAGGCTCTGAGTTCGGCGACCATTTCCTATGATAGTGGGATAGGTATGTGGTGGATGAAGACGGGCGTGATGCCACTTCCATATCTCAAGTGTTTAATAGCACCTCGGTCAGGCATCCAAGGCATCCTCCTGGAACGTCTAGCACCCAGTCAGCAGGGATTCCCGGAGTCCCTTGAGTCGATCCCGCAAAGAAGTATCCAATCAGTAGCGTCGAAGCAAGCACCCTCCTACCCAGAACGACAAGGGCTCTCCAGAGCGGGGCCGTGACCGGGCAAGGCTTGCAAGGCGTGGCCCGTGGGAAGATGGAAAGTTGGGATTGATTCGGGGACTGATGATGAGGCAAGTGAGGTTACTGTTACCGGTATGTGACGAGCCGGTCGGGTGGTCGTAGGTGATGTGGTGCTGGGATTCGGAGCTTTGAGAAGGTTCCAAGGGGGACCTTCATGTCCCGTTGCTGACGCAAACCACGCTGCAAATGCCAAATGGCGACTGCCTACCTCCGACATACCGACGCTGTGACGGTGGCTCCCGTCTTTGGAGCACTGGGTTGGCATTGGCATTTCTTACTCTTGAGGGAAACAGTCCGCGTGTCTCGGGGCAGCACGGAAAGGGTTATACTTCATGTTCCATTCCTGCTGTGCATCCCATTGCTACCATAGCCGGCCTGTGACTGAAGCTCCGACGCCGCTTCCTGGATTGATTAATTGACATGGACAGAGACAGCCTTGCCTTGTGCTGCCTCGTCGCTATGCGCGGCAAGGTTGAGACGCTGCAGCCGGCACACTGACTTGACTGACCATGCCTCGAGCGAAATCAGGAAAAGAAAGATGAGGGTGGAAGCTGGCGCCAATCGCATTCCTCATCCTGCAACCATGGTCGGGACTGGCGATATTAGACCGCAGCGATAGCTTACCAGCTTACCAACCCACTCCCCTCCCCTACTGCAGCTCTGTCTTTTCACCCAGGCAGCCTGGCTTGAATGAGTGGACGCATGTGCCCGGTCTTGGTTGATCTGAGGACAGAGATGCGAGGTGGAAGACACGGCCGAACTGCGCCCGGAATGGCAGCATATCGGAATAATAAATAGGTTGTCCTGCGGGCTGCAGTCTGCAGATCGGAACAGTGGCGGGAGCTCGTGACCTCAAAAGCCCCGAGACCTTTGGTATAATAGGCAGATACGTAGCGACAAACCGCGTCCAGGCAAGACAACGCATGGCGCATTGGTTGAGCCGAGTATTATGCGTCTGCTTACCTCCCTGAAGGCTAACGAGCATCCGGCAGAGCACCTTGCCCTGCTTGCCTAAGTATCTTTGGACACATTCGTCGTGAAACTGAAATGTTGGGGGCTTGGGCCGTTTGGATCTTCTTGCTTCCTGTTATATGTCGGCTCCGAGACACGTATGGTCAACCATGTTTCCGGCAAGGACAACCAATCCGTGGCCGGACTATCTTAACGCTGAGCGTTAACCAGCCGGAGGGTGAGGTGGATTGCAGGATTTCCCGGGGACCCGGCAAGTGCCCCCATCCACACGGCCACGGATTTTCCTGGAAAGCAGGTTGACATACAGTCCACTGTCTACTGTTCACCGGTTACAAAGGGAGGCGCTAAGGTGGCTGCTAGTGTGGTTGATTTCTCAATCAGGCGTTCTGAGGCGTAGCAGGCTAATAAGCGGGAGGATTACGGCCCTGTCTTGATCAGCGCAGCAGCGAATGATGATGCGATCGATCCGCTCGCAAGCAGTACGCCTGTAGACGGTGGCATTGCTGGAATTCCACCTCCTCATAGAAGCGTTAGATATCCAGGTTGGTTTGTATCATCAGCAGTAGGGGACGACTGGGATTGTGAGTGCCGCGGTGCTACTGTCTCGCTGGTTTCCAACTGCAATGCCCCTCGGCTCCCGCTGCAAGATCACCCTGCCAGTTGCTGCCGGCGCTTTCAGGCCAGCAACTAACTCATCACTATGGGACTGCAAGGGAGCCAACACTCCGATGCCCCAACATTGTGCAGTCGCGATGTGTTCCCAGTGGGTTCCAGGTTCCCAGTTACGGTTGAAAAGTGCGATCGCCTGCCAACATTGACGTTGGATGCCCTGACGTTGCATGCCCAAGGCCGGTTGTTGCGGTGCTTGACATAACCTCGGCCGGAGTTGGTCTGGTCTGTCTTGTCTTGCTATGCCCAACTTGTTTCATCATCATGACAGCCTTCTTTGCTGACGGGATTGACCATGCTCCAACAAGCGACAAGCCATGTTCATTCCCACCATGACCGTGTCCTTTCAAGAAGAGCCCTCTGTAATGCCAGCATCAATCATAGCGGTGAAAGTGGATAGGTAGGCGGGCGCGATCCGCTGGGAAATGAAATGAGGCGAGCAGGAAGCCAGCTGTAAGGCTCCCACGAAGATACCCCGAGACGCGATGAGGCCAGCGACCGGCGTGCAGCACCTGGAATGGCAGCAAATAATCAGGCAGACAGACGTACAATATATGGGAGATGGGCAGATGGGTATCCGTTGCAGCGAGAGAGTACCTCGGTGTACGGCACGGACACCTGCTCCCCTGACCGCATTGCTTCCTGCCACATTTCCTCGACTAATAATAATGATGATTGGATACCTGACACGCGCGAGCAGGCGTTCTGGCGTTCCAGGCTTCGGCAAAAGAGTGAGTGTCCCAGGAGGAAGTAATAAGTTTAGCCCAGGCACTGGTTCTCGCCCCAACCTCCGGCCCGGATGCCAAAGGCTGGCATTGGACGGCAAGGTGTCGCGAAAAAGGATTGGAAGCAAGGATAGCTGGCACTTTTGGAGGTGAGTCTTGGAGTCTCTCACATCTGACACATGATGCAAGTAAGCCCGGGTAGCGAAATGCCACTTTGAGGCATGGCCGAGGACGTGATTCAATAGGCAGGCCCAGCCGTGGCCGTGGCCGGGGCCGTGTTCATCGTGTACGAAGGAGAGCGGGCGGCGTGGGTTCAGCCGGCCAGCCTCGGTCGCGGTCCGCTTGCTTCCAGCTTGCTCGCAGCGCAGCGCATCGCAGCAAGGTCTCGGTGTTTCCGTGATGGATGGTGGAAAATGAATGCAATGTATAGGTCCGTCGAGTCGAGGTAAGCAGATGGTATGGAGGCAAGCAGTGTACGGTACCTTGGGTGCCTAATGCAAGCGACAGGTAACCTGTAAGGTCGGTATGGCGGCGAGCTGGAGGGAGGATTGGCAGCGGGCTGCATGGGAGGTGAGATGGGTTCGGGTCATATCCCTCTCCAAGTTGGTTGGCACTTTAGCAGCAGTGCGTGACACGGGAGGCGTCCACGGCAAAAGCGCCCTGCGTGCTTGGCCTTGCTCCTTCCTTTCCTTTGCTGTTGCTCATGCTGCTGACACACACTCCTTCCTGCGTGGCTCTTTCCAACCCTTCTCGCGGTTAGGTTGGCAGGTAAGAAACCTGGAGCCAACGCGTAACAGGACTGGTAACATGAACACACAGGCAAGAGGTACGGTAGGCTAGTAGGTGTCTGGGTGTTAATGAGTGCCTGCCGTGCCATGGCCCATGGCAAGGCGGGCTAACCACCGGAGATGGCCACCGTGAAGAACCATCTACCCGTTCGCGTCATATGACAGATGATGAATCAAACATCTCCCATTACTTATCTAGTGCATAATCACTAATAATTGGCATCGGTTCCAGGTCTCACGGGATACAGGGAGCGGGATGATCACCTTGAGAGCTGATTATGCCATTGCCCTGCAAGTTCCGATGGGTGCATCTCCAATGCAAGGTTTACTCGCGCTGTGGCTACCTAGGTAGGCACTTAAGGAAAAGAGGTAGAGAGGCCCAGAGGCTCCTTATCACCAGTAACCCACAGCCTGTAGCCCGCAGGAAGTCGCCCTAGGTATGGCGGGCAAGCGGGCCTGGAGCCTGCCAACTGGCACATGCAACAGCCCACGATCCACTGTCTGCTATCCGCTGTCCAGTGCCCGCTTGCCCGCTTGCCCGCTGCCCGTTGCCCGCTGTCCGCTGTCCACTGTCCACTGTCCACCTCACCGTCCACTGTTGGCCCGACGCCTCCATCCCCATCCCAATAGCAAACGAATAACTTTACTTGTGCCCTTGTCACCGCCCAACCGCCCCTCCACCGTTCACCCTGTTATCACCACCCTGTGATACAACACGAGACCTGGAAGAGCAAAAGCTACAACAGCAACTTTTTATTGATTTTCCCAGTATTCATCCCAAGCTGCTGCCCTTCTCACCACTCGTTCATCCTCCTCCCGGTCTCGCCCTCTCTCGTTCGTCGCACACCTACGACTAACGAGTCACCTTTGCTGGCCCGGCCCCCTCACGCACTGTCCACCCCCGTCCCTACAGTCCCTACAGTCCCTACGGCCGCCTTCGTGAGCGTGATTCCATTAGTTGGCCTAGCGTTGGACGAGGACCGGGACTGGTCAACCTGCCGCACATGAGTCGTCTTTGATACCACCCGCTGCCCACTGCCCACTTGGCAGGCAAACCATCCGCGATCCGACCAGCTCCCCACCATTATCTGTCTCCCTTCACTCCGCTACGCCCTTCGACTCTCGGTCCTCCCTGCCATTCACTCGTCCTTCCTCTGCCTGTTTTTCCTGCCTCCTTCTCTTCCGCCAGCCTCCTCTCCCACAAAGCCCTACTACAGGGCAGCAGTCCAGAAGAGAAGTAAGTCCGCTATCTTTCCAGCTCAAACCCACTGTCTCTGTCTATGCCCATGCCACGGCCACTGACACCCTCTAGAACTGCATGCGACGACCTCCGACATAGGATATCCACGGGCGAACAAGCAGGCTGAACAGGCAAGTTGACTCTTCAGCCACGACTCCGACCTGTCGCTGCCTTTCTCGCATGCCCTTCACGACCCTTCCCGAGGAGTGTGACATTCTCTGAGAAGGATAGCACTCCAGACAGTGTCAGCAAGCCAACGCCATGGAGTCGTCTCGCTGTCCGGCCCTACGGGCGGCTGCCGAGCAACAGGGCCTATATTCGCCAAATGCGCCTGGGCCTGCGGGAGGACCTTTGCACTACGATCCCGTTCACCACAACTCTCCACACAGAAACTTGTGGCATCCACACTCTCCTCGCTACTGGCGACAGCCCGTGATGCCACCCCCGGCTGGCTTCTCCCAAGATCCCTTCCAGCCCAATCTGCACCCTGGCCAGAATAGCTCCATTCCGCCTTCTTTCGCCCTCATGGGAATGGATAGTTATTTACATACACATCCAACTCCCTCCTTCCTCCCCCCAATACCTCGTCTGAGCACGTTGCCTCCGTTCCAGAACAGTGCCGGAAGCTTCGTGGGCCCAACGCAGGCGCGACAAACGGGTACGGGGACGGATACTAGTATGGGGACGGGTGCTCAACCTACGCATCCCCCACAGCATCACCAAGGAAGTGAAAATATACCTCCAGGAAATGCGATGCCCCACCTGGCCACGCCGCCTGTAGTTCAGAACGCAACGACGAGCACGGGGAATGCTGGGCCAGAAAGAGCCGCCAACACTTTTACTTCGCCGCCCCATGGTTCTCGGGATAGTCCGCTACCAGCTTCACGAGTCCAACCAACCGGCCAAACCTCAACCGACCAGACCAGGGTCCTCCCAGTGCCATACGACACTCGCCGTGCACTAGCAGCTCATCCGAGATCCCGCCAGAACCTACCCACATACATTCCGGTGGCAACAGGTTGGTCAAGCGATGAGGACTCAGACTCGGGAGACCCAGAGCTCGGGGCATTCCTAGATTCGGTCGCCGCAGGAGGTTCAGCTACGGAAGAGCGACTGCGGGCACAGCAGATCCTCAGGGGTGCAGTTACTGGAAGACGCATCGCCTCCAAGAAAGCCATCGCCTCGTTGCAGAGCGTGGATGTATCTGAGCTGCCGGAAAGTGAGAGAAGTGAGTGGATTCGTTGCCTACTTCTCCCGTATGAAGTGGACTAACCGATCTTAGCCTGCGTGATCTGTTACAATGATTTCGGGGTAGCAAATCCCGAAGGTATCAACGAAGCACCCCTGAGATTGCCCAAGTGCAAGCACGTGTTCGGGGATCATTGCATCAAGAAATGGTTCGAGGACTCAGATAGTTGTCCTTATTGCAGGGACAAGGTCCCCTCGGAACCGCAGTTTCGCCATGGTAGCCCTCAAGGGGTCTACCGCTTCCTCCGTCAACACCATTTGCAGTTTCAAGCGATGCAGCACATACGACAGCAGGTCGCTCCTCGAGATCGCGAACGGCACGACTCCGATCTTCCACGGCTCTCAAGCCCGATGTTCGATGCCATGTCAGGTACATCGCTCGGACCAAGTTCGCTGGCAGATTATGCAGCAGCCGGTTCTGTAGAGCAGATGTCCAGGAGAAGCGAGGCTTATTTCTCGACCGCCAGCACTACTCGAACACCTACTTGGCGCGCAGGGCGTCGTTCTCCGCCGAACGATAACAACGACAATCGTCGACGAACTCGGGCACGTCATAGTGGTCTTCCCGGCTCTCCTCCTGCGTTCCGATCGAATGTCCATGGCGCAAATGCTTCCACCAGTGTGCCCCAGATCCCGGGTCGACCTACGAGAAGACCCCGTTCCCGCTCTCCTATCTACGGTTCAGGGTTTGGGCCGCAACTGGGAGCTCAGCAGCCACTGACCAACAGCCAGGCGTCGCGGTACTCGTGGATAAGTGATCCGCATGCTCCAGTTCATGGCCAGCGAAACTATGGAAATGCTGCTGTTCCGAATTCTGGACCGGGTTTGGACGTGACCGCCCCGCCCTTCGTGTTCCCATCGCCGTTCGGATCGTCGCATGAGCACTATCTTAATCCCTTGCAAGCTTCTGGTCCGAGCACGACACAGGAGGAGTACCCTTCGGCTTTGTCGCAGCTGCGGTCGCCTTATGTGTCTCCTCTCTCCCCCACTATCGGGGGCCCTGAGGTCTACATGGCGAGTGCAGAGGATGATGCCTATGGACACCCATCTCATCAACAGATGTGAGGTGACTACGCCTGGCGGCGGTATTGCTCGTATTCAGCCGAGGCGGGCCCTATTTCGACCCGTATCAACCCGCGCGACAGCCGTCAGTCGCCGGGATTGGCTAGGTCTTGCCAGAGAAGCACGATGATTTACGAGGAAAACGAAGGCATGGTGGGATCTCTCGGGCGGTGTCTTTTTCAGTGCGCATTTCCCCCGATCTTATAGACATTGGCATTCTCCCGCAAGAAGAGACTGGCCATTTGGGCAGTCATTGATCTCTCCTCTTTGAGAATCCCTCGGTTAGGCGTTAGGGAGAGGGTTGTCTAGGCGTCAGAGCAGGCAAACGTACCGGTCCTTTCGGCGTTCTCGTTTGATTTCGAACCGAGTTTTCTTCATCACAACGGGTTCCCACGGCTCATTGACCATGCATCATCAAGCATGGCTGTTGTGTGATCAGGTTGTTCCTCTCCACCATCGCGTGAATTTGCCGGAACTTCCGTCGGGGGACACAAATCAAGCGGCCTAGGCATTCGGATTCTGCGGATCTTCTCACGTTTTATTCAGCGTTGCATTGATTTTCCAAACCAGATAGGCACGTAGGAAGCATCAATTTAGCGCGTATGATACTAAGCATGTCTTCGTGTTCTCCGGCTGCAATCAATGATATAGTGACCTTGCCCGCAGTGCCTCGGGAATTTCTAGTAATTGCGGTGATCGAGCGCCGCTTTTCTGCCTCCTCCTCCTCTTCCTCGCCAAGACCTACTGGACATGCGAGTCAGGAGCATGGTAGCGCACGGGAAGGAACCGAGCCTCGAGCCCCCGCCCCCCGAGATCCGTCGCCGCGGGAGGTGAGAGAATGACGTTGAGCGATGATGTCGAGGTCGGGACGGAGCTACGCGCTCCGGGAACGCGGTAGCGACCGTCGCCGCAGCGCGTTAATTGGCACTTTAGCGTCGAACATGCGGGGGCGGGGCGGGCGCTGGGGCTGTGGGGCCTGATGAGTGAAGTGTCCATCCCCGGCCATCTCCATATTGTACCTAAGGTATGCCAAGACTTCCCGGCCCGTGAGATACTTCCCGAGAGTCGATGGTCACGGAATTGGGCCAGAAGCGACTGAATCTTGTTCGAATAGGTACCTAGCCTACCATACCTAGGTAGGTAGCAACTTGGAAAGACTTGACTCGGGTGCCTGGGCAATACCTTTACCGGTTCTTGAATTTATGATCTTGTAGAACAACAGCATTATGATACATGGACGAAAGCCCGCTTGCGCACGTTTTGTGCCTCGGCACCGTCGTCCCAGTTCTCATCCACGTACTCCTTCACGCTCTTCTCCTGGATCTGCATCCCGGCCACCTTCAGCGCTGCTATGTTGTAGCCCATCTCGTCTTTCTGGCGCCTGAGGGCCAGTCGCAGGTTCGTCTTGATGCCGTCGAGCATGACCTTCATCGTCCGGCTCGCCACGATCTGCCGGTGGTGCGTCTTCAGCATGAAGAACAGGATCCTGCAGGTGAGCGGGATGTTCATGGATCGGATGGCGAAGAGGTTGAGGAAGGTAAAGAGCATGGGGACGGTGGCAAAGGGCAGAACCAGCAAAGCATCGTTCAATGCCGACGCGGCTGGACGCTGGAGGACCTTCATCACGTACTCCTCCGCGGAGATGTTGTTGTGTGCCAGGAACATCGGATCGCGTTGGGGTGGTGCGGCGTTAGGGTTCGCGGCTTTTGTCTCTTCCCACTCCTTCATGATATGCAAGTCTGCCATGCCAAGCTCCAATGCTTCGACAATTCGTTCTCCGTGGTTCAGCGTCTCCGACGTTTGTTTGGTGGCGGCTGCAACCTCTCCGTTCTGCTCCTCGTCGTCTGCGTCTTGCTCCAGCGAATTCGTTAACGTGCTCTCGTATAGCTCTTCGATCTCCTTTTCTCTTTCTTCCTCGAGGAAGATCTGCTCGTCTGTCTCGTGCCATACCCGGATGCTCTTGTCATGGCTGGCGCTCACGAGAAAAGCTGGGCTGCTGGTGTGGCTGATTGCTAAAGCCCAGATCTCTCCGTGATGACCATCTAGGCGCTGGATCTGCTCAAATTTGTCGCCGTCCCAGTACTTTACGGTGCGGTCTTTGCTGGCACTGAAGAAATGGTGACCGTTCCCTTCATGATTGTTGGGGACAAACCGAACCTGCAGAATGCTGTCTTGATGGGCCAGCAAAGCCTTGTGGCAATCGCCAAAATCAAGCCCCCATATCCTGATATTCTTGTCCGCGGAACAGGTTACTACCAGCTTGCTGTCGTACGAGATATCCATATCTAGAACGGGTAGCTTATGACCGTAAAGGTTCAGATAGAGCTTCAAGGAATCGGAGAAGAAGACCTTCACCGTACTGTCGAGTAAAGCCACAGCCAGGTACTTGGCGTCCGGGGAGAACCTCAAGCTCAGAATGTCATCCGCGACTTTCAAGGTTCTTGCATGTGTCAGTTTGAGGCGTTGTGTGGTCCGAGTCGTTCCTAAAACCTGCTCCTGTACGACTTGGACCTTCCAAAATTTGGCTGACTTGTCGGCACTGCCTGATACGATCGATCTGCCATCGGGATGTACTTGTAGGGACCAAATCGCGCCCTCGTGGGCTGTTACGCTGTCGAGGAGCGTACCGGTGGACACTTCAAACAGCTCGATCTCACCGCCCTTGGTCCCTACGACCACAAGCTTGTCGCCGGGCAGGAATGAGCAGCAAAGAGCATACCCACAGTCCAGTGTTTTGCCGCACTTCTGCGTAAGCATCGACCAAATCTTCAGACTCCCGTTTGATGCGGAGGCCAGTAACCTGTCGTCGGAGCTTAGGGCTAGCGACCGTATATCGGCTCGATGACCCGGAATCTCGACTGACAAAGCGCGTTCATAATCAGGAACCTCCTCTTCCTTTGACTTCGAACTCTTTTGCTTCAGCGGAATGTTGTATAACTCCAGCTGATTGTTGGTGGTAGCAACCAGCAGCTGCAGTCGCTTCTTCCCGTGCGCATCAGCCCAGTCGACCGACCTCGTCTTGCCACCCGTGCGAATGATAAGATGTTGTGCGAAGGCGTCCGTCACATCAGCATTGCCAACGTTCTCTTCTTGCTCGTCTTCGCCGTCCACTGTGACTTCGCCGTCCGTCTGACCGCCTTTCTTCTTCTCCAGCTTCTCCTTTCTCCTCTTCTTCTTCCGGGCGATACTCTTTTTGATTTCTGACTCTGTCCGGATCCGCCATATCTCAACAGCTTTCTCCGACCCGTGGACTGCGAAATATTCTCGGCGTGGATGAAATGTCACTTCAGTGGCTCTATCCTTCCCCTGGCGAAAGAGGGTTCCGCGGTCAAGTAAATACTGCGTATTGACTGGCATGTCGACTTGTTGCCGTGACATAGCAAGGGAGGTCGCGTCGAGGGCCCAGACCTTAAGCTCGCCTCCATTGCCAGCAGTAATGCAGCCGCTGTAATCCGGAGACAAGCCCAAGGCCCAGCATTCGCCATTGCTCTGTGCTATGTGAGTCTCGATGCAATGTCTCGATCCCAGGTCCCAAAGTTTTATCAGGGCATCCTTCCCGGTAGTCAACAGGAAGCCCTCAGAGGTGGCCGAGCCGTCCACCACCATAGCCTGAGACCCATCTTCCTCAGCGACCTCCTCTTGCGGCTCTACAAAATGCAGGCCCGTGATCTGGTCCTTGTGCCCACGCAACTTGTACAGCCCAACTTCGGCAACCAGATCCCAGACGATTACGTTCGTGTCTTTCGAGCCGCTGGCTAGCCGGACGCCGGATCGGTCGAAAGCGAGCTTCGTGATTGCGGATCGGTGACCATTGAAGCTCACTATAACAGTGGCATACTTGTCCCACAGTCGGATGCTACCATCGTCGTACCCGACAGCGAACACGTCTTTGTCAACTTGGCTTTGCGCGATCGCGGTCACCTGCGCCAGGCACTTCGGGTCTCTCCAGCGGTTGATGATGTCTCCTGTCTTGATATCCCAGCTGATCACCTCCTCGTTGGCGGCAACGACGGCTTGGCCCGCACTGGTGGTTGATCCATCCTTAGAGGCCCAGAGGATGTTGGATGTAGTTGAAGTGACGACGCCAAAGGACTTCGCATGCTCGTATTTCCTGGGAGACAGCACATCGTTAGCGATCCGCACAGTTGACTTTCCAGAAAGGACTTACAAGTAAGACTTGACCATATTTGCGAGCAATGCGCGCCTTCACTGCGAGCAGCGAAAAGAAAAAAAGAAGATTGATTCCCAGTCTGGATACTTCCGACCCTGGACTTTTTTTCTGTAGAGGGACTGCGACAGTAGAAATTCTTATCGCGATAAAGGCTTTATCGCTTATCACAAGCACAGACCATGGGGGCAGTTGCCAACGACGTAAGCGGGCCAGGAGCACCTGAGCCCCACCAGAGACAGCGCTGCCCGGTGCTGCCTCCTCCTACTGAGGTGTACTCCCAATTGACTGTTGCTTCACCGTCGCAATCAGCATTCCGCCCACCGCCGACCCGAACCACGCGCCCTTCGTCAACGGCTGTCAACATGCTGCTGCTCGACTACCAGAATGTCCTGATACAATCGGTTCTGACCGAGAGGTTCTCTGGGTACGTCACCAGAGCAGGCTGCCTGCCCCTGAGAGCTCCCCACCCTGACCGTGATGTAGAGCACCGCCCGCCTCCATTGACCAGACTGTTTCCGACTTCGACGGCGTGACCTTCCACATCTCCACCCCCGAGACGAAGACGAAGATACTGGTGTCCATCCAGATCCGGTGTTTCAGAGAGCTCGTTCAGTATGGTGCCGAGCAGATCCTCCAGCGCGAGTACGGCCAGTATGTCGTCCCGCCCGAAATGGGATACGACTTCTCAGTCCTGGTCGATCTAGAGAATCTTCCAGCCGAGAAAGGTACCAGGCAATTCTTCCTCTCCCTGATAAGGGCCATTGTTATGGCTGACGACCGTGTTAGAGGAGCGGGATGAACTGATCATGAAGATCTCCCTCATGAAGCGCAATGCGATGGCTGCCCCCTTCGAGCACGCCTACACCGAACACTACAAACTGAAGGAGGAAGCGTCGAAGTACACGAGCGAGGAAGCTCCCCAAGGTGTTCGAGAAGGTGGTGATGTGATGGCCATCCACTACCGCGATGAGGAGGCCATCTACGTCAAGGCGAGTCACGATCGCGTGACGGTCATCTTCAGCACCATCTTCCGAGAGGAAACCGACCGGGTCTTTGGCAAGGTCTTCATTCAAGAGTTCGTCGATGCCCGAAGACGAGCTATTCAGAATGCGCCCCAGGTCTTGTTCCGAAACGACCCGCCGCTGGAGTTGCAAGGCGTTCCGGGCGTCAAGGCCGACACGGGTGGGGACATCGGATACGTTACATTTGGTATATACCCCTTATGTGCATCTCGGTATACCATGCTAATTGATCGATACAGTCCTATTCCCACGACACTTGACTCCCCAACGTATGCCCGACGTCATCTCTCATATCCAGACCTTCCGAGACTACTTTCACTATCACATCAAGGCGTCCAAGGTATGACCTCACCCATCAGCGATCATATTTCAGGCGACTCATCGATCATTAGGCGTACATTCACTCTCGCATGAGAAGGAGAACGGCGGACTTTCTCCAAGGTAAGACTCCATGGCTCAGCACCATAGTCGCATGTGAAGCTCACCCACGGCAGTCCTTCGCAGAGCGAGACCGGAGAACGAAGAGAAGGAGAAGAAGACGGCCAGCGGAAGAACATTCAAGGTTCAAGGCGCTTGAATGTTCCATTGTTTCTAGAATCAGGCACAATTCCAAGGCATTCAAGCTCACCCTGTACATGTTTCGCTTCTGGTTCGCAGAAAAGCCACCAATACCTATCTAATCGTCTCGCCAATCGACTTCCATCAGCGCTGGTGCTAGCTTGTTCAATACCAGCAATCATGGGCTCAGTCTTCAGGGAGAGCAAAGAGGAGACCAGGTATCAGATGCTTTGTTCCGTTAACCCACAGATTGTCTTGCTCCAACCCGGTGTCAGGCATTCAATGCAGCCCGTTGGACAGCCTTTCCTTATGTCCGGGCTTCCTCTGGTCTGTTTGGCCGATGTTTTTTCTCCTGAACTCACAATGTGAAGTCCGTGGTACCACCGTTGATGGATTTTCCCAGGGATCATCTTTCTCGGCTCACTATCGCCGCGTCAATTGCTGTTTACTATGTTAACCTTATGTTTTACAGGCTGTGTCTCCATCCACTGGCTACCTAATTTCCCTGTCCCAGGATCGCGACTATCATTCGCTAGTATGAAGGCTACCACGATGTCATTCGTAATGGCCAATACACCTGGAAGGTTGTGGCAACATGCGAGGCATATGGTAGGCCCGCTACTCTCACTGTTGACCCGTCCTCTCCTGGAGTCTGCGCATGAAGGACGCTTTGTCCGCATCAGCCTGTACGAGCTTCACATCAATAACCCTGCATTCTACGAGAAGTTACATCGTCGGCATGGCGTCTGGAACAGTATGGATGGACTTGTGATGCCTTTTGTTGCATGATGTGTCACAGTGTTGGTAAGGTGCCGTGCCGAACCGTGAAATGGTAGAAGATGGGCATCTCCCAGCAGCTTTCCGATTGAGATTCTAGCAGCTTATCAAACCGGCAGGATATGAGGGAAGTCACTCACAAGGATCATGGCTGCCGATAATGATCACGCTCCCCGGACCGTGGCCCGCGGACAGTGACCCGGGACATACTGCAATCCGACCTCCCGGCATCTGGGAAGGCTCTTGACCCGTGAGCGATAAACTGGTGGCGATGACGGGTGGAGCTTTTGTGACGACAGCGTATACTCTACGCTACATTCTCTACCATGTTTACAGCGATCCCTTGATCCTGGACGAGCTTCCTCTGAAGCTCCAGGGGGTCGGCAGGCTTGGAGGTCTATGTAGCCCTGTGATATTCGCCCGCATGGCCGGTGTTGCGCCTGGTCGCGAGCTCTGGTTCGATAACTGGTGCATACTTGCAAACACCCCCGTGGGTATGACCACGCTATTGGTGAATTGAAATCGATTGTATTTGCCACGTTGCTCGCAAATGTCCCTTCAGGGAAACACGCCAGAGGCAGTCAACACGTGCTGGGTTCATCGTTCCCAGGCCTATATAATGGGCAGCGTAACGGCACTCCTCTCGCTGAAGAGCACGAGATCCCGTTACTACGGTGCCGGGTTCGCAGCTCCTCCTCCGAAGTCGCATTCGCTCCTGTTTATCAGTGCCTGCTTGACATGTGTCAGTACGTCTAAGATGCCATTGAATACACCCCCACCCCTATCTTCCCGTGACCCGCTTTTCCACCGCCAAAGCAGCTCCTTGGTTTTCTACTTCTTCTGTTTTTGGAAGCTTTCGCTGGTACCTCCACCGATGGAGATGCCCCCGTAAAGAGGAAAGTTCTTTCCTCTCTTCATAACCTCTTCATCGTTCATAATATAGAGAGATCTTTCGTCCATTGCTGCCAACCATCCAGCATCTTGCTCTATAGCTTGCTTCGCTTCAGCACTAGCTCCGGTTCCTCCCTTGCAAGAGTAGGCAGCCAGTGTCCTCCAGTCGCAACAAGGGACTAGCTAACGTCCACTAGGCTACACGCCATGCTTTTTTCGCGATGATTTCGACACCCTCCTGCGCTTCACCACTGAAGGCAAACGTAGCTCATTGAAGGAGAAGCTTGCTCAGCTCAGCACATGGCATAGCACAGCTGTATCCGGTTTGCTCATGAAGCATATCAGGGATGATACGGGAGGTACAGTCCTTGATACTGCCGCCACCAAGGGCCGACTTAGTGAGTGGGGTGACCATCTATAGACTGGAAGATCTGCTAACGTTTGGTGCCTTTCTCCTCATAGCCGTCGTCAGTTATCTCCTGTCGGACAAAATATCCCCTGCAGTTCACCAGGGGAAGAAGCTTTCTGATTTCATGGGTGCCTTACCGAACCACGGCGGCATTCATTCTCACGCAAGCTGTCGACGACTCTGGCCGATCTGCCCTGCACTCAGCTGCTTCTACGGGGCCATCCGTAAGGTCCTCATGTCCCCGCTGATTGAATTTCAATGTTAACCAGAGCATCTTTCGTCTCGTAGGTGTCCTGAAGTTCATCCTATCGGATGTGATCTTTCCAGCACAGCAACACAACCGCCTAGCTGCCTTCATCAACCAGAAGGACAGCGACGGCGAGACGGCATTCCACGCGGCGGTGCGCAATGCTAAGATGAACGTCTTCTTGCCCTTGGTTAACCAGGGAGCCACCCTCGAAGCGAAGAACAACGATGGCTGGACGGCGTTGCATATGGCTGTAGCCAACGAGAAGCTTGCCACTGCGAGCTGGTTGCTTCAGCGGAACCTTGCCGTTGACGCCGTCACCAATGCCGGCAATACCCCGTTGCATCTCGTGGCTAAGCGCAACTGGTACCAGGGAGCCATGGCACTGCTCAATGCTCGTGCCGACCATAAAGTGCGAAACAGGCTTCAATTGCAGCCTATCCATGTGGCAGACATTCTTGGAAGCGAGGCTGTCACTGGTGCCTTGTTCAGCGCCGGTGTCCAGTTAACGCCCCTGTACCCTGACTACAATTGGGATATCATCAATGAGCGCAGCTTCGAGTAGTTAGCCTGGGGTAGTATGGTTAGATACGTGTCGAGTCTGTGGAAAGAGACAGGGAAGCCTGAGTTCATAACCCGGGGTACGAAGGCAAATGAGGCCGATTTCGACTCAACACAGCTTTTTAGAACTAGGCAGGCAAGTATTTATATACGTATCCAATTAACAAGTCCTCCACCGCACTTGAATTGACTGGTTGCTAGTTGAGTGTCAACGTGGTGATTGCGGTAGCGATCTGAACGGGACAGTCGGTACAGCCGGCTCCGAAAGACCAAGATGCAGATGCCCATACAGAACACTACGACCAGACTAAAACAGCTCCTCTCCTTTGCCAGCTGAGGAAGCCTGTGGCTCAGACGGTCTAATCAGCGATTCCGCGCTTTACACGTTGAAGAAGTATTGCACCCATATCAACCAAGAATCGAGACCTGTAGCATACCGAGTCGAACACAGTTCTACGTGGATCATCAGCGTGATCGCCTTGGTTGCAGGATAAGAGAATGAGTCCTACCGTACGAAAACAGGTTATGTGCATCGCCCCACTGTCCAAACACCCTAATGAGGGAGACACCGTAGCAGAGGATAATGTAGACCAAAGCGGCGGACTAGATGACCTTGTGCCTCTTGGAGGCGACATGTCCAAACAAGACCCTGTATAAGAGCATGAAGGACACTTTGACAGAGTAGAGGGTCGTCCAGAACATGATCTGAACTGGTATGTTCCACCTTTGCAAGGCGATGGCCATATCTGCGACCTCTGCGCGAGAAGGCTACGGCGTTTCACCGACAAGGATCGACGAATATTGGTATATGAGCGGACTCTGGACAATGGCACAGGTGATAGCTGCAAGCATAAAGAACCAGGCTATAGCGCCGAAGAAATCGTCGAGGTGGAAGCTGTTCAGTATAGACCTGCGAATCAGCAACTGTCCTCCCAGCAACTGTCCTCCGAACAGCATCGTCGACATAGCCGTCAGCACCCAGAGCACCGCCTGGGTCATAGATGAAGAGTCAGTGTGTGCTTTAACTCGAGGATTGATAGAAAGTTCAATCGGCATTCCAATGGCAACTCACCAGAAAACCTCCATGGGTTACACCATGGCCAGCGGTGGCCTTGTTGAGATCAGATCAGTGGCAACTGCTGATGGGAAGAAGCAACCGCGGTGCGGGCCGAGCCCAAGAGATTGGCTTGCGGGAAAGAGAAGAACGTCCCCGGGGTTGTGCCAGACCCTTTGCAAGACACTACCTGTGCATCCCCCGTCCTGTTAGTAACATAGGCACGACAGCAAAGTCTGGCTGTATTGGTCAATGACAATTTATTGGCCCCCGTACCATTGGCCTTCAACGAAAGTCTGGGCAGTACTTGTCCTACCCTTGGAACGTCAGCCAAATAGGTTGTGCGGTAAACAACATAGTTGGCTACCACACGACGCACAGAATGGCTGGTTAGACGCTCTGGTTTCCTCCAACGCATACTGTGCCCGCTGGTCCAACGTCCTAGTCACTTGAGTGAGTATTGATACTTGCTGATGGTTCCACCGTACCGATCGAACCTCACCGGACTGTACTTCGCCGGGCGATCGGGTGTAATGAAACACCCCAGCGATGAGACTGTCTGCGAAGCGTCGGACGCAACGAAGAACGGTATTGAATAGCGCACGGGGATTCCATTTTCGGGGACTGCTTGAGGCTCGGGGACAGACACGCGGTGCAGTGCAGATATGAAGTAGTCTGGAATACGTCAACTCAGTCGGTTCGTCAACAGGTGGCTTAGGTAGTAGACCTATGACTTACCTTTGGAGAAGCGCTGTGGCATGTCGCCATTGGCCAGCGTTGAGGACGAGAGATCCCTCTTCGGGCTCCGCATGCAGGAACTCCTGCAAGCGAGGATCCTTCAGTTCGAGGCCATCGTTGCTGTCTTGAAAGAGGAGTGTCATTGTGCTGCCGAGCCATGTTAACGCCGGGATCCCGAGTGCAAGTACTTTATGCAATCCAGACCCATACATAGCTCAATCACTCACCCTTGGCCATTATGAGACGGTAGCCTTGCTAACAGATGGTCTTGAAGCGTCTCCATGGTGATTTCTGAATAGCATAGCAGTCGCAGCTGGCATTGGTCGACCGAGATGAGACTCGTTGCCGCGTCGCGTTCCGTAGCATTCAGTGAGAGCCCCACGATGAGCGCTGCGAGTATGCCCGTGCTAACTGCTGCCAGCCTCTGGTATAAAGCGGCCATGTGGGCTTGGGGAACCAGGAAGGACTTCGCCGGGCAGCCAAATCCCGCGTCTCCGCTGGCCTCGTGGTCCCTGACGTCTTGAGAGTAGACTGTCTCTACGCCGGTTCCAGAATAACCACGATGAGGCATAGGTCCGGCAGGGTGTGGGGCTTTCATTTTATCCTCAACAGGCAGATCAAAGAGCTTCCTGGTCTAGGCGAGAGCATTCGCAGTGTCGTGATCGGCGACACCATGGCTGCAATTACGGGCTGTGACGGGATCACGACGTTTCACTGCACTGCGCTGCCACTCTCCGCCTAGGTAGGTACACAATTGGAGGCTCTACGAATGCTAGCATCATCACATCGAGTTGTCGCAGTCCTGTGTCGCTTAAGCTCTGCGATGACGAAGGCGCTCTAGCTTCAATCACGTGTTACATGCAGCGAGAACAAGCAGTTTCGCAACATCGCTTAAACTCTGGATTCTGGAAAAAAGCATGGAAATACATTAAGTAACGATTCCCAGGTTTATGCCTCACCCGCGCACCCGCCCTCGCCCACGTGTTGGCGGGTCAGTTACTCGAAGGCATCCTCATGGATACTATCCCAGTCGTATTCCGGGTAAGGTGGTTGTAAAGTTACTTGCCTCTGGAAGAATGCACCCATCGCAGCATCGTTTGCCAGCACGTCTGCGACATGGATCGGCTGAAGACCTAGGTTGTTGCGAATCGCAGGATTGGCGTGTTTGTCGAGAAGCGACAGGACACCCTGGAACCAGTCGCGCTTTGCAGCTAGGTGCAGGGCGGTATTGCCCTGTCTTGTGGTTGCGTCGACCGATGCGCCTCGCTGAATGAGCCAAGCGGTTGTGGCCAGTCTCTCCTCGGCCACGGCAAGGTGCAGTGCAGTCCACCCGGCACTGTTCACCTCGTCGACAGTAGACCCATTCTGTATCAACGGTATGTAGATATTGTTTTTCGCGTTCTTGACCGCGGTGTGGAAGGCCGTGTTGCCCTCATTGTCGGTCTTGGTTACGAAAGCTCTTCGTCTTCCCTGGTTAGCTGCAGTGAAGACCTCTTCGGAGAGGAGGTAGTTCACTGTAGCTATGAGTCGGACAACAAACGTCAGCAAAGGGCATTTTCTACCGGTCATGGGTCACTGTTCTTACCCAGTCTACCATTTGCGGCCGCCGCATGGAGTACAGAATACCCGTTTCTGCCTTTGATGGAGTCCATGATAAGGACTGAGACGGCAGTGGCAAACTGTCCACTGAGATGGTTCAACTTCGCCTTCAATGGGCAAAGTCGGTCACCCGCAGCGAGTTGCATAACCTCGCTGATGTCGTTTGGAGAAACCATGATTAAGACTCTAGATGACATCAATGTTAGCTGGTCCTGAATTGCGATGGAAGGACGGTGCTTGCTAGATCTTACTTGAAATTAGCTGAACTTGAAGCTGAGGCTGAGCTTAGATGAAGCACGGTATATAGCAAGAGGCTGAGATGCTGGTGACAGCAGACTGAAGTTGTGCTACAGAACGATGAAGGGATGAAGAGGTAAAGCGATGGCGAAGCGATGGCAAAGCGATGGTGAAGAGAGAAAAGATTTTGCGAAAGAACTCGACGCTCGTTGCACACTCATATATATACATATAAGATATCCATCAATGAATGGCGTGAAAGTACTCAACGGCCGTAAGGTTGGCCGGTACCCAATGAAGAATACCCTAGTATTCACTCAAAAGCAGATCTGGCCGTAGATAAGCGGAGCATATTCACTGCTTGCAGGGTATGTCACGAATCCCCGGGTCTGGTGATGGTGGGTTAGGCTGTTTGCTGAAGAAGGCTGAAGGTTTTCATCCCATCTTGGTCGCCGCCTGTGGGTCCTCAGGCCATCTCTCCTGAGTACATCGAATTGGAAAGGGGTTGCTGGTGCCAAAGACCCCACTGCTCCTGCTACGTGGTAGCCGATAAGCCTGGTCTACATTCACCTAGGCAAGGGATTACGGGCCAGTATGGAGTGGTGAGTTCAGGGATGACGTACGCAGAACAGATAAGTCCTGGAGGACACCGGACTCCATCGCCTACTTGCTGCTCGCTGCCTGGAGGGCTTTTCAGGAACATAGTTCCAACCTAATGCCTTATATACCCGGGTCCGATCACAGGCCGGATGGTGTTTGCCGCTTGATGATTTCTTGAAGTGCAAGCAACGCAAGTAACCAGGTGGAAACTAAGCGTTGTCACCAAGCATCTGTGAGAGGTTGAAGGCTTCTGACTGCGCTCTTATTTGGCGGCAGGATAAATGAGCATCAAACAGCCACAATCCACGCTGTCTGTAGTGGGATCCCATGGTCAAACAATCACGTTACGGCCCAGGTAATTATGCCCAACTAGAGCACCTGTGACTACACAGTCAGGTCCATGGTAGGGCGCGAATAGTATGATTAATTCATATATGGCTATCAGGAGTACACATTGGTAGGTGGAGTGACTTACCAGAAGCTTCCGTTGAGTCAGATGCCTAGCATCCATCCACTCTGGCCCTTCAAGACATCACTGCGCTGTGAGAACCTCAATTGGCCCCTAGAACACCGTAATTCGAAAGGGCCTACTCACCTCTAGGAGCTTCCTAACATCATCAAGTGCGAGTCCGGGTCGGCCATCTTCTTCTTGAGGAACGCCTGGACAGGGTCAAGTTCCTCCTCTTCAGAGCTCTGCTCAGTTGAGCCCACCGAATCCGGTTTCTTCTCAGGCTCCAGGCCCACATCGTCGAGGTGCTTCATGCAGTTTTCGTACGACTTCTCCAGTTGCTTTCTCAAATCAGCCATTCGACCCTTGACGTGATCGAACTGCTGGTCAAGGGTGACTTTCTTTTCCTCGCAGTAAGCACACATTTTCGAGATCTTGATGGTGCTTCGCCCGTGGGTCTCCACTATGTCACACGGCTCGCTGCTCTCCCCTGACAGGTGATCCTTCTGCGCCTGGCAGGCGATGAACGGCTCACTGCAGACCTGAGCGTGGTTGCAGGCGTAGAGCGACTTTCTGTACTTACACATCTTGGAGCAGGCGATCGATAGCGATGTGGATGTGACTGATGGAGATGACAGGCGGGGCTTCTGCACAGTATGATGAGTGTGTTCTTACGATAATGGTGACAGCTTCCGAGAACTCGTTGAAGCTCTGTACAGGGTCAAACCCTCTATGCATTTATAGTGACAGAGGGCGTTTGGCTTGATGAAGAGCTGTCAAAGGACGGCCCGCCATACAATGGCCTTCACATGCCCCACGGCCTGTCTCGTGTATCACTCTTTGTCCTGCTCAGACAAGAGGAGAAAGACCGACGTACACCGCGCCAGAAACTGCAACGGCCCAGAACAGTCTCTAACATGCTCCTCCTCCTCCTTGCTGGCACTGTGGCTCTAGCTTCCAGTCAAGAGCTTTCAAGCGGATACTGGAGAATTAAACCATTGTATCGTGCACAAAGACAACTTTGCCTGACAGTGAAGGCTCCAGGTGCATGAGAGGAGGACACAAGATACGCTAAAATGTCTCCAGATGTGTCCTCCGGCTCTCTCCAAACAGGGCACGGCTGAAGAGTCCGGGAAGAGTCTTTGCCGAGGCCCCCGGGACTCGCCGAGAGACATCGAAAGGCGTCGATTGCTGGCTTGACAGATGACAGGGCTGCCACCCGTCACTCCATCTCCTCCATCGGCACACTCGCCAGGACTTCCTCAAAGTCCTTCGCCCAGACCAACCCATCCTTCGCCTCCCCCTCTCCCACCCTGGGCACGTCCATGCCTATCCTCCTCAGCGTCTGCAGCAGGGCCGAGTCCTCGGCGTCCGCGACGGCGACGCCCAGCGTGGCGTCGAGGAGGCACTCGAGGTCGGTGGTGGAATCGCCGAAATACCAACAGGGCTTCGCGCGCAGGCCATCGCGCCGCCGGACCGCGCGCATAGCCTCGAGCTTGTCGCCCGAATTCGTCAAGCTGCGGCCGCCCCCCAAGACCTCCGGACCGACCACGGCGCCGTCCTCGGGGCGGACCTCGTTGGCGACGACGCCGGCGAGCGCGGCGGCCACCTCGGCGCCGCACGCGCCCGCGACGAACGCGGCCGACCAGTTGACGCTGAGGACGTAGACCCGGCGCTGCGCCGCGGCGGCGGCGCGCACCAGGGCCGCGACGCCCGGGCGCAGCGCCACCGGGGCCCGGCGCCCGGCCGTGCGCAGGTCGGGGTCGGGGCGCAGGCCGCGGAAGAGGCCGCAGGCGCGCACGCGCTCCAGCGAGCGCGCCTCCACGTCCTTGCCGGCGCGCAGGTACGCGGCCTCGAGCGCGCGGGTCGCGCGCGCGTGCGCCGGCGGCTCGTACGCCTGGGCGTGGGCCCGCGCGTCCGCCACGTACGCCGCCACCACCGCGTCCCACGACGCCTCCAGCTCGGCGGCGGCGGTGGCGTCCTGCTGCTGCTGGTGGTCCGTGTCGTCGCTGCCTGTACCGCGGCGGCGGCGGCGGCGACCCGCTTGGATGTCCAGGGCGGCGCGCGCGAGCGTGCCGATCGTGTCGTGCGACGTGATGGTCCCGTCGAAGTCCAGGAAGACGCTCATGGCTGCTGGCGACGGCGCGGGCGCATACGCATGACGGTTGCGATGTATCAGTAGGGAGGCGGTGGCAGCAGTGGCAGAGCTGCGCGTTGTGCGACGTGGGAAGGTGAGGTGCGGTCGGATGTGAGTTGAGTTGAGTTTATGGTGCGGGGGTTCATGTAATTGGTGGACCGTGGCGGAAAGGCCCCAGCCTTCAAAGTCCTCTTCAGGTAGGTACTTCAGGTACGCTTGTGTGTAGAATGATGCTGAAGTGTAGGGTAAACTTGGGAAATTACCAGGTAGGCACCGAAGCGAAGTGCAATTGAAGCCACAGAAATAACGAAAACATTCAATGCAGCTGCAGCGGCCAGCTGCTGACTTAAGCTGCTAACTATGTGAATCACCTTCTCTTCGTTCTCACTCGGGATCTCTGGTCAACCATCAACCGGTTGGCGTGGGGCAGGTATCTGTGCTGCTGATCTGTACTACTTTATCCAGTCTGGTCCTGCCACCGCAGGTCATGCCCGTTCAGAGCTGACCCCTAGGCATGACAGCCAAGCTACGGGTATCATCTAAGACTTGTTATTCATCATGGGGCTGTCAGCCTGCCATGAGCCCCCCGAACGCCAAACTCCTCGGAAATGCTTCAGTCGACTCGATCCCGACTCTTCTCCATTACCCAACACTCTGTCCCTTCTCTACTGTCGTCGGAGGAGAATCACACAACGTCCTCCATCTCGACATTGTCGTCATCCGCATCGAAGTCAGACTCATCCGCACCCGTAGGACTAGGAGGTGCACCCTCGACGGACTGCGCATTGTTACGCTTGTACTCTGGCTTGAGCTCCCAGTGATTGGCGAAGCGCCCGGATTTGTGCAGTACGGCGAGTTCTTCCAGGTTCTCGCGGAGCCATGCCTCGGGCTGGTGAAGTGTCTGCTTGAAGGCTTTGAGAGACCAATAATTGAACCGGTCGTAGCACTCGAAGATCCGGTCTCGCAGTTCGCTCTGTGACATGCGAGCAGCCTTCTCTTCCTTCTGTTTCTTGGCTTTCTTCTGCTCTGGGGCAGCAGTTTTCTGTGCTTGTTAGTGACCTATTGCGAAGGGGACAAGAACACACAACACGCACCACAAGGTTGCTGAATTGGTTGTCGGAGACGTGCGCGCCAGCTTGGATAACCTTGATGGGATCACGGCCAGATACAATGGTGGTCGTAGCCTTCGGTTTCATAGCATCATCATTCATCATTTTCATGATGTGTTTGGTCTCTGCCGTCCAGACGGGTTGGCAGCTCAGCTCATGGCGGAATCGTGCGGCGAGAACAGTCTTCTCTGTGGAAGGTGTCAGCATGAGTAGAGGTCATGTTGCTAGGAGACGCACTAGGTATGGCCTTTCTGTAGCGCGGCTGGTATTTGCCCTTGCGGCCTACGCCCGCCTCCGGCTGGGACTTTTCCTCAGGGCGGTTTTGTTGCCGTCGTAGATGGGGTGGCAGGTTACTGTTGGCAGATTGCGTCTTATGCTTATATCCCGGCAGGTCCTGCTCAGTGAAGAGGAAGGTATTCGTCAACGACATGTCCTTGACGTCGAGGTTGTATTCCTTGGGAATCGACTGGTGCTCAGGATGACTGTGATCGAGCAGTACGGCGATGCGCGGCTAGGAGAGACCAATTATCAGTCTTGCAGACTACGTCGCCTTTTGCGGTGATTAATCACACACCTTCCCCTTCTCGTTCCACTGCCGTACGGTGCCGATTTGGATCTCAGCATCGTCGTCCAAGTGCGCCCAGGCATCATAGAGATATTTCGGGACATGTGTCAAATAAACGCTGCCGGCAGCAGGGTTGGTATCAGGGTCGAGGTTCGCGAATTCGAGGTCGCCGGCATCTTCATAGATGTCGTCGTCGGACATAGCCATAGGCGAACCCGCAGCGGCTTCCGGGTCAGGCTTGATGCCTGGTTCTGGCTTGACGGATGCCATAGTCACGGTCGCGCGCGATGCTTGACGGACTTGGGGGTCGGATGATGCTTGACCTTGCGCGGTCAGATGTCAGCCGGCCTTAATTCTCGGAGATTATAGATTGGTAGTGGCACGTCGCGAAGCTGAAACAATGCCTCAGCACGTTGTTCGTTGACAAAGGTGTCGTCGTACCTTAGGGCAGGTAGCGAGAGTTGAACAATGATGTAAATGTCCCAAGGCAGCTGCCAGCTGCAAGCGTCTGAAGCCTTGCTATGTGCCCCATTATTAGTTAGGTACCGGTCGCTGATGAGGTAAGCGCGATACCAGTCTTATCTTATCGGCCATTTAGGGCACTCCGCGACCGTCTGATAAGGCAGCCTCATAGCTTGAGTTACCTAATGCACAGGCCACATGGTGATTGAATGGAGGCGGCACCCTGCTTTCGTCGCAAGCCTGTTCATCATCTCTTTGCGACTACACAAGACCGTTTCTTCAGCGCGCTCCTACTTAACACACATTTTTCCTTCAACGCTACGGAAACTCGACATTCTATCGGAAGACATATTGCCGCTGCGGTTTCTAGGCCTGGCCTCCTCGATTTCCACCTTGAGCCTGCACAGCCAAGTGACGACATCTGACATCTTCCACTACCGCGGGCGCAAGGACTGATCTCCAGCACACAAGCGCATGTAACTCAAGCAACTACCTTACCCATCCTTTGTCCAACGGTAAAGTTAGCGCTTTCTATGGTCCCTGGGCGCTTCGCATGTCGCTGCGCCGCCACTTACTCTTCTCCTCCACCTGGGGATGTGTGGTGCAATCGCGATTAAGCCAACCTTGCCGCTGCTCAGTCGACCCCCTTTCACCACCCTCACCGTTGCCGCGCAAGATCGGAGTGCCTTTGACTAACCATAGTACCAAGTCCCTGAGATCGGAAAATTCAAAATGCCAACATCCGAGGATCAAGAACTGATGGAGAAAATCGGCAAACTGGCCGGTACGTTCTATGAGAAGAATCTTAGCATGTGCACTGCTTACTTGGCTCCAGGCCAGATCAATCGCCACAAAGCCCAGCGTGGGGGCTTCGGCAATGGTAAGATAAAACATACATCTGACGAAATTCCTTGCAGACTGTTGACGCTTGATTATTGTTCAGGTCCCAATTACGCGACTCCAGTTTCCCATCATCGAACGGCCCCATACCCTTCTCCCAGCTATCGCGGCGGCCGCGGCCGGCCTGGACCGACCTATCGCAACAAGACTCTGGTTCTCAATGGCCAGAATCGGTCGCCGAATTCTCCTACCGATGCCAATTCAGCTCCTGATCCTGCGAACCCGACATGGGTCACCAAGACCGATCGCCACCTCCAACTGATCAACGGCGCCGTGTATGAGAAGGAGACGCAGCAACGCGCCAATGCGATGGAACAAACTGCGCGCCAGCAACAGCGCCTGCGGAACCAACGCGAGAAAGCCAAGGTCATGAATAGCTTGCGCCGAGGTGCAGGCACTAATATGCAGGGTTCCGCGAACACCCCCACCGCGAGCACTTCGAGTACTTCGCGATATGAGATTGAAGTAGACGGTGTTCGCTTTCACGTCGTACAGCAGGGAAGCAAGCTGATCAAAGCACCCAGTACGTTTGCCTTGCCCGGCCTGTCACGAAGACGTACTGACCATATGCAGACGATGTCAACCCGCCCTCGGCTACGCCCAAGGTAGCAACCGTAGGCGGAGTCAAATTCCACCGCACAAAGCACGGAAACCTCGTGAGACACGGGATTGTCAAAGCCCAACGGTAAGCGATACCACTATGATGCGTGTACATGCTAACAAGGAGTAGACTGGCTGGTGGTGTCAAGAAGATCGATGAGCAATGCAAGATCTTCTCATGGACTGGTATCGTCTTCCTCAAACAACGAAAATGCCCAACTCGCGACCTCTGCAGGCTGTGGTGTGGTAAGCCCCCCGAGCACGACACTGACTCTCCCCGCAGGTTCTTGCCCCAAAGGCCCCAACTGCCGATACATCCACGATGCGACCAAGACTGCAGTTTGCCGAGATCGACTTTTGAAGAATGACTGCCCCCGAGGTGATAACTGCGATCTCTCGCATGAGCTCACCGAGGAACGAACCCCGCTATGCCTGCATTTCGCCCGTGGAAACTGCAATAACCCTTCTTGCCCCTATGTCCACGCTGAGCATGCTCCAGCCGATCCGGTATGCCGAGCCTTCGGCATCTACGGTTATTGCGACAAGGGAACGCGTTGCCCTGACCGTCACGTCTTCGAATGCCCAGACTTTAGCAACACAGGCACTTGTAAACTCAAGGGTTGTAAGCGCCTTCATGTGGAGAGGGCAAGTGTCCTCCGCAAGGCGAACAACCACGAAGCCTCGGAAGAAATGGAGGACTTGTCTAGCGATGAAGACGAGGCTGCAGCAGATAGTGACGATGTCGATTCGGACGAAGTGGAAGAATTCATTGGCAAGGACGACGATGATGACGGCCTAGACTTCACGGAGCAGAAAGACTTCATCAGCTTCCGCTGAGAAGTCAGCATTCATGACTAACCTGTCGGCAGGCCCTCACGGACAGCCCGGCTGGCGCATACGGCTCTTTGGCCGAGTTCGTTCAGCTGGATACTTCCCTAGGAACTGCCTGTCTGTGGCTGAGATCTAAGGGGGTAAGTCATCAAGACTGGCTGGCGTAGGAAGCGTTGCCTTAGTCATGCACCTGATTGTGATACCCAGTTCAGTTCTCAAGGTCTGGTTGATACAACCAAGTTCCAGGCATGAATATTACGCTTGAAAAGGAAGAAGGGCTTGAGGATGAAAACGGAGCTTCGGGTACGAAGCCGATTAGGAAGAAGAAAGACGAGGAAGAAAAGCACTAGGAAGCAAAATCAAGATAATGATACATTATTCACTGGCAATGCATATCATCACTTCGCGAAAGTGAATGGCATCGTAGCAATCTCCCGATAGCACATGAGAATTGCCGGCGGTGCGTTGGCCGGTAGTTGAATCTTATTATTATTATTAGAGCCCCCGCTGCAGCCCTGCGATCTGGGCTGAGACAGCTGAGGCGGCCACTACCGACCGAGTCTAATAAAATGCGCCGAGAGCTAGGTGGCAAGGCAGGAACCGGGATACCGACGCCCGTGTCGCTGCTACCTCCATCCGTCCATTGCAAGGTAGGCACTGCGGGTAGGTGCGCCGGTGCTATGCTGAAGACGGCGGGCGGCGGGCGACGGGCGACTTGGGAGCTCCTGAAACAAAGACCCGGAGCGGAATCCTGTTCTTTCAGGGTCGCCACTGGCCAACACCACCTTCGCGCTCTTGGCCCTCGACCCTGCGCGCCCCCAACACTGCCTCGACTGACTGCCTAGCGGTTACCCCAAAGGCCGGCGCGTAGGCAGGTAAGCTGAAGAGGAGCTGAAATGGGTCAGACCATACCGTAAGGACAAATTGTATAACCGCGCGAAACCCGTCACGCCCACGAGAGACTTGGAACTCGGACACAGACGTGTGCTAGCACTTGGACACAGAAGAAACATTTGAGACAAGTGCACCATGGGGATCCGCGACCTGATCAAGAAGAAAGACGGGCTGGGCGAGGGCGACGGCGCCTATTCCGAGACGCTGAATCGCCTCAACGCAGGACCCGAGTTCACCTTCATCCGCTCCGACACGCGCACCCAAGAGATCATCCGTCCGCCGTCCTTCGCGAACGACAACGACCAGTACCTGAACGCGCACGCCGCTCCGCCCTCGCGCACCCGCCGCAGCCTCGATGTCTTCAGGCCCCGCTCGCGCGGCAACAGCTCCTCCTCGGTCGCGAGCGCGAAAGAAAAGGAGAAGGACTACCTGGCCGTCGGCGACAGCAATGGCGGTGGCGGGAAGAGGCCGCTCTCCCAGCGCCTGTTCTCTTCGCGCAACAATAGCAGCAAGCGCGGCGTCTCGGAATACGTGCCGGCAGACCTACCACAGATAAACGTGACGCCTGACGCCCCGGCTTCAGGGCCAGGAGGAGACGGCGCACCCGAAGAGCAAAAAGCCGCGGCCGAGGGCCTGTGGGAGCGACGCGCGACCATCCTCGCGAGTGCGCACGAAGAACAGATACGGCGAAGCCGATCGCCCGGCAGTGCGTCAGCATCGCCATCACCGGCGCAGTCGCCGCGCCTGGAGCTGACGGGTTTGACTCTACACGACGAGGGCGAGTCCCAGCCCCATACGGTCGACGGGGTCGTATCGTCCAAGCAGATCGACGACGACATTCAGCAGGCGATCCGTCTACATGAGGACGGCGATCTCGAGCAGTCTACGCGGTTGTTCGGACGCCTCGCGGATCCGGCCGGCGCTAACAATCCTTTGAGCCAGGTCTTATACGGGCTTGCATTGAGGTCAGTGGACGGCCCTGCCTCCTGGAGGACAAGCCCCTCAACCCCTATTCCTACCAGTCGCTGGCTACGGCCACTCCTACCAAGATCATCACCACTATATCTGTCTACCAACCTCATCTAGTGATGCGTGCAGCAGAAAGAGACCCAGACAATGAATGAGCTCTCCTCGAACCGGTAGCGAGGTGCAGATCGACAAGCTACCGACCTTTCGGCTAACATGGCTCCTCTTGCAGACACGGCTGGGGCTGCGAACCAGATCCCGAGCGCGCGGTCACGTACTTGTCGGCGGCGGCGGCGAACGCAGCGCAGGTCGAGACGCGGGCGCTGAAGGCGGGACTCCAGAAAGGGGGCGCCGCCAAGGGCGAGCTCGTCCTCGCCATCTTCGAGCTGGCCAACTGCTTCCGTCACGCCTGGGGCACTCCTCGCGACCCGGTCGCCGCAAAGCAGGTGGGTCGCCCAAATCTTACTCTCCCATCTTCGAGCAACTTGCATACCGGGCTTGGATGACTGGATGAGATGGGGCTCAGGCGAAGGAAGTCCCTGCATCCCCTCCCCCCCCTCTCCCTCGGTGGGCCGTGGGCCGTTGTTCTTGTGCTGCTATTCGAACGTTGATTGATCGCTTCACGTATTCGCTCGACTGATCGACCAACTGACTGACTGGTGGCGTTGGGCAGTATTACGAGACCGCGGCGAATCTTGGAGATACTGGTAAGCGGTTCATACCTGCTTGGCAGAGTCGAGCAGAGCCTTCTTGTTGGGGGCTTTGTGAGTCGATGTGTGAGATAGGCTGACTGGGTGTACTCCCATCGGACAGACGCCATGAACGAAGTGGCCTGGTGCTATCTTGAGGGTTTCGGGTGCAAGAAAGACAAGGTACGTCGGGCACGGAGCCGGTTGGGTTTTCATTTCATCGCAAATCTATCACATCTCATATCCGGTGTTGTGGTCGCGTGCAGGCGGACCGAAACCATCTCGACCAACTGCGACGGCGGGCGAGCTGGTCAGCCTCGTTCGACGGTCTTGTGGCTTGTCACTCGCTTCGTTCCCTTGCTGGAATGAATATCCAGGTGGTTGGGGGCACGAAACTCACCATCGCGATCGCACGGTTGGGCATCAACGGGGCTTAGGGTTTTCGGGGCTTGTCCTCTCTCATACATACGAATAGGCCCCCACGACCAAGATTGGAAATCACATGAGGCTAACTCCATGCTCTCCAGTATGCCTCTGCACGATACTACCGGCTGGCTGAGCAGAACGGAAGCAAAACGCTAGGAAACACATGGTGAGTGGTCAGCTCTCTCCTTACCGTCAGCGCCACCGGCACCGTTGAATCGCGGCCTCTTTCCTCCTCCTCTCCTCCATGACCCTCCCGTGCGTCGATGGCGCAGTCGCCTGCAGAAGCGAGTGCGGTCAGCGAGCCGTTCCCGTCTCGTCGCGAATGACTCGTAAGGAGAACTGGCGATAGGCCCTCGAGCCCTGACGAACCCTGTCTACGCCTCCCCTCCCGCCTTGTCTTTTTTCCTGGGGCGACAAAAGAGGCCCCAAGCAAGGCCCCTTCCGTCCAGGCCAGGCCAGGCCAGGCCCGTAACCAGCTGGTCGCTTTCCCGTTGGCATTGGTCAATGGCAGCACTGGCAGCGACGCGGCCAATGGACACGGCCTGGGGAACAACAACATCGACCCAGCTGGTCGCAGATACGGCGGCCTGCTCGATCTTGCGACGCTGCCAGAATCAACCAACCAAAACGCCCTTTCACACCGAAAACGAGTCTCGTCACCTTCCAATTGTCCTATGATGGTGCGCTCTCTTGACGCCATCGGCTCATTCGAATTAATGCCTCAAAAACATTGCAACGTTCTACTGTGTTTCCTCCTCGCCTTCGGCCTTGGGTCTTCTTCGCTCTCCCGTGGGCCACCTTGCCCTGGCTCCGCCCCGCAGGGGCTCTGGGCCCTTTGCTCGTCCATTCACGACCTTCAATTCCCTTCCTGTTTTGCTTGCTACTTCGCTACCTCGTGCGACGGTTTGCTTACACCTGCATGCTCATACACAGGATCTGGAAGGACAAGTACAATCCTACCTCGGCCAAGGGCAAGAAATAAGAGACTTGTCGGCGCACATCCAGCCGTGGCTATAACATTACTTACTCCACCATTTGAAAACGGACTCGTGCGGCTCGATACCGAGCTTTTCACGACCAGCACCTCGTATCAAACTCGAAGCAGTCCTGCCTCATACCACGGTTGCCCCAGGATATCTATCCTGAGCCTCTCCCGGTCGTCACATCCAAGGCCCGCCTGCCTGTCCACTAACTTGCTTTCATGTACGTACCTTGCGGTGATTCCGCCGAACACCAACTACCTACTGTGTAAACTTTGCGGCCGCAAATCGATGCAGCGGCACCATACGATGGAAAGGAAGGCCGGTTCCGAGTGACTGAACTGGAACCAACTGGGGCTAAGCTGGGTTCAAGGGAAAGTGTACCATTTGCTTACATACCAACGCAAATCGAAACGTACACATGTACATTTTAACATCCAGATCTGCGCGCGCGCACACACACACACACGCACATGGCCTATCGCTTTGCAAGTGAAGAAGTGACATCGTGGGGTCCGGGCCTCGGCAAACCAAGCAGCCCGAGCAAGCACCTTTCTCTGACTGAACCTTCCCATGTTAGCTCTATCGACCGGCCTCACTGGCTCAAATGTGGTGGTGATGAACACATATCCATCCCAGGTGGCCATTGATTGTCCCCAGCGCGCACGGCTGCTGCCGCCGGCGGCGGCTCCAGAGTCGCATTCTCCCTCCTCTCCCCCCATCGATCGCGGGATGCTGTATCGCTGCGCTCACCGTCTCGGGGTCATTCATACTCGCCCCGGAGTCGCATCGTAGCCCGTGTCATTCATGCAGTGTGGAGGAGAAAGGGGGGGCCGAAAAGGAGAGAGAGTCCGGGGACGGCATGGTGCTGACTGACTGACTGACTGACTGACACCACCAGGTCCCTTTGGGGGGGGGGGGCGTATTACTGCTGCTACTGCTACTGCTACACTGCTGCTGCTGCTGCCGCTGCTGCTTGCCGTATCTGGCATGGCATCGGCACCCAGCAGACAGACAGGCAGGCCGCCAGGCAGACAGACATGGGAGCGGAAAGACTCCAGCCTGTTAACCCGGTTCAGGAGGTCTACGCGGATGCGTGCGGCTCGTGGTGGTGGTGGGAAGTGGTAGTAGACCGTAGAGCGGGAGCTTGGCAACCCGTGAGTGGTAGGTACGTACGTATTGCTCGGTCTCGAGGAAGGTAGAGACTATGGGATGCAGAGGGAAAAGATTCGCACTTCTGTTCCACTCTCGTCTCCCGCCTCCGCTCGCGCTCTGCCTACCTGCCTGGACGGGCCGCGACCTCGTCGTCTACCCGGGCCGGCGCAAACTGCCCTCTCTCACGCTCATCGTCGTCCGGGTCTATTATATGGGCCATATATACTTAAGTACATAAGGTACTTTAGCCAGAGGAGGGGGGCATCGTCCCTCGGCGCCATCAGCATCTACCGCATACCTACCTAGGTACCTACTTACTTGGCAATCCCCATTGGCGTTCGGGGCATCACTCGCTCACGCACTCGCTCACTCACCTAGTTAGGTACTACTCACTTACTCACCTACGTGCGCCTACATCTGATCTACCAATCTCCCGCGACCGTCGCCGGTTCGTGAAACCGACGCAGCGACCAGCCAGCCCCAGGTGATCTCTCCCTCTCTCTCTCTCTCTCTCTCTCTCTCTCTCTCTCTCTCTCTCTCTCTCTCTCTCTCTCTCTCTCTCCCCGCTGCCGCCCGTGATTCGCCTGCGCGCTTCTCGCCATCGTCGCAGCGCCGGCTGTGTGAACGCGCGCGGGAGCCATCTAAGACAGCCAGCCAGACAGCCAGCGAGCCAACTGATGAGCAGCGAGAAGCAAGGGTGGGCGCAACGAGGCTCTGCCGTGCATGCGTGCGCAAGGCTGGCTGGCGCGTCGGGAGGACCCGGGTGCCGCTGCGCGACCCCCCTCCCCTTCCCCGTCGTCGTGTCTCGGTACACATACACACAGAAGTAAGTACATACCTACCTGGATGCATATAAGTTACCTAGTGCTCGCATGAGGATGCATATTGCGCCTGTATCTCGGTTGGGGGACAGACGGCACGCTACGCGATAGAGCAGCGTACAGAGTTCGCTGCATAGCTAACCCCCGAGGCAATACTTTGTATTTGTCGACCGAAAGGGTCGCGAAGCTGGCCTTGGAGAGTAGGTATTTATCGCGTGAGGTGGTGGTGTAGACTCAGTCAACTTGCGTCGTAGCCGTTGAAGATATTGGACTTCCTCCTCTCCCTACCTAAGCGCATGACCTGCCGCCGGCGGGCTGGGATGCTACGCGGGCATACAATACAACACCCAGCACGCACGAGTCCGGCCGGTCGAATAGCAGCCCGTTCATCGTCGCCACTGGAAGCAGGCTGGGTGCGACCACGTTCGCTATCCCGCAAGATATTTACTTATTTAGATACCTAAGTAGGTAGCTGGGGAGGGGGGCCTAATCATGCGCCTGTATCTCGTGCGATGCCGTACAGCGAGCGCCGCCCAGGCAGTGCGCCGCCGTCCGTGGCACCGAGTGCCACCGTAGAGTAAGTACCTACCCAAGTAAAGAAGTAGTTAGTTAGATAGATGCTGCGTAGCCCTGTGGTCAGTCAGTCAGTCAGTCAATCAGTCAATCAAGTTCACGATCAGTAAACAGGACCGATGGTCTGTCACTTCCTCCGTCCTTCCTTCCTTCCTTCCCTCCCAGCATCCCCTTGCGCTCCACGACGTTGCGATAAAAAGAAAGGGTGGCTCGGGTGGGTGAGTGGGTAACGAACGAACGAACGAACGAACGTCCGTCCGCACGCACGCACGCACGCAACAGAGCCTCACTCGCCCCTTCCCCCCGCCACCCGCGTGGCCTACCAACTTCCAACCCCCCGCGGAGCAGGCGCAAGACACTGGACCCCGCTGGTACGGAGGGGGGAAGGCGCGCACGCGCGGAAGCTAGAGAACGCGCGCGGACAGTACTTAGGTAAGGTAGGTACGGTCTCACGGCGCCGCCCCGCGAGGGTACCTTACCTACCTAGCCTAGACTGAGAATAGCAGCAGCAGTAGTAGTAGCACGAAGGGAGGGCACAAGGCGGGGGGTGGGGGGTTGTGCGTGCGTGCGTGCGACGGCATGGGATCCCCACGTACGGCAGGTTTTATAATTATTCTCCTGCCCGGGGAGGTGGCCGGTGGACGGGAAAAGGCTCCGTCGAAGACACATATAGACAAGACAGACGGACATGTATGTAGTTGGAGATGGGAGCTTGCCACGGTCGTGGCTGGTCACTGGTGAGGTTCCCAGTTAGCCGGGATATCCCCGGATTCCTGGTCGTGGGGGCGGCGGACGAGATAGGTATGTACTCTGCGCGCTCTCATGGGCGGTTATTTCTGTAGTAAGCTAGTTTACCGCCGCGACGCTTTCGCATGAGGAGAGGGACGGCGCAGTTGCCGGTTACATGCGAGTGGCATATGGAAGGAGGAGGGGGAGGAGGAAGTGGTACGGAGCGGTCAGTGAATGAAGCCTGGAGGAAAAGAGAGGAGGGAGAAGGAAAAAAATAGGATAGGATACGCAAGGACGCGGGACCGAATGCGTAACCTAGTTGGTAGGCACTGTACCTACTTGTTGGTTTGCAACAGCCACAGAGATGGGAATACAGACATGTTCCCTGTAGCACAAATCCTCAAACAAGGCACTGTTGGTTTCAGAACAACTTCTGACGTATAATTAAAAGAAAGAGAGTTGGAAGAGGAAAATCAGCCGTGACGACGACGGACCGGAAGTGGGGAAAAGACATGCCCCGCCGGATATACTTAGATGATCCCTTGCTCCCGGTCAGTCAGTCAGTGAGGTCAGGCAGTCAGTCAGTTATGATACTGATGGCTCTGATGATGATAGGGAACCGGAGAGAGAGCTTTCTATCTGATCATTAATTATCAGCTTTTGGGTGTGGGTGTGTGTGTGGTCCAACCCACCCCCGGCGAACCTGCCTGCCTGCCTGCCACAGCTGACGTCGGCACTTTTTCTAGAAGCGGGCTAGGCATGTATGTACCTACCTACTGTACCTATGCACAGGTACAGGGCTTATCTGATATTGGCGATCACCGGCGATCATATCGCACACGGCGCCCATCTATCCGGCGTCGTCGTCGTTATCTTTGGGTCTCACGCGCTGACACAGACGAACGTTCGCACGACCAGAAGAAGTACCTAGATCAATGAACCGCCGGCAAGGTACCTAAGGTAGGTCCGCGCCATGCGTCTTCCGCGCAGTTTGCCGTACCTGGGGTATGTAAGTAGGTAGGTAGGTGCCTTGTTTCGGTCGGCGGTGGCCAGAAGAAGACGGGTTCGCTCCGTCTCGAGGCCGAGTCGGGGCAGATGCGCCTTCGTGTCCGTCTCGCCTGGGTGGGACTTGGCGAGACCCCAAGAACTGTTCCTGTCAACTGCTCCCTCTATATATGTACTTCGGGTATGGATGTACGTATGTGAGGTGACGGTGCCGAAGGAGGGCGTCGAGTGGTTCATTGGGAGGAGGAGGCGTGCGACGCCTGCCCGGTTGCCGCCCTCCTATGGTCTTACTTGCCTAAGTTAGGTACGTTACTTACCTTACCTATGTATGTATCTCGGGTCACCGTTGCAATAGCATTCGCGAGCTATAAACCAGCCAGCCAGCGCGGCGTCATGAGCGCAGCGGAGGTTCGGGCGTGGGAGGTGTACCCGTTGGTTATTACCCAGTCTAGTAGGTTAGGGGGTTGCCACAGAATCACGATCTATCTACCTACCCTCGTGCTTCGGCGCAACAGGAAGGAAAGAAAAATGACTAAACGGTGACGCGCTCCTGTATGTCTTCGACGGCCCTATTTTTTTATTTATTTATTTCTTCAAGCCACGGTCTCAGACACCGCGCACCCGATTCAGGCCCATCTCCCCCGCGCCTCTGCAGGCTGGAGTAAGTATGCGCGTGTATGTACGGCGCATGTACTTAAGTGGGTGTGGGGGAGAGGAGGGGGAGGGTGGTGTGGAGTGTGGGCAGGTCACGCTGCACACACACACTACTACATCCATCCATCAACCAGCCAGCCAGCCAGCCAGCTAGCTTCATGGGGAGGGGGGAGGTCAGCCATGCCATGCCGTGCCATGACGGGGGGCTCTGAGAGAGAGGGAGAAAGACAGAGAGACGGAGAAAGTAAAGCTCGACCCCCTCCCCTCGGTAACACGTCGCGGGAAACTCGTCGTTGGGCCGCAATGATTTACTTGACGAGGGGGGGGGCGGATGGGTGATGGTGGTCCTCTTTTTACCCTGAACCGCTCTATCGGGAGGCTTATTAGGTCAGCCAGCGTGAACACGACCTGGGGAGGGAAGAGGGAAAGTGGAAAAGTGATGTACCGCACAGGTGAGATCGCTTGCAGCAATCGGGCTTGGCAGCAGTCTCGCCTACTACTAACCTTGGCCAGCAGGTACTACCTAATCAAAGTACTATGCGTTCTCCGTATCGGCTCCGTCAGGTACAGTACCTAGGTACGCATCGGTCTTTACTTGGGTAGCAAAAGGGATGATTATGAGATTCGAGATGTGTGTGTATTCGAGTGCCAGGACACACTGTCGTCAGCTTCACGCTTTGACAGTCCTCTGCTAAAGTAGTAGTGGTAGCTAATTACAAGTCGCAAGGAGAGAATAATCTCGTAAACCGTGGATGACTGGAATTTCTTCTGTGCTCCCCGTGATCGCAGCTACTGGTAAGCTGACCCCGTGTCTGTTGATGTTGTTGTTGTTGGTGATAATCGTCTCTTGTCATTCTCGAAATAGAAAACTCCAGCTGTTGCAGCCAATTCGATGAGTTCATCATCAGTCATCGCACACGTGGTGCGGGAAGTCAAAAGAAACGATCCAAAAGGAAAAAAAAAAAAAAAAAAAACAAAAAAACAATCGCTCGCTCCCATCCCCATCAGCTCGTGCCACTTCGTCTCCCGTGCCTTATGTCGTGGGACATTATTCATCATATGCCAATCCACCCCAAGAACCACCAATCCCACCTCCGATCACTGCCGGAGGCGAGACAAGAGTAACCCGAGAAGAAGAATCGAAGCAGCTATCCGTCGCCGGTGTCAAAAGATGAGATCGCTCCCGCCCCTTTGCAAGGATCTGCCCTGTTCCCCCCCCCGCCGCCCCAAATGCCCGTGATCGTTGTACAAGGAAAATCTGCCGTTCGCTGCCGCTGCCTGTCGCACCCCAACCGCCATTTTCACCAGGAGGGTCTCGGTGTTGCACCGTAAGGAGAAAGAGTCGAGGAAAGGAAAAGCAAATCCAAAAAGAGAAAAAAAGACCAAATCAAGATCAAAATCAAATGCTGGCTCGCTTGCTTGCTAATTTCAGACAGGGAAAAACACGGTAAGGATCATGGACCGCCCCAGAAAGGGGGCAGACAAAGTAGAGGAGAGAAGTCGTCGAGGGTGTGTCGTTTCTGCGTGAGCAGTGTTGGATCTGAGTATGTGCGCGGGAGCGACGTCAAAGTGTATGAACAGGAACCGAAACCGTTAAAACACAGATCTGGTGGGAGATGTCGAAATAAATAGGATTCGTGTTCGTGTTCGTCGTCGTGTGTCTCGTGATGAATCATTAAGAAGAGTTCGCTTCCCCGTTGCCGTTGGGTGGTTGCCCACCGCCGGCGCCGTTGCACTCCGCCACCATCTTGGCGAAGTTCCTCACAACGTCGCCTGGGATCTGGTCCCACAAAAGAGATCTGGTGTACACCTCCGCCGCCGACTGTTTTTCGTTGTTGCGCATGTTGGACACTGCCTCGGCCAGATTTCGCCGGCCTTGGCTGTTGGAGTGAGGCTCGGGCGCCCGCAGGAACTCCTGCGAGTTGATGCCGTTGTACTGCGCCGGCGTGAGCGAGAACACCTGCTCGTTCTGCTGCTCCTGCGTCGGCTGCGTCAGCGAGTCCGCGAGCTCGCCCAGCATCGAGGGCGCCACGCCCTCCATGCTGCTGCCGCCCATCGACACCGGCCCTGGCGTGGCCCAGTTGGCGCCCGACGGTTGCGGTGCCATGGGCCCCGTCATCGCGTTCTCCGGCGCGTGAGGCACGCCCGCGTCCTTGAAGATGTTGTCAAGGAGCGTGGCAGATGCCTCCCGCACATCTTCCGAAACGCTCGGGATGTTGGGTGTCGATCGGTTGGAGAGAACGAAGGCGCCGACGAGGAAAAGCATGAACAGGAGGCCCCCTTGCGTAGCCGGCTTCTCGACCTCGGAGGGCAGCGAAGCATCGGCCTTCTTGCTGGGGACGAGCTGCATCTCTTGCTTGACCTCTGCTTCCATCGGGTACTCGCCCATGTAGCCCATGCTGTCCCAGGGACCATCCATGGTGAGACCGTCCATTTCATTGAACGCGTTCGAGTATCCCGGGTTGCTAGGCATAGCCGTGCTCTCCAGTCGCTGGACGTGGTCCGTGAGGATGCTGACCTTCTTCCGGAGCTCTCCGGTCTCGATGGTGTGAGTCTGGATCAGCTCTTCCTTCTCCATCCGGAGGTCGTCGATGTGGTTCTGCAAGAATTCCTTCTCGCGCATGAGCTGCGTCATCTTCATCGTCATCTCGTTCATCTCCCCTTCCATGTCGTTCATGAGGGCAGTGTAATGCTTCTTCTCGTCTTCCAGCCTCTCCGTGTGCATCTTTTTCCTCTGCCTCGAGTCGAGCGCGGCCTGTCGGTTGCGCAGCAGGCGCTTCTGCTGCTTCAACTCCTTGATCTCCTGATCGTCGGTCGACTGGGAGATCAACTGGTCGATGTTGCTGAGATTCCGCTCGGCGGGGATGTCGAAGCGCGCATTCTTCTTGCGGATGCCATCGCCACGGCGCAACTCATTGTGAGATCGGATAGCCGGGCTGTTCGGTCGCATGCGCTTGGCCATGGACTGGTTCTTGAACTCCTGGCTCATCCAGTCCTTCTGGGGAGAGGTGGGCACCGACGAGTTGTTCGCGTTGACATTCGAGAACAGCGGAACATGCCCGGTCGGGTTGCTGAACGGCGTCTGCGTTTGCATGGGCATGGTACGCGGGAAGACAGAGGAGCCGCTGTCGTACGTAGCGTCGATGCCATCATACTGCAGAGGCGTGCAAGTGCCGGAAGTGTGACCCATCGACCATTGCTGACTCGAAGCCGCGTAGGAGGCCTGGGACTGTTCCGGTCTTGTGAAGGGGTTGTTGCTGTGGTGTTGGGGCTCCAGAAACGGGTTGTTGGAAGGGACTGATTGCATGTCGACGGCCGAGTGCCAGTCTTCCGTCTTGGGCGAGAACAGCGAGCCAGCAACCGCAAACGAGTCTCGGCGGCTGTCTGCCATGGGCGGGGACATTTCCAAACCAGAGTCGAGTCCGCTGTGGTCCAGGATGTTTTCGTCGAGTATGCCGCTGTCGTCCTCGTCGAAGAATTTCTGTGCATGATGTGTCTCGACGTTGAGAGGGTTAGGCCTGTAGTAGGCCTGCATGGGATATGTTGCGGCCATTTCTGGTGGTGTGATGTGTGTGGATGGATGTGAGGAGGAGGAGGAGGAGGAGGAGGAGGAGGAGGAGGTGGTGGTGGTGGTGTTGGTGGTGGAAGCGAAGGGACAAACTCGCAAGCGAGTATAATAATAGTATGGTTGAGAAGAGTCAAGCTAATAAGCTCTGTAAACGGGTGTGTTAGTGCACGGAGCGGTGAAATGGCCGAGGGAAGCCAAGACTATGAGCTATAAAACAGCAGGCCTGTGCAAGCAGGCATTCGAGAGTTGGACAACCCAAAGTGCTGAGACAGCAATGGAAAGGGTAGGTATGTGTGCAAGCTGAGATAGATGGTGGTTGATATGCGGGGAGACGGGCAAGAGGCAGGAAGGGCAGCGAGCGTATAAGAGGTTGGCAGGCTGGTAACATGAGATGTCGAGATGGTGGGGGACCCCATCCTTGGAAGGGCGGCAGAGCCGGGAATTATTTAAAACCAGCAGGTGGGAAAACGGGATCGACTTACACCACTCCTTGGGCTGTGTCCAGTAGCGCAGGACGGTTATTATTCCTAATAACCTTAGCTTCGGCCTGTTTATCTATGTAAAACAGAGCGCGAGTGCAGAGACCAGGTCGTGGGACTCTGTGAGGCGGACGTGGTATGCGAGGTCGCGTGTATGCGACGACAATGTCAACAATAAAGATCTCTCTTGTTACCTGAAGGTCTGGGGGCGATATCGAGGCGGTGGAGGGATCTCGTGGTACTTAAGGGACGATGGGCAGGCAAGCAGAGGTCTGTCTGGGTATGGGCAGGATTTTCTGACCTCCAGGATCTGGCAGCGGACTACGGAGACGGGGGGTTTACCAGAATAATGTCATGGCACTGGGGGCACTGGGCAGTGGGGAGACTGGGAGCAGGAAGCCCATGAGACTACGGTACCGGCTGACGAGCGGGATCTGGAATGATGGTGTGGGAGGACGTGGGCATTGGTCCTCTCAGGACGGGGGTGCGGCAGCGAGAGGGATGCTCTTCCGGTGCAAAGGCGACCCTCAGCCAAGGAAACGCAGCTCCCCACCGTCTACAAAACGGGAAAAGCGAGTCTCCGTTGTCTGGCGCTGTGCTGCAAGACGCAGCAGGAGAGGCGAGCAGTGGGCACGGCGAGAGAGGGCACCAGCGAGCACGCGCATCCGTATCCATCGTTGTACGGTATCTCCAGCTCGGGAAATGGGGGGGGGGGGGGGTGGCCGCCGCTGCCCAGACGCCCGAGCCTCGATAGACACCACCATAGACGGGAGCTTGGGAGAGGCCTGACTGGATCGAGCGAACCAACGGCTGGCCATGGACAGACTGGGACCGTCCCGTCCGTCCAGAATTCCAGGAACTGGTACGTGCGTGCGGGCGGGCGGGCGGGCGTGCAACCAGGGGACTGGCTCTACGGTAGGGCGCGAGGTAGAACGAGCGTAGAAGGCCGTTAGATGGATGGCATGGTCTCGCCGTGAGCTGATGCGACTGGGCGAGCCAGACACGCCAGACGGGCAGGCCAGACGGCCACGGCGCTACGCCGACGGGATGGAGTTGGGTAAGTAGCCATACTCTCCCGAAACGGTAGGCCTTCGTGTTGGGACTGGGGCCAAGGAGCGACCGTTCGTGCCGTTGCGGGCAAAGCCATAGGCTAGGAGCGTTAGCCCTGCCGAGCGTTGGGCATCGACGGCCTTGCGTGCGATTGATACCTGATGGCCAGGACCCTGCACCCAAACCGCCCACGAGCTCCTCTTCCCGTACCGTCTGACAGCCACAGGACGGCCTCTTGGGCTTCCTATTGCTCAGCGGCTGGTGGGGTGACAGCGGCCGTTGCCAGGCACTGGCCATCAGCTCTTCGTGCGCGACGGGAGCGTCAGATCGGTCGATACAGCAGGCGAGACAGGTTGACAGGCCTGACAGCTCCCTGTCCGAGGTCATTCCCCAGAACGTTGCCATAGAATCGGCAGCATACGAGCCCAAGCCACACTCGTATGCTCTGGCTTTGTCTGGCCGTCAGGCGTCCGTGATAAGCGGACGGTGGATGTGATGAGCACCTCCAGATAGCAAGCTGTCCACCAGGGAGCCTGCACGTCTGGCGTGTGCAAGAGCTGAGAGCAAGGCCGGGACTTGGCCTACGGAATGGTTTCCGGACATGTCATTGTCCGGTCTTCGACTTCCGTGCGAGTCACATGATCACGGCTCAGCTGCTTGCCGAGCACCATGTTCGATATCGTCAATGAAAAGGTGTAAAGGGAATAGAATCTGACTGCCACTGCTGAGGTTCTTCGTTATGTTGCCACTGGGGAATCTGTTTCTCGACTCCTCTTCTACCAGAAAAAGCGAATTTTCGCGGGCTGTGAAGAGGATATCGGGCCATGGCCAGGAATCGGTCTACCATGGATCTCACTGACGAACACCGCGGGTGCGATCTCTACGGGATTCCGCTTTAGCAATTGATGGGGCATTCCCCATCATCTCGGTACGGGAAGCCGGGAGAATCAATCGTTGAATGGAAGCGAGACCGGGAGCCTTGAGTCGATCGTTGGACCCCCTGGAACCTCGCGGGCATTACGGGCATGACAGTTGACAGGCATCTCGGAACTCCATCGAGCTAAGCATCGAAGACGATGAAGTCCGAGGGGCGATCTATCGCCAAATTCCGTGAACGGGCGCTGTCAGTGTTCGCACACAGGATGGAGGCATGGCATCGGACGCTCCACTCGAATCGTCTTTTCCAGTCGATGGATGTTCTTGCGGTGAAGCAGAGCTGGCGCGCTGGTAGGAGCTTGAGGAGACGAGCTGCTCCTTGGCTGTGAGATGGTGGATGGCACCTGTGACCTGGGCTGATAGCTTGAGCACAGACGATGGAAACTCCACGCCCAGCTCGACCAGCTCGACCCAGCTCGACCCAGCTGTGTGCAGGATCTTCGTGGGCCCTAGTCGAAGCGGATGACTAAAACGGGGCCTTACCTTGTTGACCTGCGGGCCCTCCGGTTTTTACGCTCCATCCGCTGCTAGGGTCGACAGTGCTTAAACGCGGAAATTTATCGGACGGAGGCAGGTTTTCGGGGCAGCAGGGCCATCCTGACTTCAACATCAGATCAAAAACTCCCCTTGATTCCGGAGTGTTCCGGGGCCTGGCTAGAGATGCCGGGACGCCGAGAGAGTCAATCCGTCAGGGATACACCCGGCCGTCGCATGATGGAAAAGATCTCGAAAAAATCCTAAATTCTCCTAGGGCACGGCGCATGGCGCATGATAGCCGATAGCCCCAAGCTCTGATCAACAGCCGCGCTGGGCACTCTCGCTTGTCTCGACGCGCGTTTCTGCTGCGATTGCACGAGCAAGGGATAGCTACCACGGGTGAAGGGATGAACGGGAGGGGCGAGAGGCAAAGAAGGTGTCGACAGCATTCCTCGGAGAAGTCCTTTTGGGTCCCCAACTACCTACATACAGACGGGATCAACGTGTACTTACTGTACTGTGTGTATCGCGGTTGCGCTCGCCGCTCGCTCTCCCTCAGGGCCAGCGTCAAGCTACGAGACCGAGCAGGCGAGCAGGCGAGTCGTCGTTGGCTGTCTGGCCGTGGCTTGGCGGGTTATTATGCTTCTCTAGCTGCAGTGGGGGTGGATGTGCCTAGGCTTAGGAGCTCCAGTCTCGGTGCAGAACTGGCAATCTGGTAGCCGCGTGTACTGCTAATCGCAGCAATGGGCGTCAAGTAAACAAGGGTTTGCAATGTTGACTTCGGGCGAGGAGCGGTAAACCGCGTAGATCGAAGCGCAAGACGCGACGATGGATGAAGGAGCCCTTGGGGAGCTCCAGTGCGCCCTGCGGGGGTGATTGGCCCGTGATTGGCCGCCAGTGCAGTGTCGCGCGCTCTTCTGGCCGGCGGCCGGCCTCGGTCAGCCAGAAGCCAGCCCCTCCCTTCAACCTTGGCGCGTCCATCAGCTGCCCTCAACCGTCGTCGTCGGGGCCAGGCAGATGGGTACGGGCATGATGATGGCTTGAATCGGTTGATGTTGGAGTCGGAGATCAAAACAAGGAACCCGAGTGCGGGTACTCAGTAGGGGTCTTGCATTCTCAATGACGCACCTAATCAGCATTGATGAGGGTTCGCCATCAACACAGAAACCCACGCGCTCGTGTCCACCGCACAGAATGCTAGCTATGCTGTTGGAAGGCATTGCGTTTTCTCCCTCTCCCGCTCTCTCTATCTCCCCCTCCCTTTGGCGAGGACCTAGGTCATCCGAGGTACCGAGAGCAAGCACTTGCCCAGCTGGGAAGGGCTTCAGGTCAGGCACAAACTGCAGTGTGATAGCGGGCCGGCTTTTATGCGGCCACTCGCACGAAACGGGACAATGAAAATTGATCACATCCGTTTCCAGTACGATCTGAAGTCGAGGTAGCAGAGGCGAGAGCAGCCGGCATTGGCGAGGACTTGTCAGGTGTCAAACATCCCGGCGGCAAGAGTAAAGGTACC